>VZRW01006439.1:21325-117806 GCA_013398125.1 Aegotheles bennettii | reverse complement strand
GTACTGTGTGCAGTTTTGGGCTCTGCAGTTCAAAAAGGACATCAAACTGCTGGAGCAAGTCCAGAGGAGGGCCAAGAGGATGATGAAGGGACTAGAAAGGATGACCTATGAGGAGTGGCTGAGGTCACTTGGATTGTTCAACCTAGAGAAGAGGAGGCTGAGGGGTGATCTCATTGCAGTCTATGGCTTCCTTACTAGGGGAAGAGAAGAGACAGGTACCAATCTCTTCGTTCCTGTGATCAACAACAGGACTCGGGGTAACAGCAGGAAGCTGAATCAGGGGAGGTTTAGGTTAGATATCATGAAAGGGTCTTTTGCCCAGAGGGTGATAGAGCACTGGAACAGGCTCCCCAGGGCAGTGGTCACAGCACCAAGCCTGACTGAGTTCAAGAAGTGTTTGGATGATGCTCTCAGGCACATGGTGTGACTCCTGGGGTGTCCTGCACAGGGACAGGAGTTGGACTTGATCCTGGAGGGTCCCTTCCAACTCAACGTGTTCTCTGTTCTATGATTCTATGACTCCTCGCTAACAGAAAGTCTCTCTAGATACATTGCTAGAGGAATGGCAACATTTACCTTTATGGAAGATGCTTTAAATGAGAGGCAGTTAAGTTTTTCACAACAAGAAAAGTGAACCTCAGGTCCTTACATTGTCTTTGCAGTTTTAGATACCCATGCCGTCCCACTAGCCTGGCTATGAAATAATAGTAGCTAAAATCAGATGAAAACCAGATGAAAATTTTAGAATTTGACCCTAACTCCTCTATGTTGTAACAAGCAGTAAGGAATAGTTACACTGCTGGCAGTGGTGGCAATTCTTAGATTTTCCTTCAGTACAATTACACAAGCAGTTTAAAATCATACTCAGAGCTTTGGAAAGATTTTTGCTTCATTCATGGGAACATGCTGGCCAGTTTTCTCTATATGTGTAGAAATTTCAAAAGCCGAGTTCCTAGGAGTGCTGCTTAGGCATTGTTTCTCTACAGAGACTTTACTGTGATGGCTGACTGTCTCTGTTCTGCAGCTTGCTTTCACCTTAGGGTTTTTGCCAGATTGTAATGACCACATACCAAGAAATCCATGGGAAGGTCTTTGTGTCAGTGTGAATTGTCTCTTGCATTGTGGTCTTGCATCTTGACAGAAAATACGTGAAGCAATCACAATTTTCTCTAACTTTTTAGACTCAGCTTGGGTTAAAGCCTCATAGTATTTGTGAATTTCAAAGTAAACCTTGAAAAATAGCTAGTGCATGCATTTTGGCGTCAGACCCTACCCATTCTTTTCAGACACATACCTTTTTGTCTGGCTAGTTTTTGCTCTCCACCCCAAAAATCTACTATTGGTAAGATCATAGGAATTACATGTCAGCAAGAATATATTTCAACTTGAGTGATCAGAAAATAGGAACAAATTTTGTGGGTCTGGCAAAAATTGTCTCTTTGAATCATTAAAATGCAGCTCTTTTTTTCAATAAACTGCAACTTTTTCACGATCAAACCTTTGTGTATATATCTATCCTAAATCAATTTTTTTTCCATTTTCACTCTTTAAACTAACAAAATGGAATTTTCTAGTATTTTGAAAACTACATTTCTTCAGTAAAAAGTTAACCAGTTCAGGTTCATCTGATTGAAACACTCCAGAGAGTCTTTAGCTCGATTCTTTATAATAGCTGTGATAGCTTTTAAGGTAAATGCACCTTATAAACCACTCAGTTGTCAGTGGTAGAGTTCCAAGAGTGAGACAAAACTGTCTCTCTGTAAAGTTTATTGATTCAGGATCTGCACCAGTCTAACTAGTGCTCCATGGCTTTGATTTCAAAGGTGATTTATACTTCTCTCTCCCAGAGTATAGCCTGAATTTGCTTGCTTTTGCCTAAAAAAGGGCATGTAAGTATAATTTGGGGTGTCTTCTGCAGAACTCTTCTGTGCTCTAGGAGAACGCACTGATGTACTGCCAATCTCTTAGAAAATATGGAGGTGGGGGATCTCAATGTATGAAATTAAATCTAGGGAAATGCGAAACATTCCATTAGGCTCATTTTGCACAATATCTCCCATAATAATGTCACTTCAGCTGCTCAGTTCCTCCATACAGACCCTTGAGCAGTGCATCAGGATGGCTGTCATTTGCTTCCAGCACTTCAACATAACCTGTTTTCCTGCCTTGTCTAGTAATTTTTAACATAGAAAAGCCCAAGTCCCATGAAAGGCCCATGAAATGTTCTGTCCACATCAGGGGCCATGGAGCCTTTGGCTGTCCAGCAGCCTCTTGTTCACACATCAGTATCTAAGGCTGACATCTAAGCAGCCTGTGTAATGCTCCGAGGCTCCGTGGCTCTCACTCACTCAATTTCGTCAAAGGAAGGAGTGCCAGACATAACATTTTGGCTTGCAAAAAGGAATTTTCAACTCAGAGATTTACAAAATCCAAGTGTTTCACGACTACTTGCTTTCTTTTCTGCCTCTGTGCAGATAGTTGACTATCTGATTCTTTTTCCCCAAAAGAAGTCATAGCCCATGTGCATGTCCACTGGTACAGTGACATTCTTTTTAGCCACTTCATTTTATTTAAGTCAATATATTATTTAATCAACCTGCTCAGATTGAATAAAAAAATTCCACAAAGCAACCTGAAAAAAGGGGTAAAACCTGTGCAAATTCAGATATTTTGTGATTTCTAGTGCAACCCCCTATTCCAGGTCTAAGAAATTTCTCTATTCCTTCCAGGCAATCCCTGAAACAACTGTGATCCTTGTACATGGGTAGCTGCAGACAGTGCTGCGAAGACAGATATATGATTTCATCTGGCTTTTCACCCCACTGACCAGGAGAAGTGGGCAGGCTGCCAGAGAAGTGATTTCTTCTGAAAAACAAAAGGGCTTCTTGTATTATCTCTTGTGCTGTGACTTAAAGCAGGACACAGCAGGTTTAGGGAAATGTCAGGGGTGATGGTTTCTTTTGCAAGACAGAGAGGGATAAAAATAATCTTTTATGCATCCTTTCCCCCACATCTACCTGTATGCTAAAGGAAATTTTCAGTAATTCTTGGAATATTGGGAAAGTTCCATATGGCTGAAAGGAAAAATTATGCTACGACAATATCTTAAAAGCATTAATGAGACCTGGGTCCACAACAAGGCTGTCAGCAGGACTGCAGCCCATGGTAAAATGAAACAGGAAAAGAGAGAGAACTTGATTAATACAGGATTAAAGGAGAATAATGCAATTAATGCCAATCACCCTGGATTTATGGAAAATAGATTTTGTCAGAGAAAATTTCCTATCTTTTTTGATGAGGTTACAAATCTGATTCATAAAAGTAATAGTGATAATGTAATATACTTAGATTTCTGTAAGGCATTTGATTTAGTACCACATAATATTTTGATCAAGAAACTCTACTGATGTAAAATCAATACAGCAGACACAATGTTAAATAAATTAATAGCTGGCTAGCTGATAGGTTTCAAAATGTAATTGTAAACAGGCTCTCACTACTATATGGGAGTGTTGCTGATGGAGTTCTGAACAGATTGTTTTTTGGACCTTTCAGGAAGCTGGCAGGAAAAAAAAAAAATAAAACAACAAAAAACCATTGCTGATTGAATTTGCAGATGACACAAAGATTGGTGGACTGAGAAATAATGAAGAGGAAAGGTCAGAGACACAGAGCAACCTGAATCTCCTAGCAAACTACATGGAAGAAAAGGATATGTGCTCTCGTACAGCTTAAGCATAATGATGTAGAAACAAAGACAATAAGCTTTATAGATTTGCATTATTTTTACAGTGCTCCTTTCCAAGTATTAAATTTTACTTTTTTTTTTTTTTTTTTGATGGTCTAAGCTACATCCTGGTGGTACATAAGTGAGAGGCATGAGTTGTGGAGGCATCAGCTAACATCAATATTCTTTGTATGACTTAATGCTGTTTAAACATAATTTGGTCTTTATGTAACTTGTTTAACTTCTAACTGCCTTGGGGGCAGAGGGGAGAAGAAACCCTTCCTATGCAGAGACCTTTTTTGTCCAGGAGTAAGTATCAACCTTCCAATTAACTGTATGATGGAGCTATCAACTCTGAAACTACATAATAGAAAAAAATAATGCTATAAGATGACACAGTTCTTAGCTAGCTGTGGGTTTTGCTGGGGAAAAAACAAAGGATTCAGTTTAAAAATTTACAACAAACCTCATTAGAGTTGTGCAACAATGTGAAAATAAGGTGCTAAGAACTAAAACATTCAAATATTACTTACAATAATTATTCAATGAAATGGTGGAAAAAGATTAAGCTGAATAAGGTTTAACTCCAAGAAAAAAATAAGGGATCAAGACATATGATTTAATAAGAAAGCTATGCTGCTTCCTAGTCCCATTATACATGTGACAAAACCAGACCATTAACAACAGAATATTACTTTGAGGTGGTACAATTACTTTTTCATCTCTTTGACTGCTGCTAAATGTGTAGAACTAATTATATGAGGAGATCAGAAATTCCCTGCAGGCTGTCTCCAGAGAGGCGCTCCCTTTCTGTAGTGCCCGGCAGGGCTGGGGTGGGGCTGGGGTACCTGTCAGCCCCATCGCCTCCCAGTTTGCACCCTGTGTTTGCAGCATCCTGCCTGGCCAGCTGAGAGACAGTCAAGGTGCAGAGAATTTGAGCCGCAGTGACATTGAAAATCTTGTCTTTGTTTAAACCTACTCTCAGAGCATAATTTAGAAATTATTTGGGCAGACTGGGTGTTTTCCTTTGTTTTCTTCCTCTTTCCCACTGAACAAAAATATTATGTAGTCCAGTTACATAGAGAAACAGGAAACTTGAGTTCAACAAACTTAAACAAACCCAAATTTTATAGTTCCAGTGCCACTTTAGAAAGGAACCATGGCTTTTGTAGTACAATAAAATATGTTCCATTGCTAGATTTCTAATTTTAACCAAGCCTCTTGTCCTTATTCATGTGACTAATCCTGCCATAGTCACACAACTACCTGAAAGGAGGGTGTAGCGAGGTGGGTGTTGGTCTCTTCTCCCAAATAACAAGTGATAGAACTATAGGAAATGGCCTCACGTTGTACAAGGGGAGGTTTAGATTGGATATTAGGGAAAATTTCTTCACTGAAAGGGTTGTCAGGCACTGGAACAGGCTGCCCAGGGAAGTGATGGAGTCACCATCCCTGGAGGGATTTAGAAGATGTGTAGATGCAGAGCTTAGGGACATGGCTTAGTGGTGGACTTGGCAGTGCTGGGTTAAAGGTTGTACTTAAAGATCTTAAAGGCCTTTTCCAACTGAAACAATTCTATGATTCTATGAATGCACTTGTTGCAGTATAACTAAAATGTTACCAAGAAAGGAACACAGGAACTCTTTTCCTAAGTCAGACTAGAGTTTTATTTGAGCAGACTAAAGGGTTACAACTGAATTACTGTAATTCCATCTCTATTTTGTCCTTAGTAAGCACAGTTAAATGTTTCAGTAAGGGTAGTAGGATCCCACATGGACATAGGAGATTTTTTATTTTTTAAGAAGTTTTTGGGATTTTTACACTGGAAATTACTCATCCGCTGTGTTTGAGGTCTTTAAAAAAAGGACAGACCACCTGATATGAGAGGTAGTTCAAGTACATTTTCCGTGATCATTGTTGAGATAGAGAAGATATTTTCAACTCTTACCTAGCCTGCTGCTCTCCTTTGCCTGCAGATTGTGGGACAGGGTGGGGAACAGGAAGATGAAGATCTTGGCAAAGTATGTTCAAGCTGAGATTTGCTAGAAACTCACAAGGCACAGATATATATTTGGATTCTAGGAGACA
The DNA here is from genome assembly GCA_013398125.1 of Aegotheles bennettii. Lineage (NCBI taxonomy): Eukaryota > Metazoa > Chordata > Aves > Caprimulgiformes > Aegothelidae > Aegotheles > Aegotheles bennettii. The sequence goes on along the minus strand of VZRW01006439.1, from coordinate 111,991 downwards.
TACATTAATTAGGTATTTCTGCAGCAAGAATCTGTGTTGGTACTTCAGCAGTTTCCAGGGTTTTTCAGTCAAGCCGTTTATTAAATTGGCCAAGCCTTGTAATTTCAGGCTGTCAACTAACTCAGGAAAACAACATTGTATCATTTTACATTTGATTGGTATCTTTAAACGCTGTCCACAAGTGTTAGAAGCAGAAGTCTGTTAGTTTTTAAAAGGAGGGAAGAGATCAATAAATGCATTTAGTGCACATTTTATGATGAAAATGGAGAATATACAGGCCTTTTTTTAGGATGTAGCTGAATGATTACCCTAGTACACCTTGGAAACATGCTTTCCATTCATAAACATAGGTTACTTCTGCATTCTCTTCTCATCTGAAACAACATTCAATTCAGAATGGGACAAATTGATTAAAAGCCAGAAACACTGAAACATAAATGTTCAAACAGGTCCACCGGTTTTGTCCAGCAGGCTTTCTTTGGCAAGTTTGAAAAGTATTTTGCTTTGAGATCATCTATTGCTGTTTTTATTAATAGATACTTCCACACATAACTAGAGTACTAACCTCTCCTTCATCTTAAAATGAGTATATTCCTTGTAAATGTGCAATTGAATTATTTATGAAATTTCCAGTAGTGTCATTACAGATGTTTTATTTGCCTGAGGGTATAGTTTCAACTTGTTTTGCTGCTGGAGAAAATATTCATACAACTACACCCTGACATGCTACAGAAAAATATTTTAAAGAACTTAGAAAAATAAATATTTTAAAGCCAGATTCCAGAGACTCTCAGACTCTCAACCTCAAGTTAATAACCAGGACCTTCTATTTCTCTTCTCTGTATAAAAAGAAAACAATCAAGCCTGAAAGAACACCAATGTTGAATATGCATGGAGGAAATGGAGACCCTCACTATCCCAAGGGACAAAACCTAACCACATACCCTCTGTTGAAAGCTCATATGGTCTACTGGGAACTCAGACTTTGCATGTGTAGCACTTGCAAGCCTCTGGAACCTGAGCGACATGTAGAAGCCCTAAATCCCAGTGGCATATTCCAAAAGAGCACATCCTCTGTCTTGCAAACATCCTGAGACCAAGAACTCAAGATACAGTCATATGTCCCAGGGTGAAGTACCAATTTCTCAGATTCCTCTTGCATGCCAGAAAAAGGACCCTTCCACCCTTGTATGTTTGCACTTTGGTAGACACTTATGCATGTATACAGAAGTTTGCAAGGAATTGGAACACAGCTCCTTTTACTTAAAGTACAAATTATAAGTTGTTACTGAAGGTTATGAATCTGCCAAGAGTAGAATCCCACTCACCCAGTGTGCAGCACCTTAACAGACATGATGTGTCTCTGGAAATCTCCACAATCATCTGCCTCCCTTAGTAACTGGAGAGGGATATAAGGCATCTCTGTTAGGGCTCCTTCAATAGACAGCAGAAAGTTAAACACCTAAATCAGGTGGGCTGAATCCAACCGTAAGACCTGAAAACTGTTCCCTTTTTTTTTATCTCGTGCTTCCCTCCGTGTCTGTTTGTATTCAGTTTCCCTTACACCCTGCTGAGCTCCTGGAGCAGATATGTCTTCTTCAGCTTGAGCTGCCAAAATGCTCCATTATCCTTTATTATAACCTCCCAGTTCCTCTGCCAGGTGACAGCTTTTGTAGTCTGATCTGGAAAAAACAGACCCTAGGTAGGTGACTTTGTTGCCTAAGTGATTTACGGCCTTTTGTAACAGGACCTAACTCACTTCTTAAAACAATTAAACTTCAGTGACCCAGGAATTACTCCCTTCCTCTATTGTTTGTGCCTCCATGATGTGAAGAATCAGGCCAACATGCAACCAAAAGCAATGGAAAGGTTAAAAACCAACCTAACCAAAACAGAGCTAGCAGCTTTCTAATGACACCGACATGACACTCACAGGTCATCCCCGCTCTCCACAGCCTCCTTATAAAAAACAACCCACAAGCACAACTCAGATTTACTTAGACATGGAAAATTTATGTCACAGGGCTCCTTTCTTCTCTCTTTCCCTCTCCACTCTGTAGATATTTTATTGGCTTAGTAAAGGTTGCTCTCATCTTTGCAGTGTCTGAGTGCTGGCACAGGTCCACTCAAGCCCCATCCCTCCTGCCAACATCGCAGCAGAAGAAAGGAATAGCAAAGGGCCTTCGCAACAGTCCCTCAGAACTTCTTCACAACTTCTGCAGACACTGATTAATGCAACTGGAAAGGTACAGATGAATGGAAAACACCTCGAACTATCTGCTGGAAAACTAAGTTACCAGCTTCTGTGGTTGTGTGTGCATCACCCACGACTCACCTAACCTGCACATCTCTAACATTACAGTTCTTTCAGGGTAAAGAGGTCTGTACGTGGATCAAGGAACAAGGGAAGATAAATTAGAAAAAAAAACCAAACAAACAACAAACAAACAACTAGGAATATAGAAGAACCATGTGTAAAGTTAGTAAAGCAGCATAATAAATATAAGAGCAAAATCTTAGTGACATGATGCTTTGATAGGGAGGACACAGGACACAGAGGGTAACTACAGTGCTGTTATATAAATGAGTTGCATTTACTTGTTATCAAACACAGCCTGCTATTTTTAATTACATTTTTTTACACAATGCCTGTGCAGAGGCTTTCTAACCCCAAGTCTGCCCAAAGTTATTTTTATAGTCTAGCTAGAAAATTCTAAAAATACAGCATTTCTAATACAAAACCACTGGCTGAACTTTAATAACTGTTGTAGTATGCCAGTGTCGTCTGAGTAAATGATATACTGTGATGACTTAAAAATAAAATAAAAAAAGAACAGAAACAGAAGCTTAATTGACTCAAGTGTGATGCAGGTAGGAGTCCCAGCTTGAAATTTTTCAGGACTGCTTGCAAACACAGTGGAATGCTCTGAAGTTTCATTTATCGTGTCTTTCTGCAATATCAGCTTTTTTTCTACACAACACTAATCTGTGCTGGTTAAGAAAAAGTTTGGCCTTAGCTACTTAGATCATTATAAAAATCCCTTGCTTTTGTTCACTACAGACAACCTTTAAGGAATATAAATAACATAGCTCGTCTTGCAATCAGAAACAAGAATGTCTGTAACAGCTAATGGATCAAAGGTGAGATTGAGCTGTTATAACATATTTTTCAGAGAAACTGGAAGTTTGATGAACTGAATAAAGTACCATTTGCAAGGCTTCTCTTCAAGATAAATACTTAAAAAAAATGAGGCTGCTGTAATGAAATACAGATTTTCCTTTCACAGAGCACCAACTAACCATTTTATGACTTACACAGATTCCATCAGCATGGAATGACAGCAGAAATATTTATGGAACAAGATAAGTTTCCCAAGAGGTTTGCATCATGATATGAGTAACCTTTCCTGATGAAAACCAGGTATGTAAATAAATATGTTTTTTTAAAAAAACCCAGTGTCTTCTGCATCAGAATTAGAGGCCAACATTTGGAAACTGCTGAATACTAGGTGAACTTCCAAGCCCATATTGTTCACATGAGCATAGTTATAATGAGCCTTGCAAAACATAGGCTCAGAATGAACAAGACAAGTATTGTGTGTGACTGAGTTGCTCATATTTGTTGTATTATCACTGACATAAGAAAAGAATCAACATTGTATTAAAAAAACCCAGAAACTTAAAGCCTTACAGATTAATAGAAAGATAAATAATGCTCTGCTTCTAACAAGCTATTATCATTTTCTGCCCAAAACCACAAATCTGAATTATTTCACTGAAGACATGAAATTATTCCCATGGTGTTGTGGTAAAAAACAAAACCCTCTCAATTCTATTTTAATTGCTTGTTTAATCAGTCCTTTAGATGATATTATCTGAAAACAAAGCTCCTACAAGTGATTATCCTGTGAAAACTCCAAGATGTTCCAAATCAGGTTTTCTAGTACTTAGACTGTAGAGAGAATAGCTATGTGACTTTTCAGTCACAACAGAAAGAAAGAAAGCTACCTCTGTATATTATGGTGTTCTCTATGAAGCAACATGGAAAGAGTAAGAATAAGGTTTTATGGACTTAAACACATTTTTACTTAAATCACCAGACCAGTTTAATACATCAAAATGCTTAAGGTACACAGGGAAATTACTAATTTCTTTGAAAAAAATCTATCTTGTCTCTTTTGCTCAAGTACATTAAGTATTGGTTTCTATTTTAATCTTTTTTTTTTTCCTCCAGATTTTGAAGGAAAGGATTGAAAAGTAAGGGTCAGTCTCAGACATGGCAATAAACTGAAAAGGCAGAAATATATATTAGTTTCACAACAATAACATTGCCTATGTTCACAAATAAGACTTCAATGTATTTGAAAGTGATCTCAAAAAAGGATGGAGAGCAAGACAACAGAATTCCTGCATGCTGCTCTTGCCTAGCATGTGCTGCAGATGGTGGCATGCCCAAGCATGTTGTCAGGTTTGTCTTCTTGTATTTTCCATGGTGCTTTCTTTTTGTAACCACATCCTGAGAAATTTAGCTGTAGAGCTGAAGGCCAACTAAAATCTCTCTCCCAGAGTAACACTTAGGATCTGCTGAGTTGGAGCAATGAGAGGCCAAAGGATGCCCTGCCAAATCGGAAGGAGCTCTGCAGGTGATGGAGTGGAAAAGGAAAGTGGAGGCAAGCCAAAGGAGGACAAGAGGATATAGGCTACATGGATATTACATACACATATTTACGGCCATGACACATCACACACTTGGCAAAAAGGAGTCGGTGGAAACATCACTACAGCTAAAACAGTAACACGCAGAAAAAGCAGACAAGGGACTGTGGTGTGATTTCTTTTCGTGGTCTCACATGCTGAGACCTGCATCTGCAGTCTGTGTGAATCTTCCCTACCTTGAGCACACTTCAGCTCTGATGAAGGTGAAATGCATTTCATTTTTACATCAGGATTTTTGGCTTTTACCAGAATGAAAAGCTCAGTTTAAGCATAAAGCTGTAAACTGGAGTTCTTCCACACTCCTTACTGCAGCCTGGTCTCAATTCCAAACCTGACAGCACATCTCTAACCACACATATCATTTTAGAAACACTGTATTTCATGGTGAAACTAGGCTAGACAGGTAGGCGATCAAGCTTTTCAGCAGACCAGGCAATGCTCTCTACTGCTATAAATACTCATTCAACAACACAGGTATACTACATGCACATTTAGGCTCAAATCAAAATTGAAACTGTAGAGATTAAAGCTTCATATTTAATATTTGCAAAGGTCTAAGTAGTGTTGGATTTGGTTTGAATCTCTTTTATATGCTAATAGAAACTTGACAACGCTTACCTTTAACTAACGTCAAACTGAGCGAACGTCTGCAAGACTGTTCCAGCCTACAATGCTAGGGCTGTGCAGAGTGTGTTTCAATAGTCAGATCCTTTGCTATAATTGACTGAGCATGAATGAGTATTCTGAAGGTTTTCCTATCCCTTCAGGGGTTTTCAGTAAATCTTTATTTCTTTTATTCAGGATAGGTGGAACAGTAGATTCTTCTACGAACCAGCATGTGACACAGTTTGAATTTTTCCCAGTTCTACTCTGATAACAGTACTAACTAGGTTGTAGAATTAAACCTAGATCCAACCATTTAATTCCACAGATGTCCCTAGGGAGACAAGAATATATATATATATATTGAAAACAAATACCCCCCAGATTCATATATATCAGCTGCCTTTTCAGCATGATGGACCAGAGGAGGCAGTATCCATTCACCTGTAGGTAGTCACATTAATGCAACAGATTTCCACTTAGAGAACTGCATTTCTTATGTCTCTCTTGGTGCCTAGTTTTGATAGTGACAAATCTTTCCAAGATGCAATATCTTGGGCTGATTACAGTAAAAGAAAGAAACCTGTTTGCAAACATTTCCATGAGAAATAATTGTGTCTGAATGCCAGCAGCTGCTGCAAATTTTTATAGATGTAAATGAGTACACATTTTTCTCAGGCTTATCTTTAGATATTTTTCAGATAAGCTTTATGCCGCTATGCATGTCCCACTCACAAGGCAACATGGTACCAGGCACATTTCAAAGAAAGAGGAGTAACAGGGTTTTGAAACTAACCCAGCAAATGTTTACTGCACTGTGGAAAAATACATATCATTGTGCTATTTAGAATGTGTTGATCTCAGAGGATGACAAGAAAAAGATAGCATATTTTCTGGAGGATATTTCCTACATTTGCAAATAGGAGAGGTTACGGGAGAAGCTCTGCTTTTGGATGCCACATACAAGATTATCAAAATACCCCTGTTTTCAAGAATCCTACTGTTCTACAATTTCTCACTTTTAACACACTTATATTATAGACCTGGTTCATTGCACTACAATAGCTGAGATATTCCTATATGTAAGTAGTTTGCCTATTTTGGGACAAAAGGAGCCAGATAACACTTCATGAGTAGATTACCTGATCCACAGTAGTGAATGTGTTTACATTGACCTCATTGGATAATGGATCAGACACATAAGCATAATCCCAGAATGAAAGTTCATCAGTTAATCATATTTAAGACTTTTTTAGAATTGTTATTTCTTTCCCCACTGTCTTCAAGGTCAGATCTTTTCTCTTTAAAATTTGTTCACACTAAAAAAACATAATTATTAGTTATCCCTCGAGAAGATCTCTAGCAAGCCTAGATTTTCCATGGAAAGTTAAGAGGACATCAGCCTTCTTCAGTGGTCTTTGATGGTCTGTGCAGGATCCTGCCTCTTTGATATGTCTGTGGTCCTGTAGCTGTGAAGTTGTCCCAGTGAGAATGGTGCTGTACTCACCCTTATCTGATATGGCATGCTTTGTGATTTGAAACAACTCCTGGTTGTTTTTTTATGTTTTTCCTCATGTAAATACTGGAGACATTTCAGTTTACATCTAAACAGCATGGTCCCAAACATCTCACAAACCAAATTTTCTGCGCACTCCAGAGATTTCAGGATACCCTGTGCCTAAGAGATGCATCTCCCCAATTCTCTTTTCATCAGCCAAGACACATCCTCCTTTCAAGCAATCCTGTTCTCCCTTAGTAAGGGGAAGCAGATCAGCAACTTGTTCATCCCCACTTCCCATGTTCTCCATGGTCTCTACACCTCAGTAAACTCATCCTTCCTTCTGATTTTGGCTGCATAAACACATTTTGCACAAACTTGGAAAACAGCACAGTTGATCAAAATTAACACCTTCATATGGATCAAATGAAAAATTCTTTCCTGAAGCAAAACTATTAAAAAGGTACAAGTAATCACTGCAAATAATCCTCAAAATTCAGTGCTATATATCTCCAAGCAGTTTGCTATAAGCAAACAGGATTGTAAAATGTGTCTAAAAGACAAACCTTGACTCAAATCACTAGCATCTTAAAGCAAGACTAATGTGGGAGCTCTAGTCATTTAATAAGTCTGATTTTGGGCAATAATACGATATGATGCAACCCATAGCTATAATTGGTCAAGGTTTGTCTTCTCCATGCTCTTATGTAGATTTCATGGGAGAGGATTCCTGTATAATAACTGTGGTAACTGTGAGTTACCTGAAAACCCTGTTTGGCAGCTGAAGAACTCCCCATACAATATCCCATCTATCCCATCTCTATCATTCCCTATTCATAATTTAAGTTCAAGCTTGACCATGTCTGGTACTTTCTTGTGTACCTCTTTGAGCTCTTGTGGTCAAAGAAGGCTAGAAAACTCTTAAGAATTGCACAAGTTTACCTGGAGAAGTAGTTACTCCTAATAGCCTCATTTTTCAAAAACTGCAGAACATTTCTTCTCAAGTCTACAAAGGACTGAAATCATTAGGTAAATCCTGACAATTATTTTCAGAAGAGCGCTTGGTAAACGCACCAACTCCTTCAGCTTAGCTATATTATTAAGATATATAGATTTAAAGAACCACTCAAGAGTCAACAGAGTAGTACACTGGGATTCAAAAAGCTGAAGTGGTTTCCTATTGAAATGTTGACTGAACTAATCTAGGATAAATTAGCATTATTCAACTTTATTTCATTCATTTTCCAGGAAATAAAGTACCTTGAGCATTAAAGAAATACACTCAAAATCCTTTCTTCACTAACTGCAAGTCCATCCACACACAGAAAATACTGTAGAACAGTTAAATCACCTCAACAGTATCAGTGATGGACAGAAATCTTACTCAAAGTAAAAAAAAATAGTAACACTTCTGGAAATACTGGTTCCTTTTCAGAGCAAGTCATTGTAGCAGTATGAACTCCAAAACTCAACCAGAAACCAGACAATGCTTTTGTTCCTGGCCCACCCTTTCCTTTAGCTGTAGTTTTTTTCCTAGAAGCATTTTGTTCTGGCGCCATTACTAGTTTCTTATCTTGTTTTCACCATGGTTTCATCAATACAAGTAAGAAGTCTGAGGATTGCATGGAAAAAAATGGCAAGATTATAATTAATTGCATTTGCTAGAAAATATCCCTGGGGTTAAAAACAAAAAAAAAAAAAAAAGGAAAAAAGAAGAGTTGGAAGAAAGTGTCCAGAACTAAGTAAGTTATCTTACTTGAGAACGATAAAAGGATTTGATATGAAAGTTCCTTGAAAGGGAAAAGTGAAACTGAGAAGGAGGCAAAACACTGAAAATAGTGCTTATCCTGTGTGTACACATTCACTCTTACACGTAAATATTCATTTCCTTTTTCTTATTATACTGACAAGGACAAAACCTCTTCAGAGGTAGGTTGTTATTTTTTCTAGTGCTGTGTCTTGGAGGGCAAAGAGGAAGCAGCAAATATATGTGCCCATTCCCTAAAACTTGAAAAGAAGTTGATATGATTTTATTTTCCGTCCAATGTTATTAGAAGATGTTATCTTCCAGATGCTCACCAGAGTAATAACTTCTCTTTCTTTACCAGTTGTCCAAGGTGATGGACAATATTCCTTGTAAGTTGCTGCAAACACTTAAAAATCACTAGTGTTTTATGCCAATTTACATTGTGCCAGAATATTAAATAGAGAATGTGATAGGAAAGGATAAAGAGATGCTACGATCTTAATACAGATGAAGCTGAAAGTCTGTAAGTAATAAACAAATGGATCAACACTTTCACCTCGGTTTGCCTGTAGTCATTAACAAACAAACTTTTCTCCTGAGCTCTCTCCTCTCTGTATAGTCTACTGTGTATTCATTGTATCTGTCTTTAGAGAAAAAGATCATTAGCAAACACACATTTTCAGGTTACTGCTTTCTAACAGAATGAGGACTTTGTTGAGAAAAAACAGCAAAATTGAACATTTTATGTAAATATTTTTAAAAACATAATGAAATGTTTTTCAGGTTCTCATCGTTGTTTTACATCAGAAAACAAAAAATATTTTTCAAAATTTAGCTAAAATCTATTTTTTTTTAATTGCTGACACTAGCAAAAAAATTATACTAACAAGTTCTTTTTTACTAGCTTGATTAATAACTTGGTCCTTTGAATGGGCAACATTCTCAAATCCTTTTTTCTTTATGATTAGAGTATAACAGCTCACATGATTACAAATCAATGAAATATAAGAAAGTTCATAACATTAATGTATTTCATTAATTGTCAAAATTTCCTGCTTAATTTTATAGCCCTAGAGCGATTATATTCTTCAGTAATCAATCTAGCAAAGCATACTTAGACACAGTGATTCTGAGCTTGATTTAAAAAAGGCAATGGGAAATTAACTGCAACTTCCCTGGGATAATTGGATTCAATAAAGATATTCTGATATTCAGAGATTTTTCATCAGCTCCACACTGGTCCTTCAACAATGAAGCTCATACCTTGGCTTAGCAAGATGAAACCTCTGTTAAAAGCAAGAAAGGTGGCACCTAGTGCTGGAAATACCTCATACATATGCAATCCCACAATTAAGGCGGACAAAGTAGGCAAAAGGAAGCTCTGTAATTACAAGGGCAAGTGTCCAGATTTTTTGCTCTTCTCAGCTAAAAAGAAAAATTTTGATATAGACACAGATGTGCTTATCAGACTTGGGTGACTGAGGAAATTTATTTAATTTGTTTATAACTAGTATTATAACTAGCATAAGAAATTAACTCTGGCAGATATTTTTAAAAGGTTGTTGTTGAAGATGCAATAGAGTTCCCAGCTTTTATGGTTTAATTTTTCAACACATTCTTCTACTAGAGGCGTATCAGCCAATAGATTCATATTGAAGCTAATTTGGTTTTGTTAACTGACCTAAGTGCTTCCTGTCACTTCTGTTGGCCACAAACAATATTTAGATACACAAAGCTAATGAGGTAAAAGGGACGAGAAAATAAATAGTGAAGGGTAAGAAAAAGGGAAGATTCTCTCTTGCTTTTTTTTTTTTTTTTGGTAGCATCAGGGATGCACTTTTTATTTCAAGTCCTACCGCTTCCCCTCTTGGGATTTATGCACCACTGGACGGAATGCCAGTTTCCCATTTCTACTTGACAGTGGCTGCCCCATACTGTGAGTTTAAAAATTTATAAATCTGTAATGCAAGAAGGGGACACCTTTTCCCTACTCTATAACACGAGCACTGCACAAAGGTCACGACACATAAAGCCTGGTGGAATTAAATGGGGTCTTTTTGTTTTGTTTTAAAGCACTGACGGGATGTCTACATTAAGAAACCAATAAAGTTATTGTTTCCTACAAAGCCAGCAGCCCAACCCACCTAAAAGTCACTGGTGTAAAAGAAAGATCTACTTACAAGTGGTTCGGCTCTTCCCAGGGAAAACAGGGAACATAGAGGGAATCAGAGCCATGTTTATTTGGGGCTTTCTGCCCTTGCACTTGAGGCCTTCATCTCTCCTTTTTCTTTATCTCCAAAACTTCTTATTACACTGTTTTTCTACCTGAATGAGAGCTAAACAAGATTTTAGTCATACCATTTAAGAAGAGACAACAATGAGTGTTGATACAGAGCAGCACTGGTCCACAGCTCTCTGCCTGTGAATCCTAAACCACGGCTCCTTCCCACTGTAAGGGTTTAGCCTGCTGCATTAGCTGGGTAACCTGGAAGGGAAAAGGCACATCTGGGCTCTCTCACATCCTGCCTCTGACACTGCAGCCTGTCTTCCAAGAAATGGAAGGAGAAACCCAGGCACGTCTAGAGCACAGGGCTGTGATTCTTCTGACTGTCAGAGTATGCAGCTTAAATTTACCCCACCAAGCTGCAGGAGGCCATCAATAGTGCATTTCCTTTAGAATCTATGTAAAATTCTGTCCCCATCTTTCTTATAGGCCCTCTTTAAGCACTGGAAGGCTGCAATAAGGTCTTCCTGGAGCCTTCTCTTCTCCAGGCTAAACAACCCCAACCATCTAGCCTGTCTTCATAGGACAGGTGCTCCGGCTCTCTGATCATCCTCGTGGCCCTTTTCTGGACCTGCTCCAACAGCTCCATGTCCTTCCAGTGCTGAGGGCTACAGAACTGGACACAGTACTCCAGGTAGAGTCTCACAAGAGTCGAGTAGAGGGGCAGAATTACCTCCCTGCACCTGCTGGTCACACTTCTTTTGATACAGCCCAGGATATGGTTGGTTTTCTGGGCTGCAAGAACACATTACTGGCTCATGTACATCTTTCCATCCACAAGTATTCCCAAGTCCTTCTCCATAGGGCTGCTCTCATTCTCTTTGTCTTCCAGCCTCCTTCCATACAGGAGATTGCCCCAACCCATGTGCAGGACCTTGCACTTGGCCTTGTTGAACCTCATGAGGTTCACACGGGCCCACTTCTTGAGCTTGTCCATGTCCTTCAGGATGGCATTCCATCCCTCAGGCATGTCACCTGCACCACTCAGCTTGGTGTCATCTGCAAATTTGCTGAGGGTACACTTAAGTCCACTGTGTCATTGATGAATATATTAAACAGTACTGGTCCCTGTGTAGACCCCTGGAGGACATCACTTGTCACCAGCTTCCACCTGGACACTGCTGTTGACCACTACTCTCTGGATGTAACCATCCAACAAATTCTCATCCACTGAACAGTCCACCCATCAAATCCATATTATTCCAATTTAGAGAGAAGGATGTTGTGGGGGACTGTGTTAAAGGCCTTACAGAAGTCCAGATAGACGACATCTCTAGCTCCTCCCTTTCCTACTGATAAATTCATCCCATCATAGAAGGTCATGGGGATAGTAGGGCAAGATAAGATTTGCCTTCAGTGAATACATGCTGGCTGTCTCAAATCATATCCCTGCCCTCCATGTGACTTAGTATAGCTTCTAGGAGGATCCTTGAGTCCCGTGTTCTGTGTTCCTTGAGTCCTTGAGTGTCACCATCTGACTAATTCCCCCCACTACAGAGGACTGGCCCCTCTACAATGGGCTTGTCTTAGAGAGGCCCAAGAAAAGAGTCTAAAAGTGGGCTAATAACTGAAGCTGCATGGACAGAGATACAGGGCTGAAGCTCACTGACTGCCATGTTTTAATTACACACCCACTCCTGGAGCTGGGCTGCAGTTTGGGAGTGCACCTACATCTGCTCAAGGAGTCACTCCTGGCACCCTCAAATACAAACACTGTTCCTATGACCAGGACATGTGCCTTGCCCGGTTTCCTCTTGTCACTCCCCTTGAGAATAATGCTTTTTTTCCCATGAAAATAATTCCCTAAATTCCTCATTTTTGGGTTTCTGAGGAAAGTTGGGCCTCTGACTACACATGAGAACCTGAGCTAATTTTGCAGTGTGATTGTTGTATTTCAGGCTGCATTTAAAACAGAGTTAATTTAGGTTATCCATACTCGGGTAATACCAGCACAATCAGAGTCACCACACTTTGAAATAACACTTAAGATGAAAAACATGTGATGAAAATACATTGTGTTATTGTACAGAAGGATGTCATTAGAGCTGACAAATTGTGCTAACAAGGTATAGATTTCCCCCCCTGAAGAGCCAGGAAAATAAAATATGGAGACCCCACTCTTAACTTTAAAGTGACTAAAACAACACATTATTGTAAACTAATATGTTCAAAAATTAGAGCAGTAACTTAACTGTATAGCAATCTAAGTACAGAGCTGCCTAAGGTGAGACAACAGCCACTGGTCAAGCACAGTGCTGGGCAAGCATGGTCAGTTAATCTACTTGCAGAGGATGATAGATGCACAGATTGTAGAGCTGTTCTCTGTTTCCAAAATACCAGTTAAAAAGAACTAGTGTTGTGATGGAATAGTAATAAACACACTTTAAAAACTGTCTCTTTTCAGGGGACATTCATAGAATCATATAAACATAGAAGTGTTTGGGTTGGAAGGGACCTTAAAGATCACCTAGTTCCAACCCCCCTGCCATGGGCAGGGACATCTCCCACTCGACCAGGTTGCTCAAAGCCCCGTTCAACCTGGCCTTCAACACTGCCAGGGAGGGGGCAACCACAGCTTCAGTGGGCAACCTGTGCCAGTGTCTCACCACATTCACGCACATCCACTGCTAGGGACAAGTTTCAATAAACAGGTTTGAACCAACAGGCCTAATTTCTGTTTCTTTTAAAATATTTTTGACTTTTCTTACTTTTTCAAATGTGAAGATCTTAAAGATGTGTGTACCTGTTCCCCCACTACCACATGCTTTGACTAGTATTCCATGTTTTTCTAGTATTTTATACTGAAACAAATAAGAGCATGACAAAGAGATAAGGGGATTTTTTTAGGGTACTTTCTGCCCTTTTGTCTTAACCTTCTTTCAGTGGGTAAGAAGGCAGGGCAAATTGTAAAAGAAGCTGATGAAAGGAGAAACCAAGAATACTCGAAGTTTGGAAAAATCCAACACTGAAAACTGAAAGCAAAAAACAGTTTGCCTAAACTAGGATTCAGCATGGAAAATCCAGTGATGTGCCTAGCAGTTTGGAAACTGGCTACTCTCCAGCAATCCTCAACTCCGCAGACACCAAAATCACAGAACAACCCTATTTTTGGCAGGATAGTTAGTTCCCTGAGTGCCAAGGTTTTTTATTTCAAAGCATTTTACTTTCAATATTTATTTAGATTTTTAAAGAGAGGTTGAAGAAAAGATCAAATCACAAAAATACAGAATAAAAAATCTGCCTGGGGTTGAGAAAAATGTTTTGAATTGTACAGACTTGGTATGTTCTCTTTCCTCTCCTTATTTTAATGTTTCAAATTATTTTTCATATGTTAGAAATAAAACAAAAAATATCCATTATGCCAGTAATATGGGCAGGGTCCAGAATATCTAATCCAAACTAATCCTCCTACCCTAGTAAATGAAAAGAAATGGTTATCTCTTTAAGAGAGATCAGATAATGTTAAAATACCTTCAGGAGAATTGTGCTATAGGAATGTTTAATTCTCTCCATTCACTGCATAGGAAATGTGAGGATCTCTCTCTGATGCATACAATACATATTTAGTTCTTATATATTTGATATTTAATCAAATAAATCCTACTCTTAGTGCCTTCAAAGTCCATCCACCTAGTTTAGACACCTGTGTTATGCAGACAGGATTTTTCCCTGAAGACATTAAAAGGCAGTTGTCTTCCCTAACTGCCTTTGTAAGGATCTTATTTTAGGTGGACTGGTTAACCAAGCTCTTAAAGTGAAGGTAGCATCTGAATCACCCCTTGTTAGTATCTCCAGCAGAAGCACAAAGTTGTAGATATATAAGGCTCATTCTGTGAAGGATAACAGTGATTTTAAATTCAAAACTGTTTGGCCCTTTTTGTATGTTCTGCTGTAAAATAGGCAAAATTCAGAAAAAAAAACAGGAAAAATGCAGAAAACATCACTGATTGTGCAGCTGAATGAATAATAATTATACTAGCTGGTAAGTAAGGTTATAAAGGCATGCAGTTAGATGAATCCAGGGAATGTCATGCAAATCACCCCGAAGAAGCTCGCCCATGTCCCATGTCAGGCCCAGAAGGGAATGAACATCAAACCGTATACTGGAATACACAAGGAGCAGGGTGTAGATTGGCTCATTACATTTTGCAGTAAAAACAATTCATTTCACAACAGAGGCCCACAGTTTTTATTTCAATTGCTATAGAAAATGCCCAGATCCAAGAGAAGGGGGATTATTTATCCTATTAATTCCCATCTTGCTAAAAATGCCTCTACCCTCTTTGCCAGGTACCAAGCCTAGTTTCAGCCACGAGCAATACTTACAAAAAAACCCACAGATGCTGGGTGAAGTGTGGGAAAATCAACTGAACCATAAGCCATACTTCCCAGCAATACTTCCCAGCCCACAGACTGTGAGTTAAACAAATTGTTCAACCAAAAGGCACTGCTGGGGGTGAAGGAATGGAGAGAGGGGAAAGGAAAATACAATAAATTTAATGAGTTGGCCCCAAATCTATTGTTTAAATCAAATCTTCCTCCTATTAACTACCAGTGACTGCTGGCACATATTGTCACTGGCTTCCTCTTCAGTTGCACCTCTTTCACAGTGTGTTGTCCCTATGGGGTACATGAAGCTCCTGGAACTCAATATACTGTGCCATGGTTAGGCTGTTGTGTGAAGAGGTTTCAGTACAGCTGCTGCTGCTGATCGTGATGGTCATCCTGCTCAGCTGTCACCCATCATTTGCAGGAGTCAGATGCCCAGTGGCATTGGCAGAGCTTGCAGCCTCCTGGGCTGCCTTCACTGCTCTGATCTGGTCTGACAGCTGGTTACAGGTCTCACCCCAGTGTGGGCAGGGCCTTTAGCAAACTTCTGAAGAGAATGCCAAAAAGGAAATATCTTTCCTTCTTTTCCTAGAGCTCTCAGGCACCTCTTCATCCCAGTTGTCTGCTCCCAGGGCAGCCAGGTAGATCAGTTAGTCTGGGGCGAGCAGCTACCTGCAGCCAAGCTTCATGACCCAAATATTTCACACAATAACATCCTCAGCTCCTATGACTTTTAACAAAAAACCCACATGGTCCAAGGTATTGACAAATACAAAAATATATTCTGCTAGTTGACGTGACATCAACTTTCTCTCATAGCAGAATGTTTCAGTGCCTTTTGGCATCTGTGTCTTCTGAAGGATGCCGCTCTTCTCCCTCAGGCCCCAGGCCACCAGCACATTTCTGAAGACTGTCAAGGCTACATAAAAACATTGTCTGGATGACCTTTTTGTGGTTTATTAAAATGTGAGTGCAATCTGGGGGGAGTGACAAGCCCGTTCATTTATCGCAGGATGCATCTGAACAGGGGGTTTTGTGGAGGCAGAGACCCTTGTCCTGGTCTGCAAGATAACAGAAAACTTGTGCAGTTCTTTGTTCCTTCAGGGGGCTATGTTGTCCAAAGGATGACTTTTTCCTCATTACCCGTGAAATACATATTTTAGTTGACACCCCTGCATATGCTTATGAAGATTATAGAGAACATGCTATACACGTATGACCATAACACCCTTCTATACTACATGTTACCTGAGGGAGGGAACCTCATAATTTAGGGGATAAAAAACAGAGAAAAGTATTATTAAGTTGGGGGAGAAGAACCTAAATGCAGATGGACCAGTTGATGGGCTGTGTTCTCTTCCTCCACCCCAAGCAGGGCTTCTCTGGGGAAGTGCTGCGCCTTTTGCCTTTTGGGCAGAAGCATCCCCGGGTTGTATTATTACTATTATTGCTAGCAATATTAACTTCAATTAGTAGCACTTGTGCAGTCAGTGCATTTATCAACGGCAATTCCTAACTCGTTATATCTGTCACCTTAATAAATTCTCTTTCTTTACAACTTTGCACGCCTGTCTTTGAGCAAGTCCTTTGTGAGACTCTGAAACAGGGAACACTCTGATAGGTGACTGTGCACACACATAATCCTTTAGACATAAACCATTGACCGAGTGTGGGACTAGCATTGGATCCAGCTGCACCTAGACTGCTCTCTGAGGAGTTTAGAAAGCAAGGGGGTCCAGTCTGAACCTTGTGACTCAACAGGAGGGCCTTCCCCTGCCACCTTGCAGACTCATACCCTTTTACGCAACAGACAGGACACTGTTAAACATATAAACATATAAACATAAACTGGCTGGTCCTACCCTGGGTACACAAGGCCACCTGAAGATTTGGCAGGGTCAGTGACCCCTTCTGCACCCGGGATCTCAGGGACTCATTTGCTGCTGGCAGTTCAGCAAGAGCTTTGCTACCTTCAGCTTTTGGCTGGACCTCGAGTTCCTACAGCCTTTTCTGAAATGCAAAGCGAGTGACTTTTCCAAGGTCACACAGGAAGTGTATGGCAGAGAACAAAACAGCACTCTTCACACCCTTAACAGCAGATCTCTTAACACTCAGCACTCAGATCTTTTAAGATGAATTAAAGCCCTGTACTTCAATCTCAAAGCTGTGTTTGCTTATTAGCTAGCAAACAGGAAAGAGTGGGAGCCCAGGGAGCCTTACATGGACCTGGTGTGAGACATTAGGTAGCTCAGTTGGGTTGTGGCACTGTAACCGTTCCCTTCACACTGCATTTCTTTGTGTTGTATAAAATACAATACATGTGGTAGATTAAAAGAAAGACCATACTTATCATAAAAGTGCATCTGTGATCGTAAAAAAGCTTAAAAATACAGCATGAAATGAACAAAGAGAGTGCTGACAGAGAAAGAAAAGTATTTTAAAGTTACAAAACTCTAACCAAATGCTTATTCTTTATTAACACATATTTAATTTCAATGCCTAATAAACACAGATTTTAAAAGTCTATGTAAAAAATTCAACACCTTTCCCCTTTGGGGAATCCTTCATGAAATGCTTTGCTATTACTGAAAGAAAAACTAAAAAGAGAGAGAGAAAAAAGTTATTGCAAGAAATATGACAATCTAAAATTAACAGATCAAGTAGAAAAAATATTACAAAACCTCTCCAGACACATAGCACCTCCACAGAGCTTCAGGATTTATTATGGACCATAAAGAAGCAAAGGGTGGGACACAATGTCTAAATATAGGTGCCTGCTGTGGTTTTAAATACCATACAGTCTCTCACTTTGTCTTCATCTGCCAGCCCTGGAGGTCACAGTGTCCTGTAGATCCTGACCCATATCTACCTATCTACACAGGTGTCTCAGACACCCATGGTGCCCCACATGGCAATAGATGCTTAGGTGATTATTTTGTCTTTCATCATGAGATCTAGATGTTGTAATCATACAAATGCAGTAGGACAAGTCCCAGATCTGGACTATTGGGAAGTGAATCACGTACCTAAATTTAGATATGTCATGAAATTGGAAATCCTGTTGGTTATCTAAGACATGATGTCGAAAACCCAGAAGACCTGCAGGTCTCTGGGTAGGCAGGACTCCTCTGAATATCTTAAAGCATTAGTTACCACAGTACCCCTTTAGTCTGGAGGAAAGTTGCTAATGCATCCTTTTCCTGTGCAAAATTCTGGAAGGAAAGTGTAGCTTTTGCCACTCAATCAAATAAAGATGAATATTCTTCTGCTGCTTATAAGAAGTATAGTAACATTTTTCTTATATGCCTTTGTGGAAGATATGGAAAAGAGAAACCATCACCACAGAAAGCAGCATAGCTTGCTTTCAAGTGTACCCTTTGGGGAACAATGAAACACCAAGTAATAGACTAAGGAAAAATTTTCCCTTTTTTAAAAAACAAGGTACAGGGAAAAGTACATTCAGAGTCACAGTAAGACAGCCAACATAAGGTACCAAATCAAAGATATTGTCTTTTTAGGAGTGTGAAAACTAAATTACTTGTCTATATCACTAATTTAAATAGTGTCTATCATCATAGCCACTAGGTGTTCTAATTACAGAAAAATAATGATGCAAAAGCTGCTAAGCAAATGTTAAACAAAACGAGTGCATATTCCATAAGCCCAAAAGGGCTGTTAGATTTAAGTACTGAAAGAGAGACAGAGGAATGAATTCCTCAGAGGAGAAGAAAATTCTGGGGAGGAAGAGCCTTGCCCCAAACAACAGTGTTCAAACTGAGTATGTGATCCTTAATATGAAGCCTAGCTGATCCATGCTACTATTTATATTACTAATAGTTCCATTGAAATCAAAGTAGTTTTTCTGAAGACTCTAATTAGTATCTATTATTATCTCTGTTACATTTGGCCTTGAATACTGTCATGAATGCTTAGGACTGCTCTGATGCAGAATGTGCCAAGTTCTGGTTACTCCCATGCCCAGGGGAAAAAAAAAGTATGTTGATAAGTGCATAAAATAGCTTTTTTTTCTTTCTTTTTTCTTTTTCTCCATTACTTCTTTCTCTTGGCTGACAGGTACCAAGAGCAAGCACTTCCCAGCCAGGCAATGAAAGAAGGAGTGAAATGGGATTTCTCAAACAAACAAATGATCCACAGAGCACAAAAAGGCAGGCAGATGTTTTCTACATTAAACTGAGACTCTAAGAAAACAACAGGGTAACATTTCAAAATTCTTATGCAAATTTCACTCATTCAGCTCTTTCTGTGAGTCCTGGGGACAATGAAAAATAACCAGAAAGACAATTCACATGCTCATCCTAATATGGTACTCATCAAAAAAACTTCTTGCCTTCATCCATAGGGATTGTGCAAGGCTGATTTACACTTGGTCTTCAGTAAACCTCTTTGAGCTTGAAGAAGTTAAAGAATATATTCACAGAATCATGGAATGGTTTGGGTTGGAAGGGACCTTCAAGATCATATAATTCCAACTCCCTTGACATGGACAGGGACACCTCTCACTAGACTTGGCTTTGAACATTACCAGGGAGGGGGCAGCCACACTCCTTCTGGGCAACCTGCTCCAGTGTCTCACCATCCTTACAGTAAAGAACTTCTTCCCAGTATCCAACCTAAATCTACCTTTCTTTAGTTTGAACCCATTCCCCCTTGTGTTAGCACTCCATACCCTTGTAAAAAGTCCCTCTCCAAGTTTACTGTAGTCCCTTCAGGCACTGGAAGACTGCTATGAAGTCTCCCCAGAGCCTTCTTTTCTCCAGGATGAACAACCACAACTCAGCCTGTCTTCATAGCAGAGGTGCTCCAGCCCCCTGATCGTCTTTGTGGCTCTCCTCTGTACTCACTCCAACAGCTTCATGTCCCTCTTCTGTTGGGGACTCCAGAACTGGACACAGTACTCCAGGTGGGTTCTCACAAGAGCAGAGTAGAGGGAGAGAATCACCTCTATCGTTCAGTCTATGATAATTTAAGATGGGTGAGATATCTTAGTTATTTCTAGATGGGAACATGTTTGTGCCACATTTGCAGAACTCCAATACTTCCTTCTTCATTCTGGTCACTTTGTGACAGCCTCCACAAAACCTTCACATTACTCTGGGGCTGGGATCAGGCTGCTGCGCGTAGAATATCCCTCCTATTTTTACCACATTTTTTGCTTTGTTTTGAGAATCTGCAGCCAAAGATATTACAGCCAATGATATTTCAAAACCAAAGTGAAGTTTACTTGATATTTATAAGAAAACATTTAGACATAAGAGGTGAAAGGGGAACATTAAAGCAAAAAGCCATCCTATTTTCATGGTTAGTCTTATCTAAACCACCACTTCCATAAAGTTACAATAGAAGGTTTTCCTTTACACCAACAGGGATGGTACAGTGTTATCTTTGCATTCTTTTGAATGATTCAGAGCTCCTGAATTTAGCTTCATCCCGTTTCTCAAGTCTCTCTAGTATCTTTGACAAAAAGTGTCACTCTTTCTGTGGTTTCTTTTTTCATTCTTTCTCAAAAGCTGTGACAACTTGCACGTGTCAATTAGTCTCCAACTTACTGATCTCTATTAGAGTATTCTTTCAATCTTTGAGTTTTTTGGTTTTTATGGGTTTGTTCCTGGGTTTTGTGTGTTTGATTTTTGTTGTGTTTTAGTGATCATTACATTTTCTGAAGAGTTAGACCCATCAGATGCATCTTCCCTGTTATAGAAGAGCCCCCATGTGTATGGCTCAAACACACCACTTTCCCTGTACAATAAGCTACAGATAGCTCTGAGCCAGCCCAGCTGGCTTGGCTTCCAGGGACAAAAAATGGACCGCGTGTCACCCATTAGCACACCCCTTGCACTTGGGCCAGGCACCCTCATCCGTCCCACCAGCTTTTGCAGACAGGGTGACATGACAGGCAACATTTCTTCAGGCTATTTCTAGAATGCCTGGTGCTGTTAATGGAAACTGGAGACAGAAGGTAAGGTGTCTGCAAAGGAAACACCATGCTGTGGGAGGACTTGTGCACATGATTCTCCTGGGACATCATTCACACGCCTAATGCAATAACTAGATACGAAAATAATTTGCACCGCGTTACATTTGCGTGTGGCCAAGGGAATTCTCCTTGACAGTCTGGCACTTCCTTTAGAGGAGCCTGTTAGGCTTTCTCATGGCCTGACTGGTCACCATTGCTACAGGAATTTGCTGTAGCAATCTCCAGTGGGAATACTGATGGATCTAATGACGAACCTACACTGCTTTTCCTCAACAGACACATAGGCACAGAGTTTTTCCATGCCACCACTCCCATCTGGCAAAAATACAGAAAAAAACCCAAAACAACACATGCAATACCACCACCCCCCAAAAAAAAGATTATACAGGCACAGGCTTTTTTTCTCCAGCTAAAAAAAAATCAATACCACATCCCCAGCTTAAGACACTGTCAGATCTGTATGTTAACAAGGCACCAATTTAAATTAGTTCTTTTGTTTCCCAAATTACTGGATCTTAGAAATATTGTAAATCTAGAACCCATTCATGTCAAAGTAAACCCCAGAGTGAACTGTCATTCCCAAACCACATAAGCAAAAAATATGTTTTTGGAGGAAAAGAATAAAACATTTTCATGGTAGTTCTTTCATTTCTACCAGGAGAAGAAGCTGTTTGACATCTCCACAGAGGTTTGGAATATTAGAAGTAATTCCAGCAGAGATTAGTGGGCAAAGTGCAGCTGAGCGGCATGTTCAAGGAGACAAACACGCAAAATATATTTCATGGTTCTATGGTTTACAAAGAGGGAATGCAAAGGCATAGTGTACTGATCTGTTTACAAAGCTCCACCATTAATGAGAAATAAAGTATATGGGCTATTTTTCTGCTAAGGAGTCATTTCGCTCCCACTTTTTTTCCCCATTAAAGAAGTTATTTTTATCTGAGTAGTATTAACCAAATGGAAACTCTTATGCTGGTTTGGGCTACTTCAACCCATTTGTTTTTCTAAAGTTGTGCTTCCAGGGAGAAGTGTGTGGAACTTATTCAGATTCAGGAGTTTGAAGGGGGGAGAAAAAGAGCTTTTAAAAAGGTTGTGCTTGTCAGCAACCTCATCCAGTTTTAGAGTAATAAAGGCAGCAGGAAATAAATTGTCAAGTGGCCTCTTTTCTTGGATTACACAGCTCACTCCAGCCCACATCTTTTTTTCAGCATTGAAATAAATGTTTCAGTGCATGTCTCAAAGTTAAGTAGATGTGTGTTTGCAGCAGAAGCTGGTACATCTGTCCTACCTTGATTTTGCTAGAACAGATAAAAAAACTACCAAAATGCAATGTTACAGACTTTTATGGCTACACCACAGTGCAAACTTGACAATATTGTCACTTGTTGTGGTTGTTACTGAAGCTGTTGAAATTACATTAGCGCAGGTACTCCAGCTCAGGCTATAATCCTGTCTTAATTCTGCTGTGTAGATACAACCTTATCCGTGCCATGATAGGGCTATGAGAGGTATTTGGATGCTCAGTCACACGACAGATTTGCTAATGTATGTCTATCTGTTAATGGCTTTAGCTAATAGACAGTTTCAAAACATGCACAGCACTTTGGGGCATTGACTGGCTAATTTTTCAGCAGGATATAGCTGAGAGATCCAAATTTGTTAATTAATGAATAGGGAGTTTAATATTACATCAAACTTAATTGCACACCTGACACATTATCTAAGCAATGCCCAGTTATACTGCCTCTGTTTTCACATCTGTCATAGTGCTTTTCATAGGCAAGATCTGAACACAAACAGGGATGCCAGAAGTCTCCACCCATTGCTGCCTTGGAAAGTGCCAAGTCCTGAATTTTATGTAACAGGTAAAGGAGAGGCAGAATTTAGGCCCTACTATCTAGTGTATAAACACAGATCAAGGGGTTAAGTGTTGAGCTCAGATGTATAAAACCATATCCGAGAAATCATTAATTTATCCTGTGCTGAAGGTACTGGCCCAGTGTCCTGAAACAGAGTTCTGAAAGGAACTTTTTGCATCCTCATATGTACGTTGCTTAAACTTCAAGACACTCAGTTTTTTTCCTGAACAAAATGGTGAATCCCACCTAAATGTTACAACTAAAAGTTGTACTCTCACAACTCCTGAATCCAAATTCCTTTTTCTGAACTCCTATGTGTAATTAGTCACTCTTCTATGGTTATTCACACTCTCACACAAATATTTTATATGTAAATTTGTTTAATAATTATTGAAATTTTACTTGATTGGGTCAATTTTTAAGAATTCAAAAGCCAGTATATTTTTGGGGAGACAGGGAATTTCTTTATTAACAATTTACTTGGCATCACATGAAAGGTCAGAGATGTAAAAGTCCATCCTGTCACTGTGTGTGATTCACTGAGAGTGATTCTATCATGACTAACCATGATGATCAAAAGGTGAGCAGAAAGGCATTCGTTAAATATATTTATACCATCTCTTCCCAGATTCACTGGCATATTTTATTCAATTAAAATAAATTTCAAAGGTAAACTTCAATAATGTCCCAATTCCTAGGTGCTATGAGCTGCTGCTAAAGATTTATTAAAAATCACAGAGAAAGAGTCCGTATGAGATTTTAACTGGAAATAGGTCTATCATGATTTATGTTTATTCAGGTAAGGTAAAAGTCCAATCAGTATTTGGTGTAGGAGTTGTATCCTGTGTAACACTTGGTGCTTCTTAATTCCATCACAAGTTATCACAATTATCCACATATGGCGCCGACAGAAACCACCAGCTGGAGATTTAGCTAGCCATGATAGTCAGGCCATAAAACTCTACTTGTGAGCAAGACCTTGAATCACATAAGTTGGTTTGTTTAAGCTAATAAACCATTCATCATTTCTGCTGTTTTCCCAGAACAGCTTTCAATTTCATAGGAGACTGCCTTAAGGAAAGAGTATCAAAGCATTTCTCTGTGTCTGTGTTGGATACGACAAGAAGTAAGGGGTTGCAAACTCCATTATGACTCCAGCTGAACATCAGGAAACAAAGAGTAAACAGTGTGGATAACAGCATTGGTCTGAGACTGTCAAACCTGTCTAGGTAAGTGAGGGAACCACTGTCATGGGAATATTGTAAGAACAGGTTGTACAAAATTCAGTCAGGATCATAGTGATAGCCATGTAACTTACCCCTCTTCAGGGCAGGAGGATGAGTAAGGACTTTGCAGAGTCCCTCACTGGTCTTTATTTTTCTGTGATTGTAGGAACTAATCTGTAGCTGACATCATCAGATTCTTCTTGAGTATAGAAGTCCAGCACATATACAAGATACATCCCATTGATTAGAGGTATTATTATTATTCAGCCATTGCCTTTCATCTGTTAATTACTAAAGCCAGCTAAACTGTGGAGTATTAATAATTCTTATAGGTGGTAAATGCCATGACTACAGTTGCCATGGCTTCAAAAGGAAAGAAGTCTAAAGGAAGTATTTAGTGGAAAAGAAACAACTTCCTCAAAATAAGAAATTACTAACACCCTTAGATGCAAAAATAAGCAAGTTATTCAGGATTAAACACTATACAGAACATTGCTCTGACTTCCACAAAGATGATGAGGCTTTGTACTTCATATTCTTCCTCTCTTTGGTAAGAAAGGTACCATTTTATTTCATCTAATGGAATCGCTGATGAGACCATAGTATTCTCTGCAACCGCATTGCTTTAGTATCTGCGTATCTTACCCTCAGGAAGAGTTTTTAGAGGCAAAGAGCTATGGTCTATGGGAAAGTACAGTATTATGTGAAGTATTCCGTGAATAGCTGCAAGCAAACCTTTTTTGAAAGCATTCGTAGGACCCCTGTGTATGCTGCAGAGGAATCTCAAGAGATAGTCTTAAACATGGCTGGAGAAATCACAGAGGCTTTTTTTGTGCTGTTGCACAGGGACTGAGACACAAAACTGAGCTAGCTAAACAGATGTTCTGCTAGAAGAGGAAAAGACAGCAATGATTCCAGATGACCTGCTGCACTTCTGACTTTTTAAATCCTATTTGTCCAACAATAAGATCCCCTCTGTTGTTAGAAAAAATGCACACTGAGGACACTATCTGTTTCTCCTTCCCAGCTCCATGTAAACACTATGCTAGGAATTCCTGAAGAAAAGCAGAGTGAGAGAGAATACTCTGCTTGGGGTGGAAGGGAAGGCAGAACTTGGAAATACTAGTTTCTCTGTGATGTTATTTTCTCCCCATTTTGGCCAACACTTCATCCAGGGAAATCTGATCTCATAGTGTCTTAAACAAAGATTTACTGGCTGATAGCAGAATCTGTGGGTGTGTGAAAAGCCTGACAAAAACCGTAAGAATTTATTTATAGCTGCAAATATTACATCCATATGGGAAAGTTCATTTGTCTTGAACTTGTTTTCAGACATTGTAGAGACTGTTGTTGATTTAATAGTCTACTGGAATATAAAAATAAAAGCATAACAGGAGAAAAGCTGATTATGATAATAAGAGCAAGACATGTACAGTTCCATTTAAGAAATTACTTACTTCTCTTCCTCTATCATGATTTTTCCCTAACCACAATTCTCTGTTCATTAGGAGATAATTACCTTCACTGTCAAGCAGACTATAAATGCATTGTTTACACCAAGAGCAGAAGATTTTAGAGTCACATTTCTTGTCAAAAATGTTATTGTTATTGAGGTAGTCTTACTGTATTACATCAGATAGGTCACTAGACATGCAAGCATATCTGTGTACATTTGGTAATGGTTCAAAATTATTTTATTCCTAATGGAGAGATTTAACAAGGATGGTTTTACTGATTAGCCTTTTCATTCCAGACCATTACCATCAACACACTGAAAGACATGTCAGCAAGAGCTCCCTTACTTCATCCTTCTCTGCCTCTTGCACTTTTCAGATACAAGCAGATTCTGAGTAATGTGTCTTGTTTCTCACACAAGATTAGAAAGTGGCACTACAGCAATACAACACTAAGTTATCTTGTAACTGAATAGTACATGTGCTAATTAAATTTCACACCACCTATGCATGGTAGGCAGTCAAATACCATCATCTTTATTTTAATAGATGAGAAAATGTGAAACACAGAAAAGTGAGAGCATGCAGTAAGCCAGAGCTCAATAGCCCCTCTATTTTGAGCTGTGGTTGTACATCACAATTATCAGCTTCTTGCTAGGTAGAGACACCGTGCACAGATGCATGGAAAACTCAGCCCAGCCTTCTTCACTGGAGATGTCCACATCAAGCATGCAGATAACAGGTAACAGGCAATGTGGTCCACATTTTGCCAACTAAGTACCCAAATTGATCTTTTCCCTTCCCTTGATAGTCAGCAAAGAGTCCAGTGCATCTAGAAAAAGATTCAACATACCCGAGATGTGAGTTGGCACGTTAATAAAAGAAATTATATCCTTCTGCAAATAGTCTGTCTCCTAGTTAAAAATTTACTGACCCTAATTTTTTTCTCTATTATGTCTCCCCTACTACTTGCTGAATGTGTTGATTTCACACTGGCATCTAAATTTGCACATAGTAATAGTCATTAAGTAATGTGTAATAATCCCTTTACCAGAGACTTTCTAAATCCTTCAATCCCACAAGTTCCTGGAAGGCCAATGCTGTAAAGTTAGGATATGTTTCTTACTTGAAGGATTAAAGGATTTGAAACATTAAAAAATTACACGCAGCACACTATGAAAAACAGCCTAGAAATGATTGCAAAACTGTGTTATTCTCTGTCTTGTACAATAAATCATAACAGAAAAAAAAAGTTTCCAGAAAAATGAAATAATGGGAGAGAAATATGATCTGTGGGGTTTGTGGCTTTCATGAGCTATTTTTAATAGGCCAGACCATGAGGTCATTATTTTTGATGCAGGAATGGTGATTTTACAAAATCAGTGGAGTGCTATTAAACAAGGACCTAAATAAAAGGAAGATTCAGTCACCCACTACCATGGAGAAAAGAAAATGTAAAATATACATTTCTCCTTAATAAATTTCCACTGGATTGGAAGTCCAGTAAGAAGCTGAGCATGTGTCACAAGAATGACTTTTTATTTGGTTCATCATGCAAACTGAAAAGTTGAGGAAGCAAAATGAAAATTTGGAGGAAAAAAAAGTGTCACAAAATTAATAAAACAGTGTTTGGATAGAACAAAACATGAAAAAATTCATTCACTTAGAAATAATAGGTTTATTTTGATGTCCAGGTATTGCAGCATTTAAAAATAGAAAAAAAAAAAAAAAAAAAAAAAAAAAAAAAAAGAAAAGAAAAGAAAAGAAAAGAAAAGAAAAGAAAAGAAAAGAAAAGAAAAGAAAAGAAAAGAAAAGAAAAGAAAAGAAAAGAAAAGAAAAGAAAAGAAAAGAAAAGAAAAAAGCTAGTCTGTGGAGTCATTCAAAAAAACACAAAGAGGATGTGACAGCATTTGTCGCCTCTCTCCAGAGTGAGCTGATTAAAACATTCATCTGGGTCCAACTCCCCCTTGACACGCAGCTTGGAAGGAAGAGTTGAGCTCAGGTTTCCCTCCTCTAGACTCCCAGCCTATGGAGTCTCTGTTCTTTCCAGTGAATATTTGTTTATAACAATTTGATTTCAAAGTGGAGCAGGTCCAACAGAGAGAAAGAATAACTGAAGATTCAATACTTGATTGCCCAGTGGGAAAGGTCTCCTTAGAAGAGGAAAGTAGATATCCAAACTCCCTATCAGAATCAGACAGGGATGGGCCTTTGGCATGTTGGGTTAGTGCCCTAATCACCAGGATTATGAGAGCTGGAATTCTTTCAACAGATGGTCTTTTGGAATCTAGCTAAAAAAAAATTGAAAAATTGTGTTTGGAGAATGCAGAAACTAATCTTTTTGACATTGCCAACACTTGGTTCTTGTTTTTCTTTGCTTGCTTTTCTCCAGTCAGAGCTGTTCTTTCAATCTGACCTGAATATGACACTGGTTGAATTTTGAATGTTTTGAAGTCATAAATCACTTGCTAGAAACAGAAAGTGGTTAGCTGCAGTCAGCACTGGTCTCAGAGTACATCTGCCGCCCAGCCCAAACACACTCTGTTCATTTACTGTCCATACCAATCTCCTAGTCCTATAAAGCCACAGATCTATGCCATCTTTCAGTGACTACCACTGTCAAAATCTTGATTTTATCTCACAGTGGGACGTTAAGGAAGATTAATCTTGTCTAAAGCTACAAACCTTTTGCAAATTTCCCATGAAGTTCTGTAAAAGCTTCCACACATATCCTTGAGCCCCTTACATACAAACTCCCTTAACTCTCAACCTGAAACCATCTCATGAAGTAAGCAAAGAAGGTTGCTCTGCTGCCACAACCCTGAAGGCTCTGTAATATCAGAAGAAGTCTCCATGAGGCTGAGGCACTATTCAGAGTCAGGGTCTGCTGCCAGGGAAAGAGGCAGCACAACATCCAGCCCATCAGAGAGGTCCTGTCGGAAAGACCCAACCCTCTCAAAGGAACACAGCCAGGGTGATTTCTACTCAACACTTTTCTGTACTTCTCCTGATTTTTTTCATCATGGGCTGTGTGCTTCCTGCTTTGTTGCTGGTTTTTGACCCATGACATGAATATCTACGTGCATTATGATGTGAACATCAAAGGCATGGAAGTGGCCTTGTGCTCTGTATCTACAGCTGACAATGGAGTTGTATTTGTGCTAGCTGGTTCCAAGTCTGCAACCCTATCTGGGCGAAACATTTAACCACCTGTAACAGTTTAATGTTGAGCACAGTTAAAAGGTTTTGACTTCCTGTGAGTCTAGTACAGCCCAGCTCTAACAAAGGAATAACAACACATGAGTTCTAGCAAGGGAATTATTTATTGTTATGGGTAGGGCTGGACCTCCTCAAAACTGATGGGTGTAACAAACCACCCTTCAATGGAGACAACTTAAGAAACTATTATGGTATTTTATTGGAACTGTTTACTCAGACATCAGAGACCTCCTCACAAACACTGCATGACAGGTTATTTAGATATTTGTCTAGGGAAAGAGGCTTTTAGACATGTTTCAGCAGAGGTATCAGTGTTTGAGAAGCAGGAAAAGTACAAGAGGACACGAAGACAAGGACATAATTTACATGAAGATGGTTGACCACAAATGGAAGCATAAACACGATAACAAACCAGAGAAAGCTGTATGCTATACAGAGATAGTGCTGAGGAACAGGTTCGCTGCACTGGAGAATTCAAAGGATAAATAGGCAACAAAAAAAGAAGGCAAGGTGACAAAGAGTATGAGAAAAACTAGCCCTGTGGTAAAGTAATGGGAGATTATTGAGATATTTGAGAACCAGAAACTGGAGAAGAATATGAACTGAAAGGTAGACTATTCAGCATCAAAACAGAAGACAGGGAGGGAGATGTACAGCCAAAAAGCAGAGAGGAATAATAAAGACAACACATGCATATAAGTATCAGAAAAAAGTAAGGAGCCTGAACATGAGTGTAGGCTCTTACTAAGGAGATCAGTCAGGTTTATCAGCCAAACATATCCAGAGCACAGAGGACTGTGTAGTCTCCCAAGAGGCCAGGTAGGCAATGTGGGCCTCAAGCAGGAAGGGACCAGGGAAGGAATAACAAAGATCTGCTGATCATTCTTCATGCTGGAACAAGCAATACTGGCAAAATTAAAACCAATGAAAACTGATATCCTAGACCAGCCTCACAGAAGGGCCAGTGTGCTACAGAAATGAGGACATAAAGAACCTGGCTGTGGTTAAGAAAGGGTCTAAAGACATATTTTTTGTTGTCACTGCTTGTGATGCAGGAATGGCTTCAGTGATGATGGCAGTCTCATCACTTCTAAATTCCTGGAGAAGATGCTGTGGAGGCAGGAGTTACAATGATGATCCTGGGGTCTTTTGAAATCAATGGCAATGATTTTTCAAGTAGAGCACACTGCATGACATGTTTGTCTTCACTGTAGGCATATAAATATCCTCTTTGTCTAAACTGTGCTCTCTAAGTAGTCAGTGGGGAAAAGATGCATCTACAAAGAATGATTTATCTAATCTGCCTCAGGTGCCCATTTTAGTATGGGATGAATTGCCTTTTCAGAGGCACCTCTCTATCAGCTATAGAGGGAACCAAATGGTTTAGACTCAGCCAAGAAATGGCAGAACAAAATTGACACGGATCCCACACATGATGTCATCTTTCAACAAAACCATTTCCAAGTGGTGGCTGGAAAATAACATAAGTAAAAAAAAATGTTGATTTCCAGTATATGTGAGCGCTTACTTTTATAAAAATATTTTATTTTTATTTGAGATTTTGAATAACTGTGCCAAAGAAGCTACTTTCTAATAAAAGACTTAATATTCCTAGAAGAAAACTCTATCATCTGCATGCAGTGTGACTTGGCCTGCATAGAAGTTACACATAAATATTTTTGTTTTCAATTATTAAAGTTGGAGGGGAAAAGGAGTGAGAAAACCACTCTGAAATGTTGAGATTTCAGTGTTTTATTTTCCACAAAACCTGATCTTTCAAGTGCTAAAATTGTGAAATCTAGGGATATTTTTACTACTAATAATATATGTTTACATGTCACATTTCAAGTTCTCAAAAACATTTACAGGGAATGTTCAGTATTGCCACCAAGTATTTTAAGACAAATTCCTGAAATGTAGGTTGGAATCAATTGCTGTAATTCAGATGCCTACCATTTGGGCATTCAAAACCAATGTGCTTACACTATGTTCCTTTTATGACTGTTAATAAATCCCATCTCCCAAAGGCAATTCATCTTATGCTAAGACAGGCACTTACAATAGGTCAGAAGAATGGATTTCCACCTATTTTCCTCCATTTAGTATCAATCAAGACTAAGGTAATTGTCTCAGGCTTAGGTGCATAACTTCTCAATATCCAAAATTAAAGAAGACAGTCCTACTCTGAATATCCCAGAAAGACTCAGCTCTCTCAAGGATATGGTCTCCCTGTCCCTGTTAGCTATTCCTATGCTCCTCTTGAACATAATAGATCTTTTCTGCCATTTTTGTCCAAGGCCTCCCACCCAAGGTCACAAAGTGAAGTTGGAGCAATGGGAGTCCAGCAAGTTTAATGCACTGTGCTGCCTCCTGTTCCCATGTCTCTGTTTACAATCAAAAGCAATATCGAGGCCAATTTATGTAGCTATTTGTATGCAAATTAGGGGATATTTTCAGATGTATTCAGCTTCATGTAGGAGGCAGGCAGCATTTAAAAATGTGTTTTTTCCCAGGATGATAGTGAGATTTTCAGTTTCTATTTTGCTCATCCTGCATTTGTTGGCAGACTTGTTCCTGACACTGATTTATAAACATTTTAAAGCCCAGCATGTCACACACTTTGTTGAATTCAACAGGGACTCTGCCGTTTCCTCTCCTCTCCCCTCCAGCAGAGCCTACCTGTTACCCTCTTTTGCTCTTTCAGAGCACCCTCTTGCATACTCTGCAATGACAAATGATCCACCTTCTCCCCCCAACATGGCCAGCTCATACATATGCCAGAACTTCCATCAATGCTGCGTTATCCTCATGCCAGGGCTTTTTCTGGCAACCTTTTCTCCAGTGTGAAGGCCTCCTTCCCTTTCCTTCATGTTTCCCAAGCACTCTGACCCTTCCAGTTCCTCATCTGAGTCCTGCATCTCAGCCTTTCCATTCTCCTCACTGAAGCTGGATTTCTCCGCACTCCCAAGCCTCAAGTGCCTTCTTCAAACCAGGAACACTGCTCATTCCTTTGCCTAGCACCCCAGCTTCTCCCAGCACTACCTTATAAGCTCACTTACTTCGTCTCCTCATCCACTGACATTTTGTATTTCCGGGTCTCCTATCTGCCACCTGTAATAATGTCTATGCTGTCTCAATCTTTCTTTGTTTCTGCTTGATCTTGGCTCTTTCTGTATTTATTACTACTTCTAGTATCACTATTTCTTGTTCCACCTGTTTCTGCTCTTTCCTCTCTCTCCACACATATCTCCCTCCCAAGATATTTATTGTCTTACACCTTCTGATATTTCCTCTCCTGTGTTCATCTTTGCTGATTGTACATCACTACTAACAAACTTTCTCTGCAACTGGTCCCTTTCTGCTGATGTCCGAGTCATAGATAATTTTCCTATGTAGGGATATGTTCAGCATTTAACCAGTTTATTAGCAAGCTGGGCTTTATCTCATGCATTAAATTTTAGAAGACAGGGTTATAAATAGGAGAAAGTGAACATTTTTCTTCCAAAATCACGTAAGAACAGTTTTTATCTTGATCACACCAGGATGAATCTAGAGTAACCCAACTGAAGTCAGTTGAGCTACACTAGCATGAAATAGAAATGTCATGATGGTTGTAGAGATCCCAGACAACTTTCCTTAGACTTCTAAAGCTCTAAAACTGCATATATAAAAGAAATTAGTTTGTGTCAGGAACTGTTTGAGGACAACAGAATTCAATCATCTCTCAGTATCGTTGGAGCAGACCCTGGCATGGTTTCAGTATAGAATAGCACTCTCCCAAAGCAGTTCTCTCCTGAGCAAAAGCCAGGGACCAGGTTCAGTGTGAGTGCTGACACCTGGTTTGGAAGCTAAAAGGCTTAATTGCACAAAGATCGTTTCATGCCAGCTGGCCTCTGTGTCCGAAAACTGTCACGAGCACATCTGATTCCCTTGTGTGTATGTTCTTAAGGGTATATCCCTACAGTCAGCCCACTGTTCCACACTCAGGTCCTGTGTCTGTTGCACATATGTTAGTTCATTAAGACTCCACTATGGAGCAAATAAAAAGTTGTCTTGATAACCACATCTCAATGCAGGATAATCCACCCTGAGGTCTAGGTCCAGTCCTGAATATGGGCTAGCCCACTCTTCTTTTTAAGCTTTCCAATGTCGGTGACAAAGATGGGATAAGTACTGGTGATGGAGCTGCTCTCCAGCTGGGGAGGGCAAGAGTCAGGGACTGGTTCCTCCTGACCATACAGAAGAAAGTATGGGACTCTGGAACAGAAGCTACTGGGTGGCTGAGTCCTGTGCTCTGCCACCACAGTCTTATTATCTCCTTTCATAAAGCTTTCAATTTCTTCTCATCCTTGACACGTTCCATCCTCTACCTTCCTCCAGAAGGAGTGCCATAGAATTGTTTCAGTTGGAAAAGACCTTCAAGATCTTTGAGTTCAACCATCGACCCAGGACTGTCAAGTCCACCACTAAACCGTGTCCCCAAGGGCCACATCTACATGTTTTTAGAACACTTCCAGGGACAGTGACTCCACCACTTCCCTGGGCAGCATGTTCCAATGTCTGACCACCCTTTCAGTGAAATATTTTTTCCTAATATCCAGCCTGAACTTCCCCTGACACCTCTTGTCCTATCATCTGTCACCTGGGAGAAGAGATTGACCCCCACCTTGCTCCAACCTCCTTTCAGGTAATTGTAGAGAGCAATAAAGTCTCCCCTGAGCCTCCTCCTCTCCAGACTGAACAACCCCAGTTCCCTCAGCTGCTCCTCATAAGACCTGTGCTCCGGGTCCTTCACCAGCTTTGTTGCCCTTCTATGGACCTGCTCCAGTATCTAAACGTCTTTCTTGCAGTGAGGTGCCCAGAACTGCATGTAGTATTCAAGGTGTGGCCTCACCAGTGTTGAGTATAGGGAGATTATTTCTTCCCTAGTCCTGCTGGCCACACCATTTCTGATACAGGCCAGGTTGACCCTTTTGGCTACCTGGGCAAGCTGTTGGCTCATTTTCAGCCAGCTGTCTACAAGCACCCCCAGGTCCTTTTCTGCCATGACAGGTCTTTGCTTTCCTACCTGCTGCAGGTGAGCAAAACAAGAAAATCATTTCCCAAAGGCTTATTTTTTAAACATCATTTACTATAGCCTACTGTTTACTCATTATATTTACTTTCATACATTTGAATAATGCCTTTGATATCATAATGACTGAAAATGATCTAATTATTTGTGTTTTTCTTTTGTGCTACAGACTTTCTTGCTCTGGTAGGCTGAAGGTCTGATCTCACACCTGTCAGTAACTTACAGACTCTTATTTAAGTATCTCCCCCAAGAAACAGTTTATTACAGCAGTTAACAAGCACTCGCTTAGTAAACTGCCCTAAGACAAAGCTAAGGACAAGTTAATGGTGTAATAAATCAGTCATTATGTTAAATGATCAGTTTCCACTTTACAGTATTACTGCTTTATTGACCCCTACTTAAAGATTAATCACAGTAGTATTTTACTGTGGTTATAGGACACATGGTTGTAATACAACAGGGTGCAGTTTAGCTTGTGTTTCTGTTCTATTTTTAATTTCATTTAGCACTTGCTGTGGACAAAGAGCTGAAAAAGTTGGAAGCACAACACATGGGGGTGGAGAAGGTCACTTTTGCTGAATGGAAGCAGCACAGTAGGCACTGACGGAGTGATGGAACCAGAGGGATGTTTTGCCTCAGAGGTGTAACTCAAGTGTAGGACTAGTGAGGCTGCAGACAAAGACCCACAGACCCTTATTCTAGAGTTTTGCCAGCCAAAGAGGTTACTACTCCCAACACACTTCCTCTGTTTTCCAGGTTATTTCCTCATCCCATCCCCATCAATCAAGGGTTACTACTCCCTCCTATCTGGCTGCAGATCTGCTTTCATTCTTATTTTCACAACTGTTTCCATCAAATTGATACCAGGTGTCAAGAGCAATACTATGTCAGTTTTTCTGGGAGAAAATCAACTTATTTAGGCTAACGCTATAACGATATCACATGTATCTATGTTGGAGAACATGAGGTGGACCATAAACTAAATCAAGGGCAGAAAAGAAGAGATTAAGGCTGTAAAACTAGGAGTCATCTCTGGGAGAAAATGAGGATGTCCTAAGTCACCTGCAGCAGGAGAGAAAATATTTGGGTATCTTTGTGGGACAGTATTGGCCTGTGGTGTGCAGTGTTGAGAGGAGTTCCCAGGTCATTTGGGAGGGAAAAGGAGAAGAAAGTCAGAATGGAGAGAAAATCTACAGCAGCAATTGGTTCTTAGTGAAGCAAACCTCCAGATTTAGCTCGCTTGACTGTTTCATCAAGCCATAACTATAGCATATCACCAAGTACTCACTGTTATGTGCTTCACTTAAGAGTAGACACACAAAAACACACAAAACCTTCTCTTTCATGATCTTAACAACAGGCCTGAAAACACTACACTCTTCATCTGACCTTACTGTACTCCAATGAGGATGCACGTAAGTTATTATTTTGTTGCCATTTTAAAGGCTATTAGTTTTCACAAGGACAAGGTTCTGTTCTTGCTAACACGAGAAGACTGCCCAGCCGATAAATGTGACTGAACATGGGTGTTGTGTCTGTACTAGTGAACTACATCTCTCCAGGCAATATCTCTGGGCACTCAAGCTCAATCATCTACACTGCTGACTTGTTGGAGGAGTCTTTGGTGTGGAAATGGAAAGCTGTACACTGGAGAGGAATGAGCCCATGCACCAGTACACACTGAGGACCCACCATCTGGAAAGCAATTTGCAGAGAAGGACAGGGAGGTCTTTTTGAACACCACATTGACCACAGGCCACAAATACGTTCTTGTGGCAAAGGTGGCCAACAACAACTTGAGCTACATTAACAGGAGCTTGGCCAGCACATCTCAGGAGGTGGTCTTTCCCCTCTATTTGGTCCTGGCAAGACATGTCTGGAGTGCTGGGTGTCCAGTGCAAGGAAGACATGGACATACTGGAGTGAACACAGTGACTGGGGACTGGACCACGTGGCATATGAGAAGAAACTATGAGGCCTGAGACTGTTTGTCTTCAAGAATAACAGATTATTGCTGTCTACAACTACCTCATGGGAGGACACAGAGATCTTTGAAGCTAGTCTTTGAAGCTGGCCCTGATTTGAGCAGAAGGATGTCCCTTTCAACCTGAGTTACTCTTTTTTCCTAAGATTTTGTAACATGAAGCTGAAGACCGGGCACACGTGTGCAGAGCTACCCTTACCCACATGGAGGAAAGAGAAGCAATCTTCCCCTCAGCTCATTTCTTCTCCTTTACTATGCTGGACCTGAGGGAAGAAAGGAGAGTTGATAAACATAAGTTGATAAACACGAGTTCTGGCAAGAGCATCGAGAAGGATACAAGGTGGAAGTTGTCCCTTTGTTTTCCTGCAAAGATAATGTGGAAAGGGAAGGAGGCAGTCCTGAAACAACCAGCTCCAAAGAAGAGATTGTAAGTAGCAAAAGAACAGTGGCCTCAAGGCCTGTACAAAGGTATGAGGCTTCCCTGGTTCATTGGCAAACGTTTTTGTTGAACGTTTTTGTCATTCTGCATGAAAAAAACATGGAGGGGAAAAAAAAAAAGAGGAACAAAATATTATTTTCCAGCTGGTAAAATTATGTGAGGAGAAATTTGTGAAGAAAAGTCACTCAGGTCATTCATATGTATTTTGCTGCACTCATTAAAATGAGCTTTCTTTCAAGGTCAGTTGGAAAAGACCAGTTAGAAAAGGATGGCATTCTGGGGCACACTGTGCTGGCACACGACAAAAGGGCTGACGTCTAGGTCTTATCTGCTATGCACAAAAGCACATGATGAGCAACTCCACTAAGTGGTATAAAGGAATGAAGAATCAGGTCCTTAATGTACTGCTTGGAGAAAGACAGTAAAAGTGGTATTTTGGACATCAACGTAGCAATATAATATTTCTATAAAAGCAAATACAAAGGTGAATTTCTATTTCTAGAATTTTTAATTGACTTTTGTGTTAGTCAGGATCCGTATTTGCAGTGGCCAAAGCCATAACTCAAGAACATACGGACATCTATGATTCTATGTTCGAGCTTGTTTTAAACTAACTCTGTCTGGTAACAAAATCCACCCAGCAACTGAGAAAACATTCAGGTGGTTTGGCTTGTGCTGAACCGCAAGCATCTTCTGCTTTGCTGGTAGCCTTACCCAAGTGAGACATTTAAAGTTAGCTTGAGATATGTCTACATGATCAGCAATCACGGCAAGAAATGCAGTGAAAGACACCCCCCTTAGCTCCATGCATAAGAGATTACCCTTTAAAAGACAGGATCAGTTGCAAACAGATGTTATCTCCACATGCACTCCACCTCTGGATTTTACTAATCTAGAATTCAGAGCGTCAGATCACAGCCAGGGCCAAAATACAGAGAGAATTCAAATCAAGCTATCACAGTAAGACTTTTGGCATTATTAACATTTCATGGCACCCAAGATGAGAGACATGGATATTGTTTAAGTAAGGAAACCTGAAAGACAAAACCTATTTTCTATCTTTATCAGTACATAATCCTTTAGTGTTGCCTTTACAGCTTTTTATCTGGTATATTTCAGTCCTGTCCAGAGGGAAGGGAAACAGAGAGAAGAACAGCCAAAATATTAGGATATTTCATCTGAAACATTGAAGTCTTACGAAGAGCAATAGTTTATTTAATGATGAACTCTATAGTGACAC
Source organism: Aegotheles bennettii (assembly GCA_013398125.1). Classification (NCBI taxonomy): domain Eukaryota; kingdom Metazoa; phylum Chordata; class Aves; order Caprimulgiformes; family Aegothelidae; genus Aegotheles; species Aegotheles bennettii. The sequence continues at coordinate 74,324 of VZRW01006439.1, read as the reverse complement.
AGCCACAGAAATTGCAGTGGTCTATCTTCAGCCAAGGTAAACAGAAATATCCCCAGGAACATAAAATAAATATAATCCACAGAATTTTCTATCAATCCTTGTTTTAGAACAGTTGAAGTTAACTAAGACTTGCTATCTGCACTGACAGATGAAACCATAGTGATTTACCACGTAATCCCTCAGATTTCTTATCAGAATATTACTTGTGCATGGCTGGACTAAAAGGCAAGGCCACTTTCACCTGAGGGCCTGGCTCACTGGTTGGCAGATGTTCCTAGCCAATCTATTTTATGATTTATATTGCTAAGAAAAATTTATTTGTTTAAGTCACCCAGAACTCTGAAAGATGTTCACATCTCTGAGTCCAAACAGAACAACCAGCAGTACATGACCGGTATAACAAACCACAATTGATAGTCTTATACACTATAATATGATTACTAATGGAGTTTCCCTATATTCAACTTGCACAGCTTCAGACTGTGTAGCAGTAGGGATAACTATGTGAGAGGAACTTGACTAAATCATGTAAAGAACTTTTTTTTGTCCCCAAGCAATTCATCTCCCTCATATCTTCATGGTGAGTTATCCTCAATAAACCAAATATTAAGAGGATCCCTGAGGAAAGGGGCATGTCTTCTGTGAAGTGCCTATCTGTAGGTACTACAGATACAGAGAGAACTATTTATGGGAAGTTTTTAAGATCCTTACACTGCAACAGTGAACACACCCAGTCACCTCCTGGAGATACTTGGGTCTTTGCACTGTTTAGTGGCTGCGGAAGCTATGTAGAGACATCTTTGAGTTTACTGTCCCTTTTTTTTCCATTTGGAGGTGGACAAAAAATTGCTATCCTATCTATGCTAGGTTTGGCTCTGAGGAGAAGGGAATAAGCCCAGAACAGGTCACTCTGAAGAGTAGCGTAGAATGGGCCTGTAAGGGAACAGAAATACTGGCAAGCACATGAAGTTTGAGTCTGCAGGCTTGCAAAAAACTGCAGTAATGTAACAGGTAGCAAAAAAAAAAAAGATTGGGAAGGTCACATGAGACAATTTCTACCAGTTGTATGACCTAGATTTACCAAGGCTTTTGACCCTGTTGTAGTAGCTGCCACTGACACAGAAATGTGATGAGAGGGATAAGGAAATGCATCTATTCATGAGCACACAGGACTCCAGGAACCTCAAGTGGAAAAGCTGTCAGATCTTTGGTCTCTGTTTGCCTGAATTCTCATGAAGGATACATAAAGAAATGTCACCTACTACAAGGGAAGAGTTCAAACAAAACAGTCCTTATCCTATATAGGAACAAGAAAGAAAACAGGAGAAAACATGCAGGGTATTCTCAAAGAGCCTACCAGGGCCACCTAAATGTATGAATTAGTGCTGGTCAGAAAACTGAACTTGTTGTTGGATTGCTTTAATTTTTCTTTAAAAATCTTTTAAAAATACCTTTCTCTTCCCCCAAACCTTCAGGAATTTCAGGCACAGAGGGTTCTTTAAAATAAGATATCAATATTTTCCACGGGAAATACACATTTTTCATTAAAGTTTTATCCAGTAACAATCATCTATTGAAAGTGCCTATAATTTTCACAGAAAAAAACCCTGCAAGTAGATTTGTTTGAATTGCTGTTGCTTTGCATCCAATTTTCAAATCCCATATATTGTCAAACTCTCTAAGTTTGGGACTGGTATCTTATCTCTGGACCCCAAAAGTACATATCCCAGGGGTAGATCTGCTGCCTGATAATCCTTCTAAGCAGCAAGACCCCAGAACCCAGTCACCTGAAACAGCTGAATCATATACAGTCTGCAAGACTTCATTTCCTGGGACTGCAGCAACATATCCCGTTAGTCCTTGGTGGCATGGAAAAGGAAAGAAAAACGTATTTTGCAAATGTGATCTTTGCCAGTGTGCAGGCACACACCTTATTATTCATAAGCACAAAGATTACAGCTCCATGACTTATGGTCCCCAGGCCAGCCTGCAGGCAGCAGTGCCCTGTGATGTTGCTCCTGGCAACTAACAGTTTAAAAAGTAAAACATTGGTCTGCCATGCTACTGCACAGACTGACAGGCAGAGCGAAGTGTAGTGTCGCTAACAGTGTGGTTACTTGCTCAACATTGCTGCCCAGTCAGGGTCAATGGCCGTTGTATTGATGTTTAACATATTGGCTGCAAATGTTACAATATAAATTGTCCGTGACACTTGGAGCTGTGCTGTGATATATGGATGTGCTCAGGTGGACAGAACACGTGACATTAATTCTGCCTATAAAACAGAGTTTTCAAAAAATAAAGAAAAAATAGTCTGGAAAATATACCTCATATGTATAGTTTTATATGTAACATGTAGATGCCCATGTGAGAAACTACAGAGTCTTGTAACATATGCAATTTATTATTCACATCTGACTGCTTTTCTTGAATTCTGGTCACTAATCCATCTTCCCTGGGATTATGTCTTAATGTTTCAAACTCTAATCCAGCTTTTAACAAACGACTTAAGAACAAGTTTTCCAACTGCCCCTTCAAATATGGACTTTATTCCATATAATTACATGTTCCTGAGGTCTGCGATGAGTAACATTTAGTTCTGGAACAGTTGCAGGTATAAAATCCAACACAGTACAACTCATCCAGGCTGCAGATGTCCCACCAGAAAACCAGGAATCACAATTAGAAAAGATTTAAGTTTGTTTTGGTTTTTTCATTTTTTCCTTCCTGGTGTAATATTTTAGGTATAAGGATTTAAAAAATCAGATTCTATTCTGTATAGAAAAAACTAGTATAATTTAAATAATTATTAGAAAGTCTTTGAAACCTGTTTAGCTGGATACCTGGCACTAAACAGGTCTGCTCAGACACATAGTTTGCATTGTAACATTCGGCAGTGGTCAGAAGGGGAAGGACATAGAAGAACATCACTGTGCTGCTGTGCAATTTCATAGTGCAATCACACTTCAGATACCTCATGTCAGCTCTTGTCATCCCATTTCCAGATCAGTCTAACAGAGCTGTGAAAGGTAGTGAGAAGGGCAATAGGGATCATCGGAAGGATAAAGTAGCTCCCATATTAAGGGTCATCCCTGTAAACTATGGTTGTTTATCCTGGAGAGAACCATATCTATGAGAATATGTCAAAAGTCTGCATAACCTGAAGTACTATGAAGCAGATGAAATGGGTCATGATTCTTATTATTTCTCATAACATAAGAACTAAAGGGTCCCCACTGAACTTATCCAGAGCAATTTTAAAAGCAAGCAGAAGGAAATCCTTTTTTTATGGCATAGAGTGGTATCATGGTGTTCACTGACAGTGTGTGGTGAGAGTCACCCACAGAAAAAAGGGTTTAGAGAGCGATCAACTAAGTGAACGGCAGATGGATGGCACCTCAGCATGACCACCTGCAAGCAACCCTCATCTCCAAAACCCCAAACCAGCTGGTTTCTGGGAGCTGAGGAGTATAGCAAACTCAAGGTCACTCTGTTCACATCCTTCTCCTGTGACCTTTTTCCTCAGCATCTGCCACAAGCTGTGATTAGAGACAGCCAAAGAGATTTCTAGACTGACCCAAACAGCAGCATTTCAGATACAGAACGTATATTCTCTTGAACACTGGCAAAATTATTTTGCTGTAAAGAGTATGAACACAGAGGAAAGAGTAATGAAGCAACTACTCTGGAGGGCAGAGGCCCCTTTTAAGCTCTTGGTCCTTTCTGCTAACCCCCTGGGGACAACTTGGCTGTATAAGGCATTTAAGAGGGCTCTGGAGGTTTTTATTTGTGCACCTGCACTACTCCCAGAGAACATGGGATACAGAATACACATACACAACACTCCTTTGGGATGAGCTGGATAGCAGATTCCAGCTTGGCCAGCCTAAAAAAAAATTATATTTTATCTCACCATCCTATAAAAATTTATAAAATGGGGCAGGTGCAGGAGGGGAGGGAGGGGAAAGGGCAGGGTTTCACTCCCAGTTTACAATCCAGACAGCTGTCTTTGTGGGAACACCGTAGTGGCAATACTGCACGACAGCTTGCCAGCAAACACAGCAAGCTGCAGATTTGGGAATGGCTCAATTTGCTGGCTGGGCTGCTGGGAGGGCTCCCATCTCCTCCACTCAGAGGGTGAAGTTGTTCCACGCGTTGCCCTGCTCCTCCCTCCCAGAGTAATTTCACCAGGCCCATGTGTGCTGTGAAGTGGATAAAGCAGGTGGGCTGGCAAGGTGGGGTAACCAGACAGAGGTGTACATAAACAGAGTTGGTTGATGGCTCCTACTGCTCCTCGTTTTTCTAAAACTCAGTGGAGGCCAGTTAAAATAAAGCTGACATGATGGTGAAATAGCGATTGCCCTGTTTTCTGCCAGCATTCCTGGAAACGCAGCTCATAAAACACACTGAATCATATAAAAGTCTTCAAGGATTCAGCAAGAGATGGAAAAATTAATCTTTTCTTCAATGGCATCTATTTTTGCTATAATGATGAAACCATACTCCTTCGGCTCTTCTGAAAGTTGAAGACTTCTATTCAGAGGACCTGACTCTGCAATCCAGTCATGTTGAGTAACGCTTCAAGGGGATTTTGCTGTGACAGCTTGCACAAAAATATATTGTTTTCCTATGAATCAGGCCAGCAGAACGGGTCTTTCAGCTTTTGTCACTGCTGTTGTAATTTTCAAGCTGGCAACCAGGAGCAAAATGAAGTGTCAAGTAAAATATTTTGTATCCCTTATTCAACAGTATTATAGAAAATGCATGCCATGCTACCTTAAGGGACCAATTTCTTAGATTAAAAAAAGGGTTGTAATGAATACACCATATTTTCACCAAAAAAAAAAACCTAAGGAAAAGAAAAGAAAAAGCAAGCATGGGACACTCCACTGTTAGGCTGTTGTGGAAAGCTGAGAGGTTGCACAGCACAAAACTGCCAAAATCATTCTTTTTAAAATCTGTCTTCTACTGCTAACAACTCCTTACCCTGCCCTTCCAAAAAACAGAAAATAGATGTGATTGCATAAAGACCTCCTCCTTGCAGGTCAGGTGGAGATAGAATATGATGTTCCCTGATAATCCATTTAAGAAATGTTTTCATAAGTAAGAAAGTTTTCTCCTTAGCTCTTTTAAAAGAATAAATAACATTACACTCTAAAAGTGGAAGCAACCTTTCCACACATGTTCTGTATGTGGGTTATTTCTTCTAAAAGCATCCCGTAAACCACACTACCTTTTGCCATAGTGCTCCAAGGAGGCGTCTCGGGGGCCATCTGTCGCAGAAGGGAACCAGGAAGATTTCAGGTGTTTTGAATCAGGGTGATGGCAGTAGTGGCACCACACTAGACTTGTGAGGGGACAGGTAGACAGAAAGGGTTCGGGGACAGAAAGAGTCACAACTGCAGTGAAGGAGATAGCACTGCTGCTCTGCTCGGCTCAGCTCTCCTGGGAAGGCCAAATTTATGTCTGCTCACCTCAGCCCCATGGGGGGGGAATAAACAGTGAAAAGCACAGCACAGCAATAAGAGCATATTTTCAGACAACATATTTCCTTATGCTCTCTGCAGCATCTAGCTCTTTCTTCTTTAATGTCATTGGTGTTTGTGGCTATAAAATTCCCCATCACAAGTCTTTTAATGCAAGATAGACTTTTCTACAAAATCAGTAATAGTCACTGTTCACCTCATAAATACATGAAGCAACTGATACTTTATGGTGCTATCCATGCCTCATCAAGCATTAATGTATTCCTTGTAAACACATATCCTTTATCTGGTTAGGACAATAACAGTGCCACGTGCCAGACTTACCATTAAATCTCCTATTTGTAATGGGCTGTAACAGATGTTTTATCCTCAAAGAATATCCTTCGTTTCATTTTCCGTACTAAACACCCCAAAAATCCTGTGGTATTGATCTGTACTGTTTTTCCCTCATTGCCTTCCAAATTACCATACAGAAAACACTTGGCTGTAGACACATGAATAACTGTTGGGAGGTGAGTGATTTATAACCTGTCACAGAAGAACTTAGGATCACATCAATGATTTGAAATGTAGGAAGTGGGGGAGGGGCATAAAAAAAAAAGAAAAAAAGATAAAATTCTCATAAGTTACAAACATGTCATCATAAAATCATAAAGCTCTCCCAAACCATAAATATCTTGCCCTCTAGCAGCGTACACCAGGATCATTTCAAGCGCTGGATGTGCCACCTCTGCTCAGGGCAGCCACCAGGTTGGCAGAGCTCCATGCCACCATGCCAAGGCTAGGCTTGAAGAAATACAGGTCTGGGGATGGTTTTAATGGCTGCACCGATTCTCCATGTAAATGCCACCTTAGACACGGGTGTGATTCGTTAAAGCTTCAGGGGGGCTTCAGGAAACGCCATCCATCAGTCACATGGAACTGCTTGACTGATGGCCAGAGTTGGTGGGAGTCATGAGCTCTCTACAACTGCCTCTTCTTTTTTACCTTGTTTTATATGCTATGAAGCAAGACCAGAAGAAACCAAATTAATTGCAGTTCTGCTAGTTTAATTTCATTTGGTTCTTTCAAGAATAACCACATCGTATCTTCCAGAAACTGCAGTGTTTAGTTCAGTCAGGGGCCTAATAAACTTATGTTCCCTTCTAGTAGCCTACCAACAAGATGGATAAACGAGTGAGCAAATTTACATCTGGCACATGCTCCTAACCTGTTCACATGAAACCTTGTGTAGCTTGGCTTCGAGCACAGTTTGCTTCCAAGCTGTTTTCTAGAAAGCTGGTCTGGATTGAAAGGATAAGGTTGTAAAACCTTGCCTCTAATTCACATAACCCAGCAAACTAATCAGCATACGACACCTTGTCTGTACATACCTGTGCTGTACCTTACCACATGGGTGAGACAAAGCTGCAGTGTGCTGGAGGCAGGGAAGAGGTCTCTTTCTGTGCTTTTATTAGGTCCCCTTGAATAAAGTTTCAACTGCAATTGAGAAGCTGGAGCTCAAATTAAAAGGACTACTATCACAAATCAAGCAAATAAATATCCCCCTTAATACTATTAGTGGGATTCAGCTCAGCAGAATAAGCCTGCAATAAATATAATCAAAGATACACAGAGAATGCCTGTTGATAAACCGTGCTGTGCTTTTATTTGATTTTCCTTACAAAATTGTGGGTTTCTACCTGCAGTAGTTTGATTAAGAGGCATATGCAATTACTAACAGCAATTCTACATTTCATGTCTAGACAGCTTTGTGGACACCAGGTGAGATGTTTCTCTTTTGCATGTTTTATAATTCAGAAAAAAAATCTGTGTTTATTCTATTAGTGCTTTCAGCCAAGATGCTAATTGATTTTCAGTGCTTACTCAGTCCATTTTCTGATCCCTTCTTTGACTGTACAGATCCAAACAGCAATATTTTTTTTATTATGGGTGATTTACAGATAAAAAATTTATTGACATTGTTTGTCAAGCCCATTTTCCTCTGAATATATGTCATGCTGATTTTAATACTGGTTCATATTAGATTAGTTTACATTCTGCATAGAAACTATAGGTTCTTAACCACATTCTCTTGATATTTAGATGAATTATACACTACATAGGATAACTGCATTCTACATAATATGTAGTATTACATATCTCAATATGTAATTACATATTGTGATATGTAATTATTCAATAATGTGCTAAACATACATCATTGTGAGACTGCTAAAAAAACCAATAATATTCGACAAAGTAGTCTCAGTTATTGGGTAAGGGGCAAGATCCAGACAGTCAGAACTGTAGTTTGGAAATCCATCTAGGTGCAGCTTAATCCTAGTCACCTAGTACATGCTCCTGACCCCACTGTCAGGCCATCTCTGCCTCATGTTGCTCATCTCCCTGTGCCATCATTTCCACTCCCTACATTCAAAAACGGTCCCATCTACTCTTATTCTAAAGAAGTTCTAATTTTCTCTATCCTCCCTCTAACTATAAATCAGCCTCCCATCTTCATGCTGACCACAGCATCTACAGCTTGAGGTGTTGCTGATAAATTTGCTTGAGATGCATCTATTCAAATTTCATGGAGGAAATCAAACCAGCAAAACTTTCTTCTGAGTTCAGGTTTGGGCCCAGCTGAGACCAAGCTTCTCCTGATTTGATTCCAGTACAAGTTCAATGAAACTTCAAAATAAAGGCTCAGGTTCAGGGTCAGTTCCAATGCCTTAAGAAGCTGCTAAGAGTTTTTAGCTTAGTTTTGACTCAAATCCTTGAATCTAAACCCATTTCTACTGAGGAAGACAGTTCTGTACCCTGATTTTGGGGTGTGGTGTGGATTTTTTTATTATTATGAAATTTCAGCCACTAACATGTTGAGAATCCTATGAGTCCTTAGTACTGGTGATTTTGTGCTATTGTGATTTTAGACGGATTATTATCCCATCCTTTATTCAGGTAAAACCTTAAATTAATTTGTTAAATTAGAACAATGAAAAATGTTGTTACAGAGTGAAGAAAAGAGAAGCCAGAAGCCGATGTGGGTACTTTCTGAGCAAATAACATTTGGAAACTCTTAGAATAAACCATATATTCAGTGAACACAGTTCAGGGAATCAATTGTACTGAAGGTTGTTTTATGGTGATAGGAGCTGAAATTATGGCTTTGTTAAAGTCAATGATTGTTTTGCCATTAACTTCAAGTGGGTTGGGATTTCATCTTCTTAGTCTTGCTACTGGAGACAGGCTTGCTGGAGGAAATAGGGCCTGAGAAACACCACAACAAAAACAATACAGGAAAGGAGCTATATGTAAGCAGAGCTGCATCAGGTGATAACTCAAACACCTAGTCTATGTACGTTCAAGCACTGACAACAAGTGGCAGGGAAAATGAAAGTACAATTTTGCTCTGAATTTTTCTCAATAGCACCTCAGTACAGAAAACAAGAGTAATGATTTCTTGATACAAGATCAGAGCCCTCCAATTTCTGCTAAAGCAGCAGAGAATAGGAATTTCCATCTTGTTGCCCTGCTGAGGCATACAGGAAGGATTGTACTTTGTGATGTAGACCAGCTGTTAGAGCAAAGCCAGTTGTGTAAAAGTGGCACTGGCTCTCTTCTGCCAACACAGCTAAAAGTCTGTTCATCTTTCCATTTTTTCCAGTGATATAACTGGGGACCAGTCCAAAAAATGAGCAGTGTACCATTGTCTCCTACCCATCTGAATGCTGTAAGATATTACAAACATTAGCAAAATATTATAAACATTAACAAGTCCTGTTAGGGCAAAATATGCTTAGAAATAATCACAAGCAGAGACGGGGAAAGCTTAGCAACTCATACTTTCAGTTCTGTGCTCAGTTTCCCAAAACAAACTTCCTCTAGTAAACATGAATGGTCTCCAAGTATTGGCATCTAGAGACCAGATTAATCCAGAAGCTTTGCAAATCTGAAAAGGAAAATTGCTGTTATAGAAAGTTCATCAAGTATGTTTTATTGTAAGGTTACCTTTGTAATTTACATTTTTTTCCAATTTTAAGAAAGAAAACAAAGAGCAATAGTCATTATAAACTGGGAAGTAAAATGAGAGGTCAATATCCAGGCCAAGTCACCCATGTTTGAGAGAGGAAAACCCTGGGCTAAAGGAAGAGACAGCCTTGCAGGAGAGACATCTCAAGGAAGTTGCAGTGGGACAACTGGGAGGGCAGAGCTCAGCCTAGAAAAGTCTCTGGAGAGCTCAGCATAGTAACGAAAACAAACATACATGCTCTATAAAAGATATCTGGTATGAGGGCATCTCAACTATGTGTCTGAAGAGCACAGAAAGTGCAAACCACCCCTCCCTGCCCAACACCCCCCACCCAAAAAATAAAATAAAATAAAAAGGATGCTGTTCTGTTAGGTGTGGGTTTTCTTTAAACATTAATGTATCTCAAAACTGGCATTTCTTACCATTTCTTCCAGTCATTAGCACCAGATGCCAGGAATGCAAATGAGCAGCTGCCCTTCCCAGCCCCTATTTTGGATTTTACATAGTTGAGAGAATCTTTAGACCTTAGAGCATATTTGTTCTTTGATTTCTTTTGCTAAAACAGCCTGCAGCCTGGGTAAACACTGGAGAGGGCACTGAGCCAAGTGGTTTGTCTGCATAGGCAGCTTTTTCTTTCTCCAGTCTTCATTCAGATTTACAGCTGAGCAGCTATAAGTAGTGGATGCACCCTGGAGAATCACTTGCAACCCACACAAACAAAACTGAAATCTGTAAAGTTTCCCTCTTGTGTCCAGATTCAACCAGTTCAAGTGTCCAAATATATCTCAGAGATGATCTAGGCAACCTGTTGAATAGTCTGTCAATAGCACTCACCACCACTCCAGCCCCATGAGGTCCAGGTCTCAGACCAGTTTATATTAGCACAGGTTTTTTAGCACTAGCAGTTTCTTCCAATTTAAAACAATGTATAACACTTGAATCATATCGACCTAGAGCCAAGGTGCTGGTACTCAGTTAAAGGTTCATGTCTCTACCTCACAGTTTACAAAACCTTTACTTATCACCAAAGTATTTAAAATTTGCCTTTCCGTTAAGCATGTAGGTATTTTCACTCATAGGACTAATTAAATATTGATTAATGGTTAATCTAATGCCTAATCCAATAGCTAGAACATGTGATGGAGACTGATGAATCACTGGTTCAGGGACCATCTCAGATAAATAGTTTGTTATACCATGCCTCACCTGCCACATTGTTTTGACCTCACTCTAAATACCAAATCACACTCATAATTCCTGTTCATTTGATAGTGTTCTGCCCCAAATCTGGAGTGAGCTGAGAGAACCCATAAATACTGAAGTACACTTAAGTACATAAACCGTATAATATGAATAGCCTGCACTTGTCCTGCAGATGACTTTGTAATGGAATATAAACAAGATAATTGTAATTTCCTAACTTTCAGGTTCTTGATTTTAGTAATTTAAATAATTTTAGTGAAATTTTTCTGTTTGGTTTTGTGCACAACGTTTCTATATTCGTGGATCTTTACACTTCTGTAGCTCCCAGAAGTCCACAGGAGGGCTGAGTAATTACCCTTTCCAGTGGGATAAAGCTCCTATTTTGGCTTTCTTGAGACTGCAAATAGAAATCAGCTTCAGATGAAAAGCTGCATTTTGCCCAGCCTGCACGCCAAGTCAATGTGTGTCTGTATTTAGATGGATGAATGAAACTTGCTTGCAGTAGATTCACTTATTTTGTTTCAGTTGTAATGGCAGATTACATCCTGAAGCTACTCAGAAGTTTAGAGGAAGAGCCAGTGGTGAGGAGTTCATAGATGGTATACAGCTGAGACTGGTAAACCTGTAAGTATCTACCACCTCTACCTGAGTGACACATAGCACTAGGCAGTCTATAAATACTGAAGACAAATGCATTGACACTGTCTAAAGTGAGGTGGAGCAGGGAAGGGTAGCACAATGTAGGTATATTTAGGTTCTCAAGTTGTATGTAAGTACGTGTGCCTAAATATACAACTCTCTTCTTTCAGTTTTGGGAGACTAGGTTTCATATAAGAAAGAGGTAAATTCACATCTGGTTTAATAAATTCATATGTATTTTGTATATGCATATTATAAACAAAAAATATGGTATTACAAATTATTTTGATCTCACCTAGCTTAAAATAATAAAAAGGTTTGCATTTTAAATGTTTTACATGGAAAACTTCATTTCATATGATTCTATTCTTTCTATCTATGCAGGAATAGCTGGTTATCTTTTTAGCTTACACAGTACAGTTGACAAAGCTTTACGCATGGCATAATAAGATAACTGAAAGCCTAACATTGGAAAAACTATGGGAATGGGGGAGGGAAAGGTGGACAATTTAATTTAACTGAAATATTATTTGTAGAAGAGATTCTCAGATGAAGTAAACTAATCCTGAGCATCAGCATTATAATGATTCTACTTCCCCAAGGCTTTGTTTCCTGGAGTCTCAAAACAAAAGGCTACAGTGTCATTTTCTTCCTGCTGCCCTGAGTGGTGTTAAAGCCACAAACAGTTGATCACAGAATCCTACAGAGCAAAATGATTGTGGCAAATGCGTCAAACCTGGAATATGTCTCCATGAGACACATACCAGAGGGATAGTACTCCATCATGTCTGTATTAAGCTTGAATCCACAGTAAGGCAGAAAATTAAATTTTTTATTCATGGAGTTCCTCCTAGTAGGTTATGCCTTTTGACAGACAAATAATCTTGTTTTATCCCCTTCCACACTACAGCTGATCTACAAATAAGGAGATAGCCAATTTTAGCATAGTTTATAAGCTTACACTCTTTAGCACAACTTTCTAGTAACCATTTTTGCCAATTTTCCTCTGGGAACTTGAGTTTTGGTCACAGTGGTTGACTCTTTTTGCCTCAGTAGGCACATCTGCAGTGTATTTAAAGCAAAGGTTCAAGACCAGCCTCAAGTTCCGATTTTCTTCCAAATCCTGTGCTCTCACTAGAAAACTCAGACTTGGGCTATGCCTTTGCACTAACTCAAATGCGGGCAACGGGCTGAGCACGGCATCTCTCACCACGCAGCCACATGCTAGTCAGCAGGATTCCATCCTCATGGGTCTCCTTCCAGGAGGGTACCTGTATTGCATGCCACAGAGGCACCAGGAGCTGCTGAGTGGCAGAGGGTGTAGCCATGCAGGAGTCGGGGAATACGTCAGGCTTTAGCTCACTGCCTGGCCCTGGTTTTTAGGGAAGCAGCGTCAGTACAGCCAGGCCCAGTTATCTCCTTTTCCCCACTGCACTAATAAATTTAGTAGCATAGCTATACTGTTGCAATGCAGCATCAACTTACAGAAAGTACTGGCTGCGATCCCAAAGCACTACAGATGGCTTAGCACTGCGTATGGGAGCATATAGCATAGTGTTTTACACCACGGGATGTATAGCTCCTGGACTGGAGCTGAGGCCATGCTTCAGTTTGGACAGAACAAGGTGGTGTCTGTCTGCTCTAGTCCACGCAGACACGGCCCAGGAATGCCCTATTGTCTCTCTCCAGAGGGCTGCAGAAGGAGGCAGCTGCTTCCACTCCTTGCTCAGCCACTGACAGGGAAGCAGAGAAGCCTTTGAAATTATTAGCTAGTGCCAGAACTGTTAACAACAGCTATTTAAATTCTTGCCAAAGATGTTTTTTCCATGCTTGGGGATGCGCATTTACCAGTAGGGAGGAGACAAAGAGGACAAAAAAAAAATAATGAATCAAGGTGAGTAATTTTTTACCTTCCAAGAAACAGTGAAAGTGATTATTTCTCAGGTTGTTCAGCAGTTCAGGATTGTATTTAAACTAACTTGTTTATAAACCAGTATATATTAGGGTCAACTCTTAGAACGAGCTTAAATCTTCTAATTTTTATTAGGTGAATTAAGGCAGACATACAAAACCAACTAGAACATGAAGTGAGCAACAGCTGCTAAATGCATCTTTTGGTGTTTCATTTTGTGTCTTATTTATGCTTTGATGAAGTTGGGCTCCATTTTGCAAAGGTGTTATAATGAAGAAGTTACAATATTAGTAAATGCACTGACTCTGTAGAAACAGCTTTTTTCCTTCTGGATATAGCAGAATTTTTATTTTTTTTCCTTCTCTAGTGAATTTATCAGAGGGAAAAAGAGGCAAATCTCTTTTTTATTGGCTGTTAAAAATCTATTAATTGTCTTTCAAAAAATAACATTTGGTAGTATTGTCTAGCTGAGACAGTACCAAGGTAGGACACAAGAGAGACCTCTTTTACTCGTCTGCTGTGTGCCTATGAAACAAGCCATATCATCCCTTCATTCCTTAGTTTCCCCAGTAGCCTATATTTGTAAAGTGTTTGAAAATGCATTGATGAAATACCTCCATTTTGTCTTTACTGTGAGAATCTACTGAAGACAACCAGATTGGACAAACGTCACCAGTGGAAAAAAATGCCTGTCATACAATTGAAGAAGAAAGATCAGTACTGATACGGAAATAAAAAGAGTACAGTCTATCTTTCAAATCTCAGGCTGAGATTGTACGTTTGGCAGCTGGGAAACCCTAACAAACACATCTGCCTTGAAAACTAATGAGACAAAACCATGGATCGCTCTAGTGCCATTCATACTATTGCTTTTCACAGTAAAAGCATATTTTGGGCCATAGGACATGATGAATTATACCTACCTCATGTTATAATAGGCAGGAAAGCCCCAAATATTATATGAATACACAGAGTGGTACAATGCTTTCACACATATTTTAGTTCAGGAAGCTAAAAACAGTTCTGCTGTTCTCCACTGTGTCCCTTGTCTTGCCTATATTTCACATCACCTCTGATGTCTCAGTTCTACAAAGATGAGTGAGAACACATTTCTAGCTGGACCTTAGGCAATGAAGACTTTAAGAAAACCTCTCCACTTTCATCCTACAGACTCCATCCAGCTGACACAGGTGCTCAACATCGGGCTGCTCCTTCCTCTCTATCCTCACAAACAGCCTTTCAAGGGTTCATTTCTGCCTCTTTCCATGGAACATTTAAGGTGCAAACCTGCACTTGGCCAGGGCAGAGCCTGTGGGTCAGGACCAGGACCCAGCCTCCTCATGCAGCCAGGCTGAGCTTCTGCTGAAGCATTTGGGGCTCCCAGCAGGGGTGTACATCCCATCGCCTGGAGACTTGAGAGCTGGCGGGTCCTGGTGGTGGGAGGAAGAGCATGAAGCAGGCATAATACAGGGTCTTCCCATTTCTTTCTTTTCCAGGAGAGATGTCTCTGTCCCTGTATTTTTACTGCCCCTTAAAGACCCCCTCCCAATGAGTTGTAACTCTTAACCACCACCCCCCTCTCCCCGTGACACATATTTTCTCAAGCAATCATCTCAGCTCCCTGCCCACAACCATCAAAGGATTATACCCTCTAACTATTCCCACCATAATGTTGCTGGAAGTGCTCAGCAGAGACACTGCGGGTGCTGAGCTGTGGGATGTGCCAGCAGGGGCAAGATTTTGATGTAGTCAAAGCTGGGGGAGCTCTTGTCACCTCATTTGAGCCTTAACCATGGTTTCAATAAGCAAGTTAAAACTCTGGTGCCCCTGTGAGCCCAGTGTTTCTCCAGCACCTGAGCTTGTTGCATTTTCACAGGCTGTGCACACTAGCATCACTGGGTGATTTACCCTGTCTCTTCCCGCTTTTATCTCCATGCCCCAAGCCTGCAATTCCCACAGCTGTGCTGGCTCTCCTGGACCCAGCACAAACATCTGTGTGGCCAAACAATGAATCAGTCAGGGGAACTTATCCAGATCAAATTCAAGTATGATTTTGGGATGTTGCTAAGCTGACCAAGTGCCTTTCTCACAGCTAGTCCTGGCTCTCCCCATCCAAGACACACAGTCCATTCTCTTCTGCTGGCCTGGTATGTCTCTAGGTGAAGGGACCTAAACTAGAAGGAAAAGTATTCTTGTTATTTTAGTAGTTACTTTGCTTCTAGACGAACTTCCTGAACCAGCATGCCACAAGATCTGCAAACCTTTCTGTGCTGGTGCAAGGGAGCAGTGGGATGGGAAGTTCATCAGCACACCAATAATTACACCCCATGCCCAGACACTACACGTGCTCCTTAGCCTTACTCTGGAGCATCCCCCTCTTCATCTACGCTACATGGACCCAGCAGAAAGGATGGGCACAGTGAAGGAGTGAGCCAGGTGGGGATGGGAGAAAGGGACTACTTCTCCCAGGGGCTCTCTTAGCTACCAGCAGACATGTTTGTGAAACGATGGGCTCAGAAATCTTTATGCACCACTATTTAGTATTTCTAATTGAGAATTTTTCTCCAATTTTTATTTTCTTGGAAAGTCTTAGATTGCTGAGTACTGGACTGTTATCTATAGTTTGAAATTATGAGGTTTTAATTATTAGTTTTTCCCTATTTGTACCTACCTTTTACAGGAGATACAGCTGCTTTTTGGAGATAAAAATAACTGTTCTTTAAAATACTTCATTTATCATAACAAAGTCTAAAAATCTGAAATAAAAATTTCCAAATAGTCCACACAAATTTATTTTTCATTCAAGCTGATCCCTCTTCCTGCACACTCCTCCCCAGGTTTTCATCTTTTCATCCTGATTAAGGCTAGGAAAAGCCTCACAGATTCTCTTTCAGACAGGAAAATTGCTTGCTATCCATCTCTGTCTCTGAAGCAAGGTTAGCAATAGCTAGTGTCTCCTTCTACTGTGACTCCTTGTGCCAGGGTGGCCTATGCTGGAAACAACCACCAGTGAAGGGAGCAGAAGGAGCACAAGCTGCAGTTGGGATGCACCAGAGCCCCTGCAAGGTTGCCTACAACCTTCACCACATCTCAGAGACTACAGATACTCTGGGACCTGAATCCCCAGACCAATTTTTTTAGCAGAAGCCACTCCTCCACTGGGAGAATTGTGAAAAGGAAAATCCACGAGTGAGAACTTAAAGAAATGTATTTATACCTTGTTGAAAAGAGATGAAGCGCTGCAGGGAAGCGTTGGTCTCTAGTGGGCACTTTCTAGCCACGGCAAGTTTTCTTTGTAGTTAGGTAGTTGGCAATAGATCATCTGCTGTTGTAATAACATGATTCTGAAGTACAATTCCTGATGCTGCCTTGGAGTTCACAGAAGAAAATCGTTGCTTAGTTATTGTTGCAATCTCCACGTCTTAAACATGGCTGAGAACTACCTTTGAAGGTAGGAGTCTCCTGGCAAGATAACAATACTTGCTATTGCTTGTGCTCATGAGGGTGAGGCCATTTATATAAAAGCTGATCACAATAAAAAGTGGATAAAGAGTTATTTCCATATAATTTGGGCTTGTTGTTTGAAAAATTGGTGGGATATTTTAAACCATATTTGAAGTTCCTACTGTTTAAAATTAGACTGGAAATTCATTGGAAAAACACTTAGCTAGTATGACAGACCAGATGAGGTAAGAGTTATTTTTTCATCTCTGACATAAATTATTAAAAAATTCCTTACATGGGCATCACCTTCAAGGTGATGAAGTGAAGAAAAATGTTCCCCTTTGTAGTAGCTGAAGACTGGGAAGTTGAGGCAAATAAAAGATTTGCCCGAGTGCCTGTGAGGGACACAGATACACACAATGGAAGAAAGATTTACACGCTATACTATAAAGGAGCGAAAGGCTATAAATACCAGGTAATCAGGTTTTTCAGTTTTATGGCTCTGCACATCTATCCATTCCTTGGACACAGGACTGCATTATTTAAAGACAAGTGCTGGAGAAAATCGTAAAGCTCCAAGTGCTTTTCAATTGCCTCACGTTCCCTGACAGATATTAAAAAGAAAACAAACAAAAATACCTAAATGAGAGACAGGAAAAAAAAAGCTTGCTTAACATGAAGTATGGCCTTAGACTAGCCCATGAAATGCTGAGTTATAATTGGCATGTCATAGTAATTTTTTTTTAATGGGAAAAGCATGTTTGGTAGGCCAGACTTGTGTTAAGGATTGCTAATAAACACTAATAGCCTAAGTCATGCAGGCATGTGGGTGGACAGTTCTGTCAACCAGACTCCAAGCTGCTTTAATATATTACTCAGAAAGAAACTATGGAAAGGGAGGCACACATGGCTGAAACACTTCTGGCCAGCTTTCAGGGTTTATGCACTGAACATCAGCATCAGTACAGCTCACTATTGGCACCTGATCGGCTGCATTTGCAGGAATCCAGCAACATGGTGAACTGCAAGAAAGTTGATGTTAACCCACAGAAAATGAATTTTCAGACTAGAATGGTGAATGTCATGCTATTTGTTAACTTCCTGCTTGCAAACTCAAGTACACCTTTGCTTGCCTCTTCCCACAAACTTCTGAGTAAGTAAAAATTTGAATTTGTGAGTGGGTAAAATTTCTTAATTTCATTCATTCCCATTCCTGAGCACTGTCGATCAGAAACAATAGCTGCAATATTTGGAAAACCCAAATAAAATAGTGTTTCAAACTCAGTAAAATGAATTTATTTTGTCCTTGGTAATGCAAGGTATTAAAAAGGAAGGTGGAGCAGCAAGAACTGCAAGGCACAAGATAAATTATTCATTATGCATGAGGAAGACAAATTCTCTAAATAAGAAGATATACACCTTCTTTCACTCAGCCTGAGCATCTCCTGGCATTTTAGTTCTTCATGAGTTAGACCTTCTCATCCATTTTCACTGCTCAGTATGACAAGTTAGTGAAAAGGAGACTCTGCCCTTTGGTTGTAAATGGATCCTGTGTCTTCACCAAGCTGCCACTGCACTCTTTTCCTTCCCCTGCTGCTTGTGGTGTAAGCAGTGCATGGAAGAGCCACAGCAAAATTTCCACTAGAATCTTGTCACTTAGGGTAAACCAACAACTGCTTAAAAGTGTGACATACAGATGGAAACAGATGCCACAGCTACATTCACAGAAAATCAGGTCATAGGTATTCAGGATAGAATCCACTGAACCTCTCAGTATGCCCAGGTCCCATAAGATCATTTTATAGGTGGCGAGAGTGCAGGCATTATATCTAACCTAGCTAGGCAGCTGTGTTAGAGTGAGATGAATCATCTTCTGGGGATTTCTATTCCTTTTTCCTAAAGCAGCTTTGGGAGGACTAGTCTGGATTTTGGTGCTATGTTAGATGCCCATCTTAGAGCACATGAATCCATAAGAATTCATTGTAAGTCTTCTCCAAGTTCCCCCTCAGATCACAGAATATCTTTAATATCTGGTACCAAGCTTTAAGTCTACTGTAAAAGACTGAAAACACAGCTATAATGAGCCATGGACAACAGCAGGGGAGCTCAAGAACATCAGAGGTGGTCTAGATCCCTACAATAAAAGAGAATGCATTTAAATGAAAACTCACAGAAGTTCTTAAATAGTTGTCCAAGTTCCCATGTTATGCTCACAAATACCTTTCAGTGGTCCCTGCCAGTCTCACCTGGAGGGAAACTCTTGGTGGGGAAGAGTTTCACCCATGGTAAGACAAACTGCAGACATGTGGCAGGTAGTAGTCTGAAATTCTTTAGTATCAGCACCCACCTCCTGATGTACATCCTCTGTCTGAAGGGTCTGGATTGGCTTATGACCAATGCTGGTGTTCCAACCAGGGGAGAGATATGGGACAACTCAAAGCAGAAGAGCTGGCTGGCTGAGAGTGGCTACAAGAGCTTTCTGACGTGGCCCTAGTCTGCCAAGTGCCTGAAAACATGAAAGACATCTCATATTTCAACAGTGGCATGGTCTCCCTGTCTTTATCTACATTTTATAATATATAAACACATTTTGCTCTGGTTTAGGAGAAGGAAACGTGCAACCCACCAACAGGAGCCATATAGAAATTCAAGTCTGAACAGTATTCAGCAATCTGACTTTGGATTTACTGCAAGTGACTGAAATACAGACATGCTGGCCATTCTCTGCACCTTTTCTGCCTTGGATGGTTGTTGCTCTGGGGAAAGGACCAGGGTTTGCAACGCAGAGCATCACACGCACTCTGCTTACTTTCCTGACACCCTGCCATCTGCAACAGACTGGTTCATCGTGAGTAGCTGCACTCTGCAGCACAGGCTTGCTTGTCGTGAGGATTAAGCCTAAATACAAGAGGACTATAGATTCCCTGTCTCGGGGACCTCCCTCACTCCTGTTGGTAGCGAATTGTTGTTATAAAGAAGGACTCTCTGTCTTTCCGAAAAGAGGATGCTTTGCCTTTGAACCGCACCATCTGTGCCTGTGTGTACGCAAGACATTTCCAGACAAATTTCCCGCAGCTTTCCATCCTTCTGGTTTCAGGAGATGCAGGAGCCCAACCTACTGGCATGTCTTTTCTCTCTTTCTCTCTCCGTCTCTTCTGGTACTTCAGTGACACAAGTAATATACAGGGCTACATTCCCCATGCACTCGGCATGTCATTCTTCATCAGTTTAAAGTCTACCATGGGTCTATCCTACCAGGGGGCAGATATTTACTGGTGCTCAGTAGTGATAGTAAGTCCTGAAAAGCTACTCCTTAATGAATTGTGAGTTTGTCTTGGCAAATAGATAACTGTTTTATTGCTTATGACAAAGAATTCCCTAAAGCTGGACATATAATAGGTACCAAATTACTCCTTCTGCTTAAATTTCTTATGTATTCTATGTAGCTGGTGGTATTTAAGCAGTTATGATACAAGGAAATATTTTTGTTTTGTTTTAATGGAGGATGTCTCAGAGTACTGAGTGACTCAGCTAATGTGGCTTTTGAAAACACACTGCCACAGCAAGACACTTGGAGATATGGGGATTTTTTCATTTCCTTCCCCTCCCACCCACTTTCTCATTGTTTTTAATTCCTGTGGCAGATGAGCTGAAAATCAAAATCTTATTGCTGGAGGGAATATACTGTACATCTGTTTCCAAGTCCAGAAATTATTGAGATCATATTGTTTGTGGATCTACAAAGCCATTCTCTTGTTCTAACAAAGACAAATGCCAGTTCTGTCTTGTTCCTGCTGTACATAGTTGTATTACTGCTGTTTATATTTCCCTTATTACTTTTGAGAATTATTGTGTTACATCTTGATCATCAAATTGGTATGACACACAACACCATGTAGCTGCTTAATTATGCATGTGAGTGTTCACTTTATCAAAACTATACCTTTCATGTACAAGTCTCTAGTAAGGAAACAACTCCCATGCAGTTGTCTTGTGAGACACATCCCTGCTTGACTTTGCAGCTACCTGCACTATAGTGTCACAATATTCACGTCATAACGTGCGACAGCATTCCACCATGAAGTGCAATGAGAAAACAGAAAAATATCACCATTATGTCATGCTGACACTGTCTACTGTAAAATTTGTAGCAGCCACATTTCCCTAACAAAGCATGGGACTTACTATCTCAAAATCAGCCTCATCGTGGAGACCAGAACTGAGGAGAGTCCTTGAGTGTACTTCCAAGCCATTACACAGCTACTCTTGCTTTTCTGCAGCTTTGTTGCCCTCAGAGACACACCTATGTAATGTCACTGGGATAGTGGGAAAATCTTCCCCTTTATCAAGCTCAAGAGGAATTAACTCTCCAGTGCAATGACCCAGCACTCTTGAGTCCAGACCAAAGTGGATTGGTCTCCATATCTAAAATCCCCCCACTCCTGTTGATTTCAGCACATAGCTAATGGTTGAATACTCCAAAGTTGGCTCTATGGATATGGCAGAACAGTGCATACAGCTAACACTGCCACAGTCTGTTCTGTAGGTACTGTGAGGAGAGATTGAGTCACTATGCAATTGCTCTCCACATCTTTCAATGTTATCAGGCTAAAATATACAAAAAACCCTGTGTGATTTCAGCGTCTTGATTGTCCTATATCTTCTGTAGATTGGAGGATTACTTGTCAGCTAGCACTTTCTCCTTTGATTTCTGTATTAGATAAATCTATTCTGGACAAGGAATGTTATGCTGCTTAAACTATCATTCTGCAAAGACCTAAATGATTTGCTTCTTTGGCTCATTAGCTTGTCCTTGCTGTTGAGAAAGGACACTACTGCTTATGACTTAAATGTCCACTTCAGCTGATGAAGAATGCCAAAGAGATTAGCATGGCTTCATCTCCATTTTGTCCACACTCCATATTAAATTTCCTTGCATATTAAGAACTAAGCAAAATGATTAAATCACTGCAGAATTTTTTGTGTATGCTGGCCTGTGGGTAGTAAGATAGAATACTGCAAATGGCAGATAGGCAGAACAAAGAACTAGAATATGACAAAGATAGGCAGGATAATGACTTAGTGATAAGCTAAGCAACAGGACAAGAGGCAGTGCACCAATTTGGGAACGAAGTTACAGGAAGGTAAAAAGTCATGATGAATATGTCATTTTCCTACAGATAAGTGTCTAAGGACCAGATTAAGGAGATTTCCCTAAACACTGATAAATTTATTTCCGTGATTTATGGTGTAAAATAGTTTTCTCATAAGCATTATCTGCTTTTCCATGTGCAATGACAAGTAGAACATTAGCATGTGAAAGAAACTCCACATATGAGGCAAGATCCAATGCTCAGCGTATCTTAGATGTGCACTTCCCCTCCTTCTCAAAGCCAGGCCCCTTCCCATCCTGACAAGTTACGTTGGGACAGTGCCTGTCAAGGACTCACATTTTACCTTTAAAAACCCTTAATTTTATACGCTACCCAGAATTCCTTGCCTTCTGATAGCTGCAACATATTTTTTAAAAAGTAATTAGTCTAGCTCTGCATTCATTCTTCTTCTGATAGATTTTTCGCTTCAATAGGGACATTACATTTAATAACCTAAATTCTGCTCTGTTACATCAATATAAATATGTCACTCTTTCAAAATACATAGCTTCCCACTCTCAACATTCAGTTAAATCTGTTTGTAGTTACCTCTGGGTTTTAATTGTTTTAATGATAGCTTTGGTGTCCTTAGTTTTAGGAAATTAGTATAGTAGATGGATTATCCCACTTTTTCTTGGCCTTTGTATAGAATTCTTTCCTATTAAATACAGAAAATCAGGATTCAGTCCAAACCTTATTACTTAGACCATGAAAGCAGATTAGAAACATGATTGCTGTTTCTCTTTAGTCCTATAAACAAGAAAATATGTTGAATTCCTAGAATGAATTTATAGTGATTCATAATGGACGAATGATTCACACAACCCTACTAATTAACAATATTACTCCAGTGATTAATTTGTCTTGTGACATTTAGGACACATGTTGCCCTTACCAAGGGTATAGGTGGGTACCTACTAACGTGACCTGACAGTCATATCTGTGATTAGCTCAAAGTCTTTCAGTGAGGATGCACCAGTACCCACAATCACCTCTGTAGAAAACAATCATAAAAAAATACACTCTGGGCACTGGCTGCCTTCGGTATTTTACATATTAGCTGCACTAGTGTTTTATATCATAAAATGTCCTTAGCCATAAAATATTGCCATTCGCAAATACTCCTTTTGGTCAAAGCAGAATGTATGGAAAGGTTTTACAAGACTGCAAACGCTTGACTTCGATGGTACCTGAATGTGGCTATTACTCACATTTCTAAGGTTAAGCATATTCATGTCCACTGGATCACTCCTTAGCTCCTAAGCATGTTGAAGCAGGAATATTGCCTAGAGATGAGTATACTTCTGGGAATAAATTTTCATTGATGTTCTTCCATGCACAGTGTATAAAGAATCAATGATGTACATATTTCCTTTCTTTTAATGAAAATAAATCCACCCTATGTCCTCAGCAAGACTAGTTTATCACCAGTACATCACAGCTAAATGGGTCACAAGTCAGCTAAGGCCAGTCCTGCCTCCTCAGACCTCACCTCCATGTCCCATGCTGGTTTCTACCCACAGAAAATACAGCCTTCATCAGCACCTTATGAGGACTTATTTAGCGGAGGACATGATTATAAGTTCAAATCTATGTGTTTTATATATTTCAGGTAATTTCCATCCTATTTTTATAGGGTCCTATTCAGATGGAGCTCAAACAGAGAGGTTTGAATTAAACTACTGTGGCAGTGGATGACCCAATCAGTACAAGGCTTGAAAAGACCAGGGCTGTAAAAAACATTAGTCACATATCATTATTAAATATTATTGCAGGAGAGCAGACCTAGAGTTCATTTCTGCTAATTCAGCAAAACAGAAGAATAACTGCAGTTTATTATTCACACAGGCTTTTACCATTTCAGAGCAACAGTAAAACAGGAGAGAATTGGGACTGCAGCATGTGAGCAGCAGAGCAAGAAATACACAGGTTCAGGCAATCACAATGTTTTCATTTGTACAAGAAATGTACTTGTATCTAACGAAATACACTGCCGAAATCAACAGACAGAGTCTCAAAAATAAAGTTGTAGAACCAGTTCTTTGTTTAAGAGAGAAAAAAAAGCCAACAACAAACTCCCCTCCACAACCTCAGGCATGACACTGCACACACACACACACACACAGACACACATACAAACACACACACACACCTGCAATGCCAATTTTATTGCCAATGCCAGCTCTGCATGTGCCTCACAGCTGGAGGCACAAACCAGAGGCTTCAAAGCAGAACCCAGCCAAATTTTGCAGCACATAGAAAAGTCAAAGGCATGGCTCAGAAATAACCCTCTGAGCTCCTGAGGCACAGCTAATTCATCCCAAGGCTTGATGCCATGAGAGTCACCCCATCAGTGCCGCCATGGGGGAGATGCCCCACTCTCGGGAAGGCCTCATCCAGCCCCAAAACCCCTTTGGCTTCTGCACTGCTGGAAACTGGATGATCTTGAAGGTCTCTTCCAACCTTGATGATTCTATGATTCTAAACGTCCCTGCTGCTGCCTGCCCCTCCCACAGGCACCCTCTACTTCATCCTTCACCCCAGAGAGTTCCGCCAGTCCCAGCAGCCTCCCATCAGCAGATATCCACGGCAACCAGTTTCCAGCCCCGGGAGGAGGCAGCTGAGCAGGATGGAAAGTCTCCTTTCTGCTCCTGCCTCCATCACACAGGGCAAACAGGCAGGCGAGCGGTTTCCCTGGCTCCCTCAGATTAGGATGTGCATTTCTGCCTCCCTTTGTTCCCTTCTTTCAAACCGTCAGTGGCATGCTCACCACGGACACCGTGGCACTGCTGATGTTGCCCACTTCACAAAGGTACTGCTCTCCAGCGGTCCTCTCGCACCCTACCCACACCAGCCCTCGGAGGGCGGGCCTTGCAAGCTGCTGCCAGGCACAGCAGCTCCGGCCGTGCCCAGGCTTTTGTTGTGCCGCTCTCGGGAACCAGGCAGCCGCATAATGAATAGATTCTTACAACACAATCACATTGGGGATCAAATAACTGTAATCATCATCAAGCGGTTGTTGATGCCACAGATCTTTAGACAGGATAACAGATTGCACATCGCTTCCTCTCTCCTTGCCAGCAGAGCTGATTTGCACGCCGTGGCCCCGTGGCACAGCAGCTGAGGCCTCGGTGGATTCACAGCAAACTTGTCAACCATGGCCCATTCGGTCCACAGACAGCAAGCACTCACAGATACGAGCCTTCGCAGTGATTTCTGTTAAATGCCGTGTCAGCAGCCCCAGACCAAGCTGGGCTGCCAAAGAACATTGAACTCAGTTCGGGGAGTGTTTCCATCACACAGCATTAGCGTGAGCTAATGTTTTTGGATACCCAGTTAAATCTGAGTTGCAGTCTGGCTTTGTGTTCCTTGAGAGAAACACTTCTTGTTTCACTCCATGGCACTGCTTGCCAGATCCTTAGAAGACAGACAGTGGAGTTTGATGGGAGCAGAGCACCAGCACATAATCCTGCCTCACCGAGACTGCAGAAGTTTTGAGGCTAATGCTAAACATCTGTGCTGGTTCCAGGTTGCCTCTGACTGCTGTATTACCCTAGGGGGATGCTGAGAGATAGGAGTCTTTCTCACCTTAGTTTTGACACGGAGAGAACAATGTCAAATGCCTCTGGATCTACATTCCCAGGAATCTGTCTTTCCTTTGGCCGGTGCACAGGTCTGCAGTCTCACAAGAGTCTTTCAGGATTAGTCACTAAATACACAATCCATTAAAGCTCCTTAGAATATACCTATGAAACATCTGTGGTAAATTTAAGTTTTAAGGAAAAAAAAGCCATTCGTAACTATTTTAAATATTAAAAATTGGGTATTTCCTCCCCCCCTCCAAAAAAAAAACCCACAGAGAATTAAGAACATCTGTAAATTGAAGAACTTTTTAATACCCCTTTTTTAAAATCCAAATTGACGATTGTAGCAGGTGAGTTCCTGTTAGCTGGGCCAGCTGAATGGCATGGGTCCTGGCTGTGCTTTGGGTGACCAATTGACATAACTGGATAAGATGGCACCAACATCTTCTTCAGCTGCACCATGAAAATAGCAACCTATAGCCACATCAGAAACATGTATTTTCCCCAGACAGATGCAGTGGTTGGGCCACATATGTAGCCTGTTAATAACGAGAGATGATATATACGGGCTTTCTACCTCATCCTTCTAAAAAGGTTATTAACTGTCTTTCTTACATCTAAGGGGAGATATTGGCCAGAGCTGTCATATGTTCCTGTCAGATTTTTCATACCAGCACTGCAAATTAGGGCTTTGGGGAGTTAGCGAAAAATAAAGATAGGTGGTACAGAGCCGAGAGGGAAATATTGAATGCTGTATTTGCATAGGATTTAACAAAAATGAGATCAGAGTAAAATTCATCCCTGTTGCAGAGGGCTAGCTAACTTGAGTGCAACGAAGCACTCTACTAAACCCCAATGGCTCCACAGCTAAGGTAGATCCTTCACACTGAAAAAATATCCCCATTAAAAAAAGAGCAGTGTGGCTTGGATGTCCACAGCGTTTCCAACTGACTCCAAAATATTACAACACCGTGTCAGCATACACTAATACCATCCTCAGGTACATGAGCAGCAGATATCACTAGAACCTATAAGGGGAGAGAAAGATACCATAGCAATTTTCTCCTACACAGGAACAGCCATTATTGGTCAGGGATACAAGGGCTATAGAAGTGATGAATTTCTGCACTAGAAGTGCAGTTACAAGAACCCTCCACTTTTGTGGGATTTGTTCACTACATGCTCATAAGTTCACAAAAACAACATTATCAGACTTTATTCTTTCCTGCTGGTTATTTCTTTATGATATTGTACACATCACATCTTGTCATAAGTCTGGACATCTCAGGGGCTGCCCCAACGTACAATTCCTGCATAAAAAAAAGGGGGGAAAGGACTTTTGCGAAGTACCTGCCACACCTGCCCCAGCCTGTTCCCACACAAGGGTGAGGCATGTGGTTCTTCGGTCAAAAGAAGGTTTCTACCAAATCAAAATGCCTTACAATATTCCAAAACCCCCCTTTTAGCCTGATGACTTTGCATCATCTCCCCAGTGCCTACACTGGTTCACTGCTCACCCCCGCCTATGCTTGCAGTCTTAGCTCCAGTGCTCTGGAGCCCAGGCTCAACCCATCTGAGTGCATCGATTGCCCTGATGAAGCCATAATAACTGCCTAGAGATGTCTTCCAAGGAAAAGAAATGCAGAAAAGATGAAATAATCAATTCTGGTAAGAGTACGATTCACATCATGAGTTGTCTGAAATTTGACAAGCAATAAAAAAGAGCACAAGTGCTTTGAGAAACTGGATAAAAACCTGGAACAAATAGTAAAAATCATTAACTGTCCACATTTAGAAGTTCAAAGTACAGAACTACCACAGGAGAATTTATTTCCAGCCTAACCCAAGCTTCACTTTCTCCTTTGTTTAGGTGGTTCAGGGCAGCTGGAGGCAAAGGCTTCTCATTTTATTTATCTGTAAAGTGCCATGCACATCTCTTGCCCCATATATACAGTAGAATACTAATAGTTATAATAGCAGCACTGAAATGTTCATGTGGAAGTTTGCTCCTCAGTCACCTCAAGACCCATCCCTATCCAGTTAAAAAAAAAACAAAAAACAAACAAAAAACCAGTTCAAATACATCAGAGTAAACTACAAACAAGCACTAAAAGGGTTTCTAGGATTTGAGAGTTTCTCAAAGATTTACTGTGCATCACTGGAAGGCTTTGCTCACTAGGAGAAAGATAACAAAGCTTGTTTATGCAACTAGCAATTTGACTTTAACATCAATTTTCTTCCTATTGTTTTTGTAGATATTAATGTTTTATTAAAAAGGAGATTTTCCTACCCAGAACCTGGCTGTTTCTACTTGATCTTGCAATGAAGTCATCATAATCCTGTTTTATGATGCCACAGACTGTTGCCATGAAAATAATTGCTGTGTCATAAATTCAGTATTATAACTTTACTGTGAGATGAGGAAAGAGGAAACAGGCTATGGGGTTAAAGATACCTGGTGAAGGAAACAAATGCCTTTGAAAAGTAGCCACAGCAGCTCAAGGGAAAAAAAAAGACCCAGCATCTGAAAGGTAAGCAGATGTAGGCAATGACACAAGTCAAAGTTGCCCCCAGTGTGAAAACTCTCCTTTATGAGGCAAACCAGATCATTTAGGTCACAGAACAGCCTGCGTGAAGGGTGGAACATATGGAATTTTTTGCTGTTAATTAGGGTGTGCCTATGGCAAGGCCACTGCAGTTGGATTTGCTTCAATTCAGAAATGCTCAGCTCAGCATAACGGTCTGGTTGGAATTCAGAAAAGAAAACCAAATGAGGGTTTTTTTATTATTATTTTATTTTGGTTTTGGTTTTCTGTTGTTTTTTGTTTTGTTTTGTTTTTCACAAATACCAGAACAGACAATGTAGAAATCAGGCGAAATAACAATACAAGGCATGAAAAAGTCCTCAGATTCTCTGACCTGGGGCAGTGATACCCCAGGTGAGAGACCCAGGTCTCAAATGCCAGCTAGGACACAGATCCCATGCTTTTCCATTCTGCTTAGGGTCAGTTTTTGCCCTTCACAAAAAGAGGATAGAGATGTTTAGTGACCTGTGTAAAGTTCACTGGGTTGGGACAAAGGAGGTCTGGACTCCATTTCTGTTACTCCCATCACTGGCTGAGTTCTTTTGTTAGACCCCAGTTTCCTCAGCTTAAACAGGGTTAACAATACTGACCTCCTCTATAAAGAGCTTCCCAGTTCACAAAAATCTGGATGTTATTATAACGACTGGCAATCACATCAAGAGGGTGGGATTAATTTTGTTCGAATTCAGATGTTTAAAATATTTTAACCCTTTCATATCAACCCTAACATCTTTCTTATAATGAGTTTAGGATTTAGCATTCTCTTTTGTGTTTGTGCTCAATATTTACACGACTCGATCCAATCACCGAACATAAATTCAGTCCTGAATATGAACCACATTTAGAATCACATTCTGAAGGAACTGGTGAATGCTCAGGAATTGGAATCTTAACCTATAAAGTGAAACACTCTAGCCCCTTACAGAAATACATAATGGAACCAGCTTGTCCAGGCTTATTTTCTGTATATCGATGACTTAGTAATAAATAGAAGTCTTACTTGTGATTTCTAAATAAGGTAAAGACATCCATGTAGCTCTTAAGGTCATGCCCGTTTCTCTAGTGAAATGCTTTTTGTCACTTCATTTTTCCTCTCCGAGTAGAACTTCAACAAAAATTCAAATTTGGGGCTAATGGTGACATGGAGTTCTGTGGACTTTGGATAAGGTCTATGGTGACCTTGTCCACATCAGGCCTTATACAAGTATGAATGTATCTTTTAGATGACTGTCCCTGTCACAGCACCCATGATATATCTTACGGACTTGACAGTGTGGAACAATATAGTCCTTGGGGAAAAACCTCAAGTTTAATAAAGTCCCTCAGTGCTCATAGTGAATTTAGGAGCTGAAAGAGGCTTTTTAAAAAGCCTTTTAAATTGTACTCTCTCACCTGAGCATGAATGGGTCCAAATTAACATTTTGAATGAGGCAATTTGCTGTACATCCAAGCAGGTAATCAATCACACTTTATCTAGGTCTTTCCAGGGAGAGAGAGGGTGAATAAAACTGCAGCATTTAAAAGAACAAAAACACAGACACACCAGCAATGATGCCTGTCAGCTCCAGATTAAAGAGAAGATTTTAGAGTCTCCACTACAAGGAGATGCCCCTTTTATGAGCAAGCTTTACAAAAAAAAGCTCACAGCTTTCAATTCTGCAGTAAAATCTGAGAAATGGACCAAGCAAGACCAGCCAGTTGTGTTTGAGGCACCATTCTTATGGTCCGTTTCCCTTTGACATTTTCTGTTACACATTTTCCATCACATCGGCACGTACTTGCTAGTTCGTCTGACAGCCTGTGCTGCCCTATACATAGACCTGCTTATTATATCAGGTTCACTGGGGTTCAAGAGCAACTGTAATGTGAAAGAGAGCCTTCATCTAGTTTCACAGTAGTGTTGCAAATGCTTCACAAACATACCTGTAAAGGTACCTGTGATTTCCTGAAGGACACGTCGACCCACAGACCACTGTGGGACACAATGATTTTCATACAGTGCTTCAGGGATTAAGAACTCATAAGGGTTTTTTGGTGGTTTTTATTGTGTCTTTTTTTTTTCCACAATGATTTAACAATCATTGGAGATTTATATCACATGAGATCTTCCAAATATAGCCTGTACTGATGAGAAGAGATATATTTATGTCCCTTTGTACTTCTCTGAGACCACCACAGATACAAAGAGTAGAGGTTGAGTGATGTCCCAGATGTGTTAGCCTTTCTATATTGCAGCTGAATACATGGAGTTAAATTTATTGACTAGATTTACAGTACTGAACACAGAAAAAGATTCCTTCACTGAACTGGGGAAAGAGGCTGAACTAAGGCAAAAGATATTTTGGCTTTTATTAAGAACTTGAAAAAAAATCTTTGAAAATATAGAACAGCAACAGGATGTTTTCTACTGCATATGTCTTTGCAGTCTAATGTGTTAGAAGCTTGTAAAATTATTCATGGTCTTTTCCTCTGAGACAACAATCAGCAAAGAAAAAGGATATCTCCTCTCAACTTTCTCCTAGACTTGAGAGAGCTTCTGATGCTGACTAGCTTACTTGAAGTTCAGCATTAAATGGCTATCAAAATCAAATATTGATATGAACAGAAGACAAAGGTTGGATGGTTTATTTAGTTTATCTGAAATACATAGGCTAATATCTCAAAAATACATGAAATAATATACACAAAACCCAAAATAATTTAAAGAATTGGTTGTTGTTGTCTTACTTTAAATCACTGAGTTTTCTCATGTCTGGTCAGACTCTCTATAGCAACAAGACATCCTTAACCATGCTCATTGCCACCATTACAGAGCATGTTATTTTTTCCTTTTTTAAAAAAAACCCCAGAAATTTAGTGAAGGCCATTCATTCTTCACTGTTTTCACCTCTGTTTTACCATAGGGTAGATGAAGGACAGCAATCTCTCCAGAGCTGCTTCTGTTGCTATCCCAGTTGTTCAGTTACTAGCAACTAATTTTATATTTTCTGTGACTCTCCCTTCAGGGTAGGTCAGGTTTGAAGCAGTGGTTTGGATTCTATTTCACTGATAGCCATACCCAAGAAATGAAAAGGAGAACATGGTTTATCTGAAAAAATACCTTTACTTGTTCGGTTAAGGAGTCCACAACTTTGTGTTTTAGATTCAGCTGAGCTGCACATTGCTTAGGTACTGTCTTTGCCTTTCAGTATGGCTAGTACCTTTCTTTGGCCAAATTCCAGAGGGATTTCATTACAAGTCTAGACATGACCACTTAATTGACATGCCAGAAGGAGATGACTTATTAAATAAAACATTATTTGATTTAATTATGTTTCAGAACTGACTTTTCCATTGATGATCTGAAAAATCCAGGAGCTAATGCAAAGACCTGCATCCTGAGGCCAGTGTGAGCAATAACTATACTACTCCACCTGAAGCAGGTGGGATTTAAACCAAAAAGTCCTGCCATAGTCCTACAGGCATCCATCCACAGAAAGTTGTTCGTTTGTTTTTTTTTTTAAATAAGTTATACCTCAGCTGGAAACAGAGGGCCTGGATAGTAGGCATGATCCACAAATGACACCTTTCCTCATCTTTTTTCATTTCCCACACCAGACTGAAGCAACATTCGGAGGCAGCCTTGCGGAAACCCACAGCAGACTTCTCCACCTTACTTAGCCATGTGGAGCACATTGCCACCCCCTCTCCACAGGCTGCCCACAAGTCTGATCTCTGTCCCAGGCCCACACATACTTGTCCCTGGGCTGTGACAGCAGCTGCAAATTGCTTGGATATACAGAGCAGGTGGCAAATCCCTGATCTGTGCCAGGGCTGAGAGCACTTTATTGTTAAGGTGTTTTAGACCTTACCTGCATTCACCCTGCAGAGTCAGAAGTGGCTACACAGCTTACAGGGATTAATCAGACCTGCTGCACTGAATCTAGAGGTCCAAAATGCACACTATGGAGGCATGGCAGAGATCTCAATCTAGAGAATAGGACAGGAAAATGTGAAAGTATGTGTATAGCAGAGAATGAAAACTGGTGCAGGCAGCAGCCAATCACACAGCACAGGAGTACACAGTGTGTTGGACAGTGGTCACAGAGGCACAGGGACATATTTTGTCCTCATTCTGCCTTCTAGACAGTCCAGGCTAGGTGGCTACTCCCCAGTTACCAGTTCTCCCCAGTACAACTAGAAGAGCAGTGATCACATCTTAGCATCTAAAGTAAAATCTACTTTTCTGAGAAAAAAAATAAATCCCATTGAAGACTTCATTCCTCATATCAAAAAACAGCAACATCAGAAATGCCACGCACCTACCCAGATACAGAGTGCATATTTGAAAGGCACCAGCGTAATTTATGTTATTCAGCTAATTCCTGAGCAACAACAATCTTTCACTGCTCACTGAAAGACTAACTGAAGCAAGGTGGTAATTTTACCCATGAAATACGCAAGTAATTGATGGAGCAGAGATCTTTGTGAAGAGACAGGAATAGTCGTTTTTAACTTATCAGATACATTTTTAGCTTCACTATTGTAATGGAGCTTTAAAGGAGAGTTAAAATGTCAAGTGTGCTTCAGTTTATACATTCAGGGGTGCCAAAGGCCCGGCACGGTACCTGTTTGAAATGAGCCACTTCTGGCTGCAGAAGACCATGTTCCTCGTGCAAGGGGATGGAGTGGGTACGTTAGTCACCTCTTTTTCCTCTTTCACTTCTATCAGCTCACATACTCTAAATATACACAAATATGTTGTCTTCATAGACAATAAGCTTCAAAAACAAGGGGGAAAGATGTGTTTTTCCAGGTTCAGACAGCTCAAAGGATTATACAGCTAAAAAAATCTACCCACAAGGGGATTCACATGAAAAGATGCACAGGATATGGTGGGGAGAATGAAAAAAAATAAAATCAAGGCTGCTCATGAGATTAAGAAAAAAAAGGAGGGCATTCAAAAATGTAAAAATCCCCAGACCCGATGCTTTTCAGAATCCTAACCAGTAACTGCCAAAGCTGTGAAAAGACAAAGATCTTTGAGCTGGCATATCGGTAGTAGTTCTTCCACAAGGGAATAAAAGGTCACAATGACGTCTTCCCTCCAAGATGTAGCTTCCTAATTTTCTCCCCAGTACCAGGAATGAATTCACTGAGAAAGCCGTGCCCTTGTGGAAGGCATGAAATCTTCTGCTTAATATTTACATCTTTACCGAGCAGTAATATGGAAAACAGGTTTGGGGAATGTAGAAGCAGGCAGCTTGGGGAATACTCTGTCCTGGACCAAGCCTCTGCAGAGGCAGACAGCCACCTACTGCCAAAAAATGAAATAGAAAGCAGCCATGCAGGCATCCAGAGAGCTGCATTACAGAAACTCATGCCTCACATGAAACAGCTTTGCCTGGCACTCCAGGCAATCCATACCAGCCAGCATCAGAGCAAACCTGTCTCAGGAAACATAATATTTTTTTCCTCCCATTGGCATGTTTGTGCCGCATCTAGGGGAAAAAATCAGAAGCAGATGATGGAGTGGAAGCCTTTGCCATATAGATATGATGCAGGTTTTTCGTTTCCATTTGTGGAAAATCCCTTCTCCCTCTGCCTCCACCCCCCTCCAACACGCGCAGTCGAATTCACAATGGATCCCCGCAGACTGAAACACTGAGCTCTGACACCAAAGGGCAGGGAAAGGAGGCCAGCAATGCAAATTGGAGCAGTGGGAATACACCACAGGTAGCCAAATATCAGATTATCCAGGCATCACAGCCTACAGCTTCCACCTGGAAGGAAGAGAAACAAAAGCCTGCCTTTGTATCCCAGGGTTTTGCAGGAATTAAACACAGCTCCCCTTTGTGGCAGACCCAGACTCTCACCAGGAACAGGGGGCAGCCAGTAAACTCCTCAGGCTGTCCTCAGGGAATGTCCTATTTTAAGCCAGCTTGCAAACATCTCCCTATGTATGTGCTGTATTTTCACGGAAGAATAATTTAATCTTCATTGCCATCATTAATTTTTGACAGAGCACCATACGACATCCTGTTTACAGCCCACTAAATCTCCATTATGAAGCCATGCTTACAGAAAGAAGAACAATCTGAAGAGCCATGTTAACTTTTATGATTACATTCCAGCCCTGAAATCCAGAAAGATGATTAAAGTTACTAAAAAAAAAACAAAAACAAAACAAAAACAAAACAAAACAAAACCAGTAAAAAAAACCACAAACACTGACATTTTGCTATGCTGTTTTCAGGCTCTAGAACAATAATATCTTGTCTAATTAGCATATAAATACAGCAGATAACTAGATAACTAACAGATTGGCATTATTGCAATACTTATCCTGTTGTCTCGATCTGTGCTGAACAGCACAGGTAGGTGCTGCTATTCAGAGCCAGCAGAAATTCTGTGACAGAAGCAGAGATTTAACTCTGACAAGTGGGATTTTACTAATACTTTTTCTTGAACTCATATCCTTCCATTTAGAAAACTAAGGAGAACTTTGCTGAAAATTATTAATTTCCCCTGGGGTAAAACTACACAGAACCAAAATCTGCCATCAGCAAGGAGAACTGAGGAGATCCAGGAGCTCCAGAAGGATTTCAACACGGGAGCTTCATGTAAAACCAAGCTTATATGGGGGACTTGTAAAACCATCACCAAATTTGACCCAATGGCATCCATATGTACCCAAAACCTACCTCAAGGTAACCACTGCTCAGCAGATACAGTAGATCAGATCTCTGTTGCTGTCACCTGCTGCTGACACATGGCAAGAGCTTTCACTGCTATTTCCCAGTGCAGCCACATTACCAGCATCAGCCCTGTCTGGGGTTGGACCTTCTCGTTTGCAGTAAGACTCCACACCAAAACAAACTGCCACACTACTGCTGGGCTGGCTGCAGCCTTGTCCTACACATTTGGCCATTTTAGCAATACTCCCTCGAACAATCAAGTGACTCCATGGTCAGGGTCTGCTCTGAAGAGCAGGAGATCCTTGGCCTAACACCTCCACCGCATGTCTGTGCTCTGCTAGCAGGTCCAAGTAAGGTGGGTTATAGGAAGATGTTTAACCCTTCTGGGTACTATGTGACATGAGAGGTGTTCACCAGCCAGGACACAGTGTGCAATGATAATCACCATTTCAACAAAAAGGAAATCCCATTGTTTAGGCCTAGGTTTACCCAAATAATTTAGGCACACCCAGTTAATTTAACACTTCCTCAAAAGTCAGTGAAACAAGAGAGGTCCCTCTAGAAAGTAATTCCAGTCTTAGACTAAGTTACTTGAAAGTTATCGTAATGTCTGGATTATCCTCTGGAGGTCTCCCATGCCTTCCCCTCCTGCAGAGAGCACAAAGAAACACTCAAAAAAATGCTTCAAGTTGTGGAGTAAATCTGGACAACCAATGTGCTCCTACTCACCACCTTCCCTTTAGCTTTCAGATGAAACTTTCTCATTTGCAATAGTATGAAGGACATCCATGACAGCCAAGATCTCTAGCCCTACCTAACTGTTCCAGAGGGAGACTATCCTCTTCCAGTATACACTTTAGTAGGTAGAAGTATATATTTAGTTAAGTATTTTGTGAAGCATTTAATATATATTTAACACAGTACTTCCCTTTCAATCCTGATTCTAGCAGCAATCATTCTTCACATACATTGAATCTCCTTTGGATTTGAGAGAGTTGAGTCATGGCTCAATACTCTAAAATAATCCTTATTAATGCCAGCTCCCAGTCATCAGTTTCTAGTGAATACCTCAGTGACACTATTGAGGTGACAGCTCATGACTGCTGGGGGCAAACCCAGGGTTGTGTGGGTATCTCCATTCAGTGGGAGTGTCAGGAAAGAATTTATCTGGAAATCAGGATGACAACAATTAGACACCACAGCCAACAGCACTGTGGTTGAACTAATAATAATAGATTAAAATAAAAAAAATAGTTATATGACAGTTTATTATTGTGTGTATTTTGCAATTTTACACAAAGCCTGAGTTTCAGATTCATTAGCCTTTTCAGTCTCAAAACCCAGCAGCACGTACCCATAACTCTGCTGAAGGAATGAATAAAGTTCTGCAGATTGATTTTTTTTGCTGCTGTTTTTCTGTTTGGGTGACAGAAACAAAATAGAAAATTACTAACAGCTTTGACTGCTTTCTACCGAGTTCCCTCACAGTCGAGGGTTTTGCAAAAAGGCAGGAGACATTTTAATCACCATCTTCAAGTGCTCCTATTCATAGCCTGACACTACTGGTAGCTATCAGATATGACCATCTTTTTCTTTCTTTCCTTTGCCTTCTTTTTAAATTAGTATATCCTGCTGAACCTTACACTCTAGCCAGGGCACTGCACAGCCTTCCTCTGGGAAACACTGATGTCCTTTTTAACACCTCCTTCACAACCCACATGTACACTTCCCCAATTCTATTTTTTGCCTCCTCCACCCATTTTCTTAAAGAAAACTTGTTCTCCTTTCTCACAGCTTGATGTTCTCACCTGCCTCCTGCCTGTTTCCACACTGATGACAACTACCCTCCCCCCAAGTCTTATCTTCTCTCAGCCTTCACAGCCCCTATGCCCCTTTTGCTTAAAGCCACCCACTCCTGCTTCCCAGTCCTATCTCAGCCTTCATCAGGGGGTTGCAGAGAGGCTGGTGAAAGAGCAGAGGAAAGTTAGGGACCCCTCCTCAATCCCTGAGGAATCCACCTTGCCTTTGTTGCCCACACTCTTTTGTGGAGTTGTCTCTGCTGCTGCTCCACCACCACTTGCATCTGCCCCTTCACTTCAGTTTTCTGGGCTGAAGCGTAAGGAATAGGGGTAGGAGACAGTCAGGGAGGGCATGTTGAGATGGTCTTGTTTTCTCTGAAGATTACATCACTTCTCAACTGCTTGGATCACCACCATCTCAGCCTGGCACCCTGCCGCTCTATCCCTCCCTGACACATTCACAGCGACCCTTGCCCTCTGTGAGATACCTTGCTTTCTCCCTTCTTTCCCTCCAGCATGCAGAGCAGAGAGCAAATGACAAAGCTTTTAGTGCACACTGTGGTCAGAGAGGAACTGAGTGAAATGGTTACTTTTACTGACATTTCTTTGTTTCCATGGCTAT
Source organism: Aegotheles bennettii (assembly GCA_013398125.1). NCBI lineage: Eukaryota > Metazoa > Chordata > Aves > Caprimulgiformes > Aegothelidae > Aegotheles > Aegotheles bennettii. The sequence goes on along the minus strand of VZRW01006439.1, from coordinate 37,205 downwards.
TAGGAACAAAATTGAATACAGAGGTAGAATCAGCAACCACATCAGGTCTGCACTGTGGTTAAAGGGCTGCAAATCCTGCACAGAAACTGGTGATCATCTTTTTGCTCTTTTTCCCCCAGTCTACATCTAATGCATTGCTATTTAATTGCTCTGACAACATTAGCCTAGTGGAGATCAGATGTAGGATTTGGAAGAGAGAATAACTGTTAATGAATGCCACAATTAGATTATGTAAATGAGAAGAGTGCTTAAATACTTAGGTAGCAGACTTTGCAGAAAGCTCAACACCAGCAACCTTCGCAAGCTCAGTGTTTTACTTTAAGTTAATCCTACATGGTATAATAGCCATGACTGCGTGTGGCTTTTCACGTGGAGGGAAAGAAGGTATTAAAAGCTTCTGTAAGGATGGCCAAAGGAAGCCACTCTCAGTACACAAGTTCTATTGGCCCTGCAAAATCAAAGTAATATGATACATGCCCTTGAGTCCTCTGTACTGAAATTGTATTTATCATTTACATTATATTGTACATTTTTAACACTTGAAAAAAAAAAAAGCAACAAACAGGCTAGATGGATGCTGTTGCATTTGGAGGGTTACAAAAAGCTAACCCCAAAGAAGTCACATGCACTAACTGCCTGACTTGGTACTTGGATTTTTCTGAAAACAAAAGTTTCTCTTCACCCACAGTTCAGAGGCCTAGCCAAATAGATGTGGGGGTTTTGTGCGCTGGATCTTCGCTCAAAAGCTCACCTCTTTCTTTTCTGGATTCCAGAAGTTTAAATGGTGCTGAACTTACTCTTTGGGAAGGGGGGAAAGTTCTGCTCACTTCAGTGCTAAAGTGCTTTTAGTTTTGTGACAAAACCTAGCACGTGGCTTGTTTCAGATGGGAAAAGGAGCCTTGTTTGTGGGGAAGCATTGATTGTGGGGTGTGTTTCTGAGGTGACCCAGCATTTGGTTGTAGATGTTTTCTCCTCCCTACTTTGTTATAGCGAAAGGGAGGGAACCATTATATCTTGAAACGTTTACAGCTTAGAGAGAGTTGCTGACAGAGCCCAAGAGAGATATCTTCAACCTGATTTGTGACTCTAGACTTGATGGTGACAGGCATGTCCAGCATGCAAAGAAAAGTGGCAGTGATTTCTCCTTGCATGTACAATGCAACCCCAGTCCTTGTTCTCTCCTGCAACACATGCTTCTTCCTTCCCTTTTGTTTCTCCTTTTCCTTCCCTGCCTTTGGGCCATTACACTTTTCAGCTGTGTCTGGAGTGTTTTGCTGCTGTGCACACATTACAGATGGTGGTAGAGTGCACGTTTACTTTAGGATAGATGTATTGAACCAGGTCCTAAACTCCAGCATGCTCTATCTAGTTAAGGCATCTGCAGCAGCAAACCCTCCTCCTCCGCCCTTCTCTTCAGCTCCAGGCAAAGTTTCTTTGCTATTCATTTTCCTGCTGCACACAGTTTATTTCTGTGTCCAGAGGTTTACACTGAGACTTTCTTCAGACTGTCATCCCTTGGATGAAGGGAAAGAAAAAAACCCACAAAACTACTAGCTTGAATAACACCTCAGTTGGAGAACAGCAGTGCCTCAGGTCTTGGCATGCATGGAGGGACAGTAAGAGCACCACACTCCCCTCTTTTCCCTTTCCTGCCCCCCTGACATGGTGGCTAGAGACCCCAAGAAGGGTCAGAAAGTGTTGTCAGGATCTTGGCTTACATAGAGGAGCAAGGAGAGAATCTTCTGCACACTCCAAGGAGCAAAAGATGTGCCAAAGAACAGAGCCTGAGGGTCTGTGTTTTGTTTAATAGCATGTTCATTATAATTTCCCTCAAAGCATGCCATAAACGGGAGAGTCAGAAACTGAGATCCTTTGAGGATGATGTTCATTATTTGAATCTCTAAGTATAAGAATAAACAAATAAGCTGTGGACACTGTTATATATTTCCACTTGCATTTTTTCTAGGATACATTTCTGACCAGAAATCAGGCTTTTTTCTTCCTTAACAATTGTGCTGACCGTTAGGTTATTATATAAAGGGAGAGAAAAGAGCTACCACACCTCTTCTTGCTGGTATTTGAGGCAGGTGGGAGAGAAGAAAGGAACAGGCAGATGTTTTAGGGCCTGCCACAGCCGGAAAAAGGTGGATATCAAAATTATATGAATCAGATTTACTCATTGGAGGTGTCTCTATAAAGTCAGTGCAAGAAAGTTTGATGAAGACCAAATCAAACCTTTCCACTTATAAAAACAGGAATCTAAAATATAGTTGTACAGTTGCCTAAATTATCATAATTGCACTAGGCCCACGCTGCTCTTCTTACCAACTCACTCTCATCCTTCTTTCCACCTCTTTGATTTAATGGTAAATTTCTTGGGATGCTGCACATATTTTGCTGTCTTACCAGATTTATGTTGTAGCATCTCCCTAGGCCCTGTTACTTTACACATCCCAAAGCCCTTCAACTAAACTAAAGTTTCCTCCAGGGCTGTTTAAGTGCATCAGGCTTACTTCCATGGAGAGGTTGTTAAAAAAAACCCAACACCTTCAAGTACTAGAGGAGGGATGCAACAATCATCCAAACCTTGGACCTTTAACAAGGAGCCAGCTGCAGCAGGCATATGAAACATCCTCTTGCATTGCTTGTGCATAACCTCTCCAGGAGCATGCTAACCAACCCCTAGGAACTGCCAGGCAAGGCGCTCTGTCTTTTCCCAAGATAGGCAGCAAAATTACTGCCCTTTGGGCTGACAGAAACACGTTTCTTAGAAAACCACATAGCTTTCATGCTACATTTCCTTCAGCAGGCTGGCATTGGTGAGAACATCGCCCACAACCAAGGAAATCTCACCCTTTGTGGAGAATAGGAGCAGGACAGGAACGACTAAACATGTGGGGGACAGATGGCCTGAAAGGAAAACAAGATACACAGCAGGATCCTGTCCTGCAGAGGATAAAAAGTTGATGTGTGTGTCTTTTTTCCTCATATTTGTCCCAGTTTAATACTAGTTTGCACATTTTGTTCTGAGGAGAAAGTCAATGTGGACCTGACCAGCTCAGACTGTAAAAACAGTTGGCAGCAAGCGTGAAAGCTGGCCTACCCTCTACCACACTCTTATGTTTCCCTGCACCCACTGACATAACCACATCACCCAACTCTTTCCTAAAAAGTAGTTTACTGCAGCACTATGTCAAGTTTATTCTTACACAGAAACGAGGAACCAAAAGCTTTGTGGAGAACTTTACCTATCGGTCGCTATTAGAAAACTTAGAAGTTACTCTCAAATTGACATATTATTATAGTTATGCACAAGCACATGTTATGTCATTGTGAGCAATTTAGTGGGTCAGCATACCTTGCTTCCCTTTACTGGTCCATTTGGAGCAGGAAGGACCATGTAGCTTTTACTTGTTCTAGCCAGAAAGTGATAAAATTATGCTTTTCTAAAAAGACTGCTACCTTTGCTCCTACCACAATATTCCATACCAGGAGTCAGTGAAAAAATACTCATTTCAGCCCATCAAAGCCCTCTGAAGCTTTCAGGATTACCACAGGGCCAGAGGACAAAAATATCACAGATTTTGGCCAGGATGATGCATCATTGCAACCAGGCAATGCCTCTAGCCCCAGCAGCTGTGATTGCTCAGTTGGAAAAGGACAGCAAGGAATCACTGTTCCTGGGACCGCACAACACCATCCCTGTTACCAGGACCACAGGCTATGCAGGATAGAGACGTATCTGGTCACCAAATTTTTAAGATCCTCTCTCCCTTTCCAAAGCCTTAATCACTGCTAAAGTTAATGTTGCTTCTAATTGTTTCTTAAATAAACATGTGACATCAAAAAAATTACTCCATAGATTCTCCCTCATCTATATTTACCCAGGCATAATACCAGCTGCCTACACAATTTTTGTCTTGCTAATGCACAGTAATAATCATAGATCCACCCACAGCCCATCTATTTTGGTAGAGTGCAGAAATAGACATTAAACCTATAAATGTCAGAGCATGCCTTCATTCTAGATGTTAGTATTATTTAAATTAGCACTTGAATGATGTTTCCACAACGTGATAGCTTTTCAAATGATGGTATATTGCACATGAAGTGCACTGGCCCTGCTTTAAGCACCTTCAACCCATTAAGCCCATCTATAATTTGGTGCTTTTAGAAATGCAAACGCATTGTAGAAGAGATGTAGTCTCTTTGTTTATGCCCAGAAGTCCCCAAGGAATTGCTGATGCCATAATTACCTGAGTATGGTTTGAACATCAGGCTCTGGTTGGGAGGCAAACATGCCTTGTGCTTGTTGTCCAGACGTATTTGACAACAGCTGTGTCTTGGAGGTTGGAACGGCGTGTTATCTTGAACGTGGCCTCTGCATTTCCGAGCAAGTGCAACATCTGAAAGCAATGCTGTTGGAGGGAAAAAGTGTTAACTGGAAAATGTAATAGCAAATCATGTTTTCTCTGTAGTTCTGGGAAAAACAGGATCAAATCCTTCATTTTTCTTCTGATAATTGAAAACCCAGTAACATTAATTAAAAGAAAACCTGGGAAGAAGGACTGGTTCTTTGAGACTTAGAGGGCACAGGGAGCTTATTGCAAAGAAGTCTTATTTAAAAATAAATAAATTAGTAAGTGCAGAATCAGATTGCAGTTAGACCAGAGCAGCTCAATGCTGATTTCAAGAGACATAAAAATAAATCCTGCTCAACCAGAGCAGTACAAAAGGAGATACCCAGGATCAGATTGCTGGGGACAATATGCCTGTTGTAGGGTGTAGAAGTGCTTCCATAGCTCTCTCACACAAGAGCAGAGGCTAAACACTGCAACTGAGGCATCTGTTTCTGAGAAGGCCGTATCTGTCATTCAGTAAGTCCTCTCATTACAATAAATTCTTTGACCACGAACATCTCATTTTATTACAGTGTGCAAATAGAGCATCATGCTTCATCGGGCAGGAGAATAAGTTAATTCTCCCCTCTAAAATAAGAGCCACAGTGTGCTGCTCACACAGTGCGCCGCTCACACAGTGCATACATAGCACAGAAGACGTGCAACCATGACACCGTCACACACACATGGGCAGCACGAAAAAACCAACAGTGACACCTCGTGGGCAACGTTCAGGTACAAAGCTAATGGCTACAATTTCTTCTGAAGCGTCAACTTTAGCAGATTGAGCACTAAAAAATTAAGGCAAATGTTTTTTGTAGCATTGGAAAAAATAATCACCCCTTAGTAAGTGCTGGAGAGGATAGTGCAGATGGCCCAGCAGCTTCTTACAAAACTAATCTTATATCCTTCCGGAAAAAGGCTGCTGGGATGCTGACTGCCTTTGGGGACCTACAGCAGGCTTTCAGTCAGCATCAGGGGCACACTTTGAAGGATATCTCCCCCCTCACCCCCACTTATTCTGATTTGGTTTGCATCATAGCGCTGTCTCAGCACATAAAACTAAACTTTCAGGAGCATCTTTCAGGAGCACGAACTGCACAGGACAAACAGGCACTCCATCCACAGGACCAGACTTGACCATGTTTGAAGCAAGGAACCCTGGGATGAAGCACAACAGTGATGTGCAGCCCTCCCACCGCCATGCACAGACCCAGCTGCATTCCTGGATGTTTAGCAAGCCAGGCTTTGCATGCTGTTATTGCGACTGCTTCCAGGCTCCAGCTAGCCTGGATCTACTCTTCAGTTCACACATGGCCCTCAGTATCTCTATTCCCGAGGACTGCCAACAATACTAAATTAGGAGAAGCTGTGGACTCTCTCGAGGGTAAAGAGGTCTTACAGAGAGATCTGGATATACTAGAGAGCTGGGCAGTCACCAACTGTACGAAATCTAACGAGCAAGTGCTGCATTCTCTACCTGGGACAGGGCAATCCTGGTTATACATACATACTGGGGGAGGAGACACTGGAGAGCAGCCCCATGGAAAGAGATCTGGGAGGTTGGGTTGATGGCAAGTTGAATATGAGTCAAGAGCATGCCCTGGCAGCCAAAATGGCCACCTGTGTGCTGGGGTGTGTCAAACACAGCATAGTCAGCTGGTCAAAGGAGGTGACAGTCCCACTCTGCACTGCGCTGGTGCAGCCCCACCTCAAGAACTTTGTGCAGTTTTGGGCATCTCAATATAAGGACATTAAACTATTAGAGTGTGTCCAGAGGAGGGCAACCATAATGGTGTCCAGAGGAAGAAAACCACAATGGTCCCACTGTCAAGACTTACTAGCAATGGCAGAAGTCTTTTGGTTTGTTCAGCTTAGAGAAGAGAATAGAAGAAAAGGCTTAGAGGTGACCTCATTGCAGTCTACAACTTCCTCAAGGGGGGCAGTGATATGACACAAGGAAATGGAATGAAATTACACCAAGGGAAGTTCAGGTTGGACATCAGAAAAAGGTTCTTCACTGAGAGGGTGGCTGATCCCTGGAACAGGCTCCCCAGGGAAGTGGTCAAGGCACCAAGTCTGTCAGAGTTCAAGGAGCATCTAGACAATGCTCTTAGACATATGGTTTAGTTTTAGGTAATCCTGTGAGGAGTAGGGAGTTGGACTCGATGACTCTTATGGGTCCCTCCCAATGAGAGATATTCTATGATTCTGAGTAGCCCACTTGTCCAGCCAAGAGAAAAGTAACTACAGGCTCAAACCAGCTCGCTCTTCGCTGTGTGTTTCTCTGTTCTGAAACAAGGTTTTCAGCTGGATGGATACTCTAGACATGAAAAGAATGATTACACTAAACAGAATCCTTCATTCCCGCTTCATTCACACTAAAAATTGGATGGTACAAACAGTTCAAACTTTTCAGCCAAAAATGGCCGTATACATCTAAATATCTGCAACTTCAAATACTAAGTGTGAGCAGATGATGGAAGTAATCAGACAGATAACAGCACAGAGTACACACAGCCAGTGCAACGAGGTCTCTACTTTAAAGTCAGATATAGACCTATTTCCCACACTAAGAAGTGACATCTCTTAGTCCAGCATTTGCCAACCACAAGCTCACTCAGTACTTCTCCCCATGTGCATTCCAGCAAGGACACGATGTATGGCATTTATGTCATCTCTCAGCATGCACTTTAACCAGAAATAAACCAAATACGTTAAAACCATCTAACTCCTTTTATTAGTGTGAAGACTTGAATAAGTTGCAATTTGAGTATAGGAACAGTTTGGACAAGCTGCAAGAGAAGTTTTTCTGATGCTAAGACTACGGACAACAATTCCCAATTCCCTTGTTAAAAAGTGGTTGCTGAGCAAGAGTTCTGAAGAGAATAACACAGGAAAGGAAAACCTTCTCAATGCAAATGAAGCCTCAACACAACATTTTGGTAAAGGAGCATCAGCATTAAAATAAAACCAAACAACACACCAAGTACCAATCCATCCAGATACCACTTCGTTGTGAGCCTGCCAGCGCACAGCCCATTAGCTGCTCAAGGCACACAGTAAACTCTGCTTTACTCCCTAGCTTTTTACTGTCACTGCTGAGTTTAATATGCTTTCAGACAGAGTGAGCTAACATATTAAACTTTAAGCATATAAACTCTATTTCTTGCACACTAGATGTCTGGAGGAAGGATATAGCTAAGCATTCAATAAGCCTTTTTGGAAAAAATCAGTTACATTTTGTTCATTTTGAGTTGTACATTTTGAGGAAGGCAAAGCATACGTTGAATATGTTCAATAGCTAACACTAACATTAAAAGTTGAGCTATAGATACACAGAATCAATTACAATTCTTCAAATGGATGCTGTAGCCTGGCATAAAGCTTGCAATGTTACGGCCTGTATATGCCTGTCAACACCCATCTATGACTACAAAGACTGAGTGGATAATCACTATTAATAGTACCCAGGGCTATTCACCTCAACACACAAAAGGCTATTCACACTACTACCTATGTGGTTTGAGGTCTAAATTAAGTGTCCAAATGTAGACCCTCTAGATCATGCTAGTAATATCAAATTCTTGGACTAAACTGCTGAAACTTTCCTATGTTACAATTCATTTGACTTTCTTGTAGTGATATTAGGCTAAAGAGTGCCATGTTGAAGACAGCTTAATCAAACCGTTTAAGATTAGCTAGATTTGTGATTTTAAGTCAGGTCTTCAACTCGAACATGCCATTTATCAGGAGACTGATTTTTCAGTAATATCTAATGCTTTTTTAGAGAAAAGTTAAGAAAATTCAGCTTAAAGACACATCAAATAAATACTCCTATTTTTATGAGAAAAATACATACTCTCCTTTTTAGGAGAGAAAAAAACCAAACCAAACCCACTTTCTGGCCAAGTTTTCCATCCATAAAAGATGTGAATACCAGAGAGTTCCCTATGTTAGCCCTTCTTAACAGACTGACCTATTTAAGCTGTATTCCTGGCAAGTAGTTCTCTTCACTAACAAGCTAGCTTGCTAGCTAAAAGGATGGATCTCTTCCCAAACTTTTAAAAACAGCCCTTTGCCAGCAGAAACCAGCCTAAGTTAGCTATTTGTGAAAACAGCAGATACCTTTTCCTCCTGAGTTAGTTCTCCACAAGTTGACTGCAAATCTGCAGAACTCTCTTGTGCTTAGCTCAGACAGAACAATAACTTTATTCTGAAAACTTTTTTTCCCAAACAGAAAAATGAGATATAGGAATAAAAGAGCAATTTGTCCAAACCCAGGAACCATCCCTTCTCAAAAATAAATATCCTTGCAGCTCTGACTCTGGCCCACTGCACCCCAGACTTGTTTCTTCACAGTCACACAACTGCAACCAGAACAGAACAACTGTAAAGCTATCTGTACAATAGACAGGGAGAGACAAGCAGATAGACACAAACTGTTCAGTCTTCTAGATAGTCTTGCTGGTTATTCATCTGAGGATAGTCTGGAGCACAAACGCTTGAGCATAGACTTCAAGCAAGACACCCTAGAGATACCCAGTTAGAAGCCACATTTGTATTCAAAATGCAAATGCCATCACAAATGTCCTGAAGTCATGAGGCACTTATCTCATTGTGGTTTTACTTCTCTAGTTTGTTCCCAAGTGTTATGATGTCCTCCTCCTCCTCCCAAGCTAAATGTACAGTGTATAGTTCATCAAAGTACTATTCTCAGCATGCATATGTACTAAATGAACTGCTACAAAAGAAAAATACCTTTTAAGCATTTCATCTTCAGTTAAGGACAATGAAAGCCTATTTATTTTCCCCAATAAGAATTTACATCCTCCTGTATTCTTCTACAAATCCTGTGGGTTTTTTCCCCACAACTAGAAACTAAACAGATCCTCTTCAGTTTTCATGTAAAAAGTATTACTGAGAATGAAATTGGTACTTAAAGCGTAGAAAAACAAAACTAGCCAGAGGCCATGGGAAATGCAGCAATGACATTTATTGGAATTTCTCCAGGCATTACATGAAAATTTTATAAGTGAAACAGAGGATAAAGCACATTCAGTGCAACTTTAAAAAAAATAAAATAAAAAAAAGTATCTGAATAACCTTGATTCTTTGTAATACACAGTACTGCAGTTCCTAGGATTGGTTTTGTATGTACACATCAGCTAAAACTTACTCTGTACAAAACTGCAAAGAACTGCCCTTTCACTTGGCATTTTTCCACCTAATACAATACAATATTCTTGAAATATCTAGACAGATTCCACATAATTTTATACACAGTGTTAAGACCCTGCACTCCAACTGTTAAAAGAAAGACTGCTAAGTAAATCAATACCTTTAATCAAATAAAACACCATGGAAGTAAAAAACAACAGCAAAAAAACCCCAGGAGACCCCAAGCCCCTAAGTTCCACAGCAACGTGCAGCAAATCAGCATTGTTGTTCCTCACTTTCATGTTAACATAAAGCATAATACTTAGAAAGCAGTGACTTTCAGCCCTTGCTTTCTAAATTGGACAATCTTATGCATAAAGACACTGCTGGATTTGGCACTTTGCTTCATTTTTTTTCTTACTAAAAAGAGTGTTTCCTGAAATACAGTATAAATGGTAAGATAACATGAGCCACTGTAACACTCAATTAACGGTTCAGACATGCACTCAAAAATACGTTTCTATTACACATTTGTCTAAGCCTTCTCAAAAATTCCACTCAAAAACATTTTCAAATCTATATGCATCTTTTTATACTTTTATAAACATATTTTCTCCCTTGAAATGGTCAGAGCTTACCTCACCTTCTGCCCAGAACACACAAATCCATGACTTTTGTTTTAAAAAAGATGACCACAAAGCAGTATTAAAACAGGAATAACCTGGAAAGCATTATTAAAACTGCACCTGTACTTCAGAGTCCCCTTTGAAATGTATATCCACTGTGTATGTGAAAGCTGAAAGGTACATAATATTCAAAACTTTCTTGGTCCTCTCTTGTGCACTTATGCTCAATTTCCTGCAACCTGCCCCAATTTTATTTACAAATAAAATTTAAGAACAGCTTTCTGGCTCCCACTACCATAAGACAAGGCTTCTTGCAGTATTTCTTTGGTTAAATGAGAACCTCTTACACGTCTCTTATGACAGCAAGTCTCCTGCAAAAAAATTAACGTCAGAATAAATACCAGCCTCCAGCCTTGCTTCCTGCCTCCTGTCATCATCACCAATCCCAGGACAGGTGGAAGCAAACAGGCTGGGAAGAAAGTAGCAGTCACCGCTAGCTCTTGCCTTTACAAGTTCTGCAAGTGTGTATAGATAACTATTTCTTAGCTCTGAGTTATGGAGGCGGAGCTATGATGTGATGCTTTTTGCTTCCAGTTCCAACATGCATGTGGAATTACACTGCTGACCAGCACAGCCCAGGCAGTGGATGGCAATAGAGCTCCTTCGGTACGCACCAAGTCATGATACTTATTCTGCTTATTGGTCTGTGCACGCTATGTCAGTAGAATTAAAAGAGAGGCACGCATGAGTTCACACAGATTTTCCACAGAAGATGTGAAACATGCTGCTCTTTGGAGGGAAAATTACATTCTTCTTTTTTTTCTTCAAGTATTATTCAATATACATATATATAAAGACACACTATCCTCATTTCACTACAAGACAAGCACATCCAGAGTGAATTTGTAGATCACCATTATCTTAGCCTTGACTACTGAAATTTCTCTTTTCCTTTAGGTCAACTCTAAATATACATCTACTCATCATAATTACATGTAAGAATCCTTTATTTCCCCCTTGTGATTTATTTACACAATCATAAAAAAATTAATAGCCTGAATTTGCATACTGACATTTGAAGGGCCATCTGTAGCTATGAGTGTTCCAGCACTAGTTTTGGGTAACAGCATTGCCTATTGCTAAGTCCTTTGAAAGCAGCATACTCATCTTTTATTTCCTGGTTGTTTTTTGTTTTTTTAAAGAAATGCTGCTTAAAAAACTTTGGGTTATGGCTTACTCCTTATTTTATTATTTGGATTGTAGTTTACTTCCTTCAGGAGTAGTTCACAGTCAGATAATGCTTCTGTTGGCAAATACTTCATTATCTGCTCAAGAGTCTTTTGATATGTTATCTTCTCCTGTTCCAGGGACTGAATTAGTGTCTTCATTTTGTTCTCTCGAGTCAAAATAGTCTCCAGGCTGGATTCCAGACTCTGAATTTTAGCATGAGCAACCTGTAAACAGTAACATTATCTTTATTATAAACTGAGATGTTCTGAGTAACTTTTTTTATATTATAATATGCTATGTCTTAGGAAAGAAAATAATTACACAGATATTTCTAAAAGACATCTCTGTAGGCAGATGATGCAAGGAAAGCCTGCCATGTGTCATACACAGAATCTCCTTATAGTGGCCAGATCAACCTGAAGGACTTCTGAAAGCTTTATAGAGGGAAGGAGACATGCAAGTTGCAGCAAGCAAGGGACAGTTGGGAGTAAGAAGGAACTGGAGTTGTAGAGAGAAAAAGGAAATCAGCAGCTGGAGTAGCACTGGAAGAGATGACTTGCCTGATAGTGATGGAGCAATGAGAACCCTATGCAATAAAGTAAACTAGCAGGCTGGAGAGGTCAGAGGGAAAGAGAATCTCAGTGTTACGTCTAGAAGCAGGCAGTGTTCCCTATTCTCCAGTAAAAGACCTACAGCTTCCTCTGGGAAAAAAACAAAACAACACTGACTATTTATCAGACACTCTGGACCTCAGCAGTAGCAAATGTCTCTCTGCAGGAAGTGAGGAGATTGTGACTGTTCCTAGGAAAGGGCCCAAGCAGAGGGGTGAAGAAGGTATCCAAACAAGAAGGTAAAGAGGTTAAGGAATTGAGGAAGATGAATTACAGTACAGCATCTAGAAGAACAGAAGAGCTTCTATAGAGCCTTTCAAATCAATCAGTCATAATTATTCTATGTCCTTGGTGCATTTTCAGAACAGAGGTAAAAGCCAAAATTAATTAATTAATTAAAAATAATAAAGAAAAAATAATAATTGTAAAAAAGCACGCAATCCCTGTTGTCAATATGATTCTATGATTCTAATATCAAAAGAACAAAGCACAAACACAAAAAATAACAAGAATTTGATCTTTCCTTTTTTCCCTGATTCTATTTTCGAGTTGCAGAAGCTGAAAGTGATCTCTGAGCTCTTCCCAATGCTTGTTTAAATTAACAAATATAGCAAGAAATGTCCTAGTGATGCTAAAAGAAGAGCTTGTCTTTCAGGAAAATGCAAGACAATACATACTGAAATCTGAAACAAGTCTTGGTCAGTCTATGGGAGAAGAGGTGAATAGTGACAGCGGAAGAGACTTTTAAAGCATGACTTTATTAGGCAAAATCTGGTGGGTGCTCAGCCGTTTTTGAGTCTGCTAGGAGAGACCACCTTACAAAAGCAGGACTATGAGCTTACTCTGCCTACAAAGGTCTGAAGAAAGCAAGCTTACTGCACTATGGACTATTTCCCGTAGGGAAGCAGAGAGATGAAGGGGCAGAGAACGTATTTTTCAGCAACAGACAAAATTTTGCCAAAGATTTTATGGGAGATAAAGGTAGAGATATTCTGAGAAAAAGAAATCTAAATCAAGAAGGAATAGTCCAAGGAATGACAAAGGCATTAAAAATATGTCTAACAGAAGTAAATCACTCTAATTGAGAGATCTGTTTAACTGCATAATGTCTTGCAGTTAAGAGACTTCTCATGTACATTTAAAAAAGACTTCTCTATTGGCTGAATCATAGAAATGAGCTCTCCACTGAGTTTGTGATCTGAAGTCATTTACCTGTAGCTTCTCCAACAAATCCATGTTTTGTCTCTTCAGATGAGTGTTTGCCCTCTCCAGCTTCTCCAGGGGTTCACCTTCATCACAAGGACTGACATTCTCCTGCAATTCATCCTGCAGAACGTGGTACTCTACTTCATAGGCGTGGAGCTGTTTTGATATATCCATCTCAAACACCTGCCATAAGAGAAAAAACAATTTTTAACTACAATAGAGAGCACTTATTCCACATGAACCTTTGGCTAAGAGGCAACTCTGCTTGATTAACATCATGTTTTTTCCTGCTCCTCCCAAAAAAATATTTTAAGAGGAAGTCTACAATAAAGGCATTTTAGCATCTACTGTTCTTATTGTAGCCATAACAAATCATAGACTTCAGAATAAATTCGATCATCACTTGCAATTACCAAATACCATCTCTTACTATCAGATGTATCAGCAGAAAAGTCTTAGTCATATTATAGAATTCTTGGGTTAAATAAGTCTGATCATCTCTTTCTCAGGAATTCCAGAAGAATTTTATAAATTCAAGTCTCACCAACTTGTGACAGGAGCAGGATTGCACAGTGAAGAAGAATCCAGGAGTCGTCAGATCTCTACCCTCAAATACTGCATCTCTTGACTCCCAGTGCCCATTTATAGACTTCTATAAAAACACTGTTCATGGCTAAAGTTTCCCTGTGCTCTGCCTCTGCATGGAGATACATTACTTTTTTATCGGGATGCTTTGGTGACAAAGCATTGTGAAGACTATGGAACTGAGCATCTAGCAGTGATGAGGCCATATGACCCTTTTTGGCTTACACATCTAGTCACAGCCTCTCAGCTTCTGAAAGTTTAGACTAAAAGGGAAGGAAGTCTACAGTGACATTAATGCTGTACCTTGTTCTAGAATTCACAAACATTACACCAACAGAAGACACACCCAGATCCACCTACAGAACAAGTTCTGCATTATGTTCGCTGTTCTTCAGACAATTTAAATGAGGTAAAACTTCAAATTACATATGGTGTTCAAGCCGGACAAGTGCCATTTTCCTCTTTGTAGCTACCTGGTCAATTCTTTTGTGTATTACAGTCCTGTAAAATATCCTCATTTTTCTTTCATTATCTGCTATAAGAGAATGGTCCTGGGAATTACAATGCTGAGACAGCCAAATGACTCCACCTGCAGCCAGTCTAGGTAGGAGCAATATGATATAGGCAGTCTACATGTGAATGAATGGTGTGGTCACCATGGTCAGGCAGGCTGCCTTCCCCTCAGAGTGGAGCTGACCTGCTTATAACCACCTCTGCTCAGGCTACATAACCCATTCGTCACCCAATCAGACCTGGCTTTGCACAATGCCACTTCTACCATGCTCATCACAGCACGATTGCTCTGCAACCCATGCAGACCACAGACGGAGATTTAATTTCTAATAGCAAAAATATTGAACTAACACCTCTATCATTGCCAGAAACAGTGAGCTGTGAAGATAGACACTGAAGTGACTGACAGATTTAGCATGGCAATCACAATCAGTGCAATGAGGAAATGAAGATTTACACATCATCTAAAAGTGAATTCTTAACTGACAGCACCTGAAACATTCAAGCGTTAACCAAGCCATAGGAATGCATTGGTGCTAACAGCACTCCTGCATATGGAAGTGGTTTCCTAGAGCTCTTCTGTTATCTCTAAACTGACGCCTAAAGGGGGGAAACTGCTCACAGGCACACAGTTCAGGTACTACACTGAGACTTACTTCAATTTGCAGCTTCAATGCAGAGGAAGAGGATGTAGAGAGATGAAGCTCCCAGCCACTGACAGCATTTCACAAGAAGCTTTAGCAGGTGCTTTTCCTGTATCAGCACCAGTAATTCTTTGTTTCTCTTCTATTCTTGCCCTTTGCCATAAAGTTGCAATGATGCTAATGAAATAACACTATGCCAGACCTCCTTTCCCTTTCCCAAGAAAGGCAGGAATCAATCCTGACAGGCTTTTAGCTCTGGCACCAATCACCTGTCAAATGTGATCCCTCCAAGGGTTGAGGTGAGAAGGGGAAGTTGCACGAGGATATCCTAGAAGTTATTCCGCAGGAGAATAGAAGCTGCCCATGCAACTGAACAACAAAAGTTTGCCTGACCTTGTTTTTAATACAGATCATGAAAACACGACTTCATCAACCTCCTAACTTGTAGGATTTTAAGTCGGAGGTGTCAGAAAAGTTCCTATGGGTGTACCTAGCCCTGTTCAGCCAGAAGTTTGAAGGATCAGGAGAAGCTGCTGTGATGTTACCTCTTCCCATCATGGCAAGTTGTGCTACTTGTGACAAACCGTTGGACTACTTGCCCACTAGCAGGGAGCAACAGCTGTGTTTAGGTTTGGAAAACAGGCTACTTTTACCCTTCTCGTGGTGAGGTGACATTTATAAGCAAAGTCACGTTTTCCCAATAACTGGGGCACAAAAGAATGTTCATACTAAACCTGGAGGTAGCAACTAAAGTCTTGCAAAAATTGCAGTTAAAGACCCATTGATACTAACTCATGTCCTATTTCTATACAAGTTACTGGGAAGATGACTCCTTTTAACTTCAAACCAGAAGGAACATATTGAGAACACTTTTACATATACCTGAGGCATGATCTTTTAAAAGC
>VZRW01006439.1:0-21298 GCA_013398125.1 Aegotheles bennettii | reverse complement strand
GGGGGGGAAGTAAAGAGAAAAACAACCTTACCTGGGTAATAATTTTTTCCATTTGAGGCTGAGTCATATCTGGAATAGTGGTTTTAAGAAAATCAACAATGTTCTCAAAACTCTCACATCCCATTATAGATGTTTCTTGACTGCTAAGTAGGCTCAGTGCTACTTTAAATATGACTTCTGTTCCTTGAAGAAAAATAATGTCTAAAAAAGAAAATCATTAAAATATCTTGAAAATGAGAGTTAAAGTCATTGGATAGATACAGGTATCTGCTGGGATGTTTTTCATCAATCATACTGCAGGTTTATTCAGTTCAGGAGAAGCGCAATCTGTCTTATTTCAACATGAGGTTAAAGCATATAAAAGCATTTTCTGTCATCTTACAGATGTGCGAAAGCATTAAAGAAAATATTGCATGCTTGTTATGCCTGTAACAGTTATCTGCAATAAGCATTTCATTACTGCCTACTGCTGGCTACAGACTGTTAACTAATTGCTAACTGTTTTTAAGTGCATCTATAACTGAAAAGCAGTTGGGAAGTGGATCACAACAAAGTACTGATGTTTTTACTGTTTTCTACAGGCAGAAGCCAGTCCTTAAAATACAGTCATGTAGATTCCATAACCAATCATAGTATTTTCAAAATCCGTAGAAGTGATCACATTGGCTATAATTTAAGCTCCAAGCCCTTACTTTGAGGTATAATTACGTGGATATGAGGGGCAAGTTCTGGCTCTGCAGAAGTCAGTAGAGACAGACTGCACAGAAACTGAAAACGATCACAATAACTAGAAAGTCAGTCTCCATAGCAGCAGTGGACTGAGATGAATGCAGCACTTGAGCAGTTCAAATAAGCTTCCTGTGCTGTCGGTTCTGTCACACCACCAAGAGCAGCACTACATAACTGAACAAACCCAACTTCTGATCCTGATACTGAGAGGTCACCCCCAGACCTAGCCCAGTTAACACGGGGTAGCACCACAACACTGGTGAGGAAGCCATCTCACTCATACACAGTTCCTAAAAGTCTACCTTCTCAAGTTCATGACGGACAGTCAAGCAGCATAAATATAAGTAGATAATTTGTGATGGGTAGACATTAAGCATCTGTTCCCAGTATGTGACAATGGCCCATAAGATACTGAAGATGCAGGAATACAAAGCACTAGGAAGTAAATCAGCACAGTGACTTCTGAGTTTTAAAACGGGAACACACCTTGCTCAGCTCATTTACAGTGCAATGAGCACTGACCCTCCTCACCCTTAGTTTTCCAAATCCAAAGCCTACCGAAGACAAAAAATCCCAACAATTTATCCTTGAAAAACACATACAAAAGAAAAAAATAATTAAAAGCTTGAGTGTCCTGGAATTCAATAATCCCACTGGGAAAGAGATGTATCAATCATGTGAATATCACTGAAAAACGGATACATCAATCATTTGTTTTACCCACATCACCATTTGTTCACCAGTTTTCTCACCAGCAGTGAGAAAAAGTTTGCCTTAAAGAAAAAAACTCTGTAATGGAGAAAATGAAATCCAAAACCAACCAACCAAACCCCTTTCCCCCCGCCCAAATCACCAAGCAAACAAATTAAAAACCCAACACGCTCCAGTAATAAAACATGAGACAAAAGTTGAATTTCTTACAAAAAACCAAAAGGTGTCGTATGTGAACAGAAAAATTAAATGGAAAAAAAGCTTGATTTAAGAGGAAGTATATGACATATGCTCCTAGCTTCTTGGTGCATATCTGAGTGCAGTGAGTTTTACATTAAAAAATATTTTTTTTAAAAAGCTGCATTACTAGAGATTTGAATAATCCAGCAGTTCTTATTGACAATAAAAGAATACGAAACCAAGTACTTGACATGCTGATACTGTAAATACTACAAGGCACAATCAGTATTTAAGCTTCTGTACCAGACATTATCTGAAGGGAAGCATATAATGAAAAAACTATCTAAATGGAATAAGAGGCATCCTAAGACTAGGAAACTGTTCAGTATATACATGAATACCTGAAGCACCCTTTAAGTTCAAGTTTACTTTATTTTTTGTTAGAAAGCACTTTAGAATCAGTTATTCAGAAACACTTCCTTTAAAACCAATGCGTTCTCTTTTTTCAATTTACAAGCTCAACAAGATGAACTTTTCTATAGACATAGACTGAATGCTTGATGCATAAAATACATTTGCAATAATAAACTTCCCGCTGTCCACACTTCAGAAATCTCTTGGCTAGTAACAGCAGACATACTTAATTGCTCAGATCTGATGTTTCAAAGAAAACGTTTCAGTTTTCCTCTTTGAAAAGGAGCTGACATCCCACCATGAAGAGCATTGATACTTGTCACCCACAACAGTCACCTCAAATGTCCCTAGTATGTAGAAAGCTACTCCATGAGAGTTTCAAAACACAATGGACAACATTGTTCTGTTTATTATTGCAATAGAATAAATTTTCTTACCAAATACTCTGGCTACAAATCCTAATGGAAACTGAGATGCGAACAGTGTAAGAAACCATGGTGCAGCATAAAGACTGGGACTGATTTCATTTTCTTCAAGATGATTATACAGGTCTCTGTGATAATCATGAAGAAGCCTTGAAAGCTGATACATCTGAATCTATAGTGCAGGAGGGGGTTGGAAGGGAAGGAAGCAGAAAAAGAAAAGTTCAGCTTTACTAGTTTTTCCAAATGATTCACATTTCACTCAAGGGAAATTGACTCTAGTACAGATAGAACTGTACAATGAAGCTTAATTGTTGCCTAGGGCCTCGAGTGATATCTACGCACATATGAGCAACCCACCCCTAATGAATTACAACCCACCCCTAATGAATTAAAACTAACAGAGTAGTCTAATAACAAAGAACAGTTTGAACCTGATTATTAATGAAGTATCATTTCAAATTCACAGGCTTAAAGTAAGAATAGAATATATTGATCTAACTTTATCAACAAACCAGAACTTTCAGTCTTGCAGCAATGAAAGTAGAAGTATCTCTTCCAAGAAGCCCAAACTCTCCATTATAGAGCTGAACTATTTCTGGCTAGATTTACACATTTCAGCTTTCATCCCTTGAATCTTGGCCATATTTTTACTGCATTTAGAACTCCTATGCTACATCACTTTAGACAGCTCCTGTACCCACGGAGTACATTAGGTACAGGGGGGTCAACAGAGGTTTACCACATACATATTTCCCACCTCCCACAAACCAGTGGTCCAGAGAAATTTAAGACACTGATGCAAAAAGTGCTGCTATACAACCAGTAAGAAGCTGCAAAGCAAAGTGGTTAAAAGTTCCTATTTATTGATAAAAATATCACTTTGTGGCAAATTATTTCCTTGCAATTTTGACAGCTTATATTCCACAGTCAGTTGCTCACAGAACAGAGCAAGAGTTCTCTCAGAAAGCAGAAGATGAGAAGCAGACATATATTGATTAGCTGCCAGGTCCAATTTTGCCATCAACAAATGCCTTAGGCTTAAGATGAATCCATTCCTCAATAAGAAAACGACTTACTGGATCCAGCTACCTTCCTACTTCTAGTGGTCATGATTCTTCCCTACCAAAATCTGATGGCACTTGAAACTATCTATCAGTCAGCTGCGCCTGCAAGCAGACAGTTCACTTCTCATTCCAGCAAATTAACTAAATGTGTGCATGCATTTGAGTCCTTGCTTTAATTGCCAAAGATACTAATTAAGCACAGTTTGGACAGTGTTGATACAAAACACATTTACATGTGAAATTAGAATAGTAACACAGAGGCAGTAAACCAACTGGGTGAGTTCATTATGAACTAAGGATCTAGATTACTATTTTTTCCAAACAACAAATAAAACCAAATAAAATAAGTTTTCATTAGCTTTAAAAAAAACCACAAACATTTTTCTTCTACAGGACAGATACTAATTCTGCATATAAGCTTACTCATGTTTCAGTACTGTAAATGCAAAAGAATTTGCAAGTGTTCTACTCCTGTGAAAAAACTAAAGCCTAACCCTTTGTTTTGGGAGATCCTCTAAGTCAACTTCAATAGTCTCATTTGCCTTGAGCAGACAAAACTTGTACTCTTATCTAGACAGGATGACTGCCTAGGAGCAAACAGTAGGGAAAGAGAGGTTATCTCATCTAAAGAACAACCAGTACTACAAGTGGTAAACCTTCTTAAACTTACCAAGCATTCATCCTAACAGCACCTGACCATGAAAGTTTCAGACTAATTTAAATCAAAAGGTGAAATCCTGGACATCCGAGTGCTCTCAGACCAGATGTTAATGAAAGTCTACAACTGCAATGTAACATACAAACACTAAGAGAGCATCTTGTTGGGGAAAAAAATCCCACAACCACACATTTATCACACTTTGACCTCCATTGGTTCAAACCATATTTGGGGGGATAAATGGGACAGGGAAGAGGCAGAACGATGCTCTTTATGGCTGTTCGCTCTTAATTCATCACAACAAACTTGGTGTAGCATACTTGCATCCACAGTAAATCACTCCTCTTTATCATTTTTAGAATGAGCACACACAATTTCTTTAACTACAATCTATTCTATAGTTCCGGACATCTGCCAAATAAGCACCTGAAGCGACTGGTCATGAAAAGTGGACTGAAACTCCCCCTTAAGTTTTTATTTAATTTTAAGTGTTTACCATGCAGGGAGCATGAAAAAAAGAGAGACTTTTCTTTCTCCACTGTTGATAACAAGCTTTAACTCAGCAGTGGTATATTCCTTTATAGTATTAGGGGCTTATAGCATACAGTTATTTAAGTCAGTGGACAGCTGCATCTCAAGGTGAAAGATTCCTCAAACTTGAAACTCTGAAGTTTACACAGATCTGAAAGATCTTCTGTCTCCTTCCTAAGCGGCCTCAAATATCTATAGCTAGCTGTTAAAGACCAATATTTAAGAGCATGCATAATTTAATGAGAAAGCTAAATGACTAAAAATTCATCTGTGTTTTTTCTCTGTGTTGGAGGTGGTCGGGTAGAGGATGATGAGAGAAAAGACGTCGAAACAATGAGGGAAGACAGAGCAGCCCCAAGTACAAACGTCTGTGGAATACATTGAGTGGCCACTGGGTGTCACTATGGATTTGGAGTTACAATAGAAAAATCTACATCTACATGCTAACGAACTGAAGCAAAACAAAATAAAATTTATTTTTAAACTCCATCTATACAGATGCAAGCACGTGAGACTTTTGGCATAAGGAAGTCAGAGAAGTGAAGAAAAGAAAATGAAGAGCAAACTAGCAAAGAAAGCAGAGTTTCCTAACAGGAGATGATGGGGATGTGTGACAGGAAAAGCCTGCAAGCTCTGAACTTCTCTGTTTGCAAATTCAGAGTTGGAAAGGGGTTTGACAATAACATTTTCATGCACCTCATAACCTTCAAACCTTACAGTTTGTAAGAAGCTTCATAAGACCTTGAAGAACATGAGCAACCTCTGAGAGCCAAAAGCTCACTTAAAAAAACTTTGGTTTACTTTGGAAGGACTGACTTACCTGTAGCGACATCATGTCTGGCCTGTACTGTTTCCGGAAGCCAAGGTCATACATGAGGAATTTCAGCATTTCAAAGGCCTGTTCCTCACTCATATGCAGAAGCAGCACTCCAGCTACAAAGCTTATACCTTGACAATAACCCACTTCTTTGTCCAGCAAAGAGTATGCTTTCAGGAGATTAAAGAGTGATAGCTGTCCTGCTCCCAGGTGGGCAGAAAAGTAAGGATGTGTCGGGAATGTCCGTCCTGATGTAAAGAGAGAGAGTAGTTGATATCCAATTCTTCTCATTAAAAAAAAAAAACGATCTGTCTGACAACCAGGACTTCTCTCTTCCCATAAGACTGCCTTGCTTTCATATGCAGATTGATTTTAGTCAGATCAATCTGTATTTTACCACTGATTTTAGACTGTATCCATTTAGCTCATTTGATATTCTTGTCTAGACTGAACTTACAGGACCAACTGCTTGATTTCTCTTTTCAGACAGATGAAGAAGAACATAAATACAAACAGCAAAACCTAAGAAGTCATTTGTTTAGAGGACGCTAAGTGGCATACACAGAATGTACCCTGACAACACAGAAAGTGGTGCTGATAGAGCAGCCTCTAACTCCAGCAACAGCTTCCATTGAGACTGGTGTGTTTCCACTCACACACATGAAACAAATCAGAATAATCTCCCAGCTACAAACAGATGTACCTAGATCTACAAGGATGGCGTGCTGTTGAGCAGTCAGTTGTTTCAGAAGTTCTTTGTAAGAGATGTCGGGAGGCTGCTGCTTGTTTGGAAGTCTGTGTCTGACTCGATGCTGCACAGCCAAAAACTGCCAAATTTCTCCCCGACGACTTTTTGGTACACCTGCAGGTCAGTCAAAAAACAAGTAGGGGCACATTTTTAATGCTGTAACACAATAATTTGCTTTGTCATAATCTTGGCCGAACCATTCTGGAGGATCCCTTATAAACAGTCAGCTTCAGAAGTTGTCCACTCTGCAGTGTATTCCCTCAGCAGCCACAGTTCAGTCCCACATTAACTACAAACTTACAGTAATTACACTGAGCAGTACATTGGGCAACTGAGGTACAGACATCACTTGTTTTGCCACCTCTGAGCTGTTAGCCTCCAGCAGGAAAAGATGCACAGCTACACACAGAATGCAGACCATCCTGTTTAGGAAGGCTAAACTAAATTCAGAGGTACAAAATACAGGAAGGTCCACCTCCTCTTCCCCTTCCCAAAGGACTGCTCATATCAGTCCACAGTCTTTGAGAAAAACATACAGATTACAAAATGTTCACTTCAAACCTAAGAGCATTAATGCTGCGTACCAAAGGAAGGACACAGAACTACTCATACTGACAGACAGCATTTCTCCCATGTCACCCAAGCACCTGCGAAAGCATAAACTAAATTAATATACTACTTTCAGACTTTCGCATACATCCCCCTGACTCTGTAAACCAACCTTTGAAAGCCAAAATAAACGGTCAACCCTACTAACACTTTCTAGGCAAATAATTATTTAACAAGAATACAGGTTAGAAAAAGCGTATTCTTGTTCGCCACTCTGAATTGCAGAGTCCAGCAGCAGAAGATAGGGTAGCGTGGGAAGTTGCTTGCTTACAGTCTTCTGCAGGTCACTAACAGGAACTGCCCTATTTCTGCCATGATTTTCTTTGGTAGTAACTCAGACTTCCCTTCTGTAACACAGCCAGATTACACCAAAATATTATTTTTTAGTATCTGTAAAACAGACATGAGATTCTACGGAGGAGGGCACAGGAGTGCAATCAGACTCTACATTCGCATTATACTAACAAGGCCCTTTGGCTCCTCTTCTGGCCTATAGCTAGACCACAGGAAGATCTATTTCAAGTAAAAGTCCCCAGCCTTTCACTCAAGGAAACAAAATATTAAAAGACCATAAACTAAACTCCACCAGATGTGGTCCTTCTGACTCTCTGAAGCTTGGCTCCCTTAGGTTTTGTGCACAGTTCACATTAGACATTACAGAACCACTTTCTCAGTAAGTAAAATCAGAGTATCTGAAACTCAGAGACAATCAAATCGGAGCCACGCACCAGAAACCAGAAGGTCACAGTGCTAGCTGTAGAAGCTCCAAGTTCAACCTTTGATGTAATAATACATGGGCACAAGATGCTACCTACTTTCAGGAGTATGACTATATACATTTTGGCACCACTGACATTGTAAGCTGTAGACATAGCAGAACCTATTTTCTGTTTGGCAGCCGGAGTTGGCATTTGCAAAAAGAAGGCAATTTTTTAATGATTTTGTGCTACTGGAAAAACTACTGTGGGCAGATTTCCTTCAGTATCAAAAGGCAACAACAATAAAAAAAAATCTTCAGACTTCATAATTAAAAGCCATCCTGCATAAATACCTTCTTTCAAAGTGGAATGAATATCCTCCATGTCACATCGGATTTTGGCTCTGCAGTTTAGTAACTTCTTATCCCAAACATTTATGACATCTTTCTGACATGTACCAACTTCATCATAGTCCAGTTTGACTTTTCTTGTTTGCAGCTCATCTCTGCTTGCTAGAGCACAGAACACAAAGGAAGAGCACAGGAAAAAAACAAAACATCAGAAAATAACAAGAAACATCAAATATGCAAAACCCATTCAAGTTAGATATATCTATCTGATAATCTGACTAGGGATAAGTACACCTTCTACAAGTCATCAGTTAAGAGCTGAGATGGGGCCAGTCTTCTGTCATAAGATGCTGCAGGTAACAAATCAACTTCTGTTACTGTGTCATGAACATTGGTAATTCATGAAGCACATGAAAACATTTTTAAGGCTTGGGGCAAGAAGAAAAACCCACTTCAGCACAGTCAACTTCATCCCCACCAACTGCAAAACCACCTTTGATAATTTTTATCTTTTTTTTATATTGAACATTGCAACTGTTTTAATATGGAAAATTCCAAACATATGAATGTTTATATTAGAGATTTAGGCAAGCAAGCTAGGCAAGTCTTCTAAACTGAAGTCTATCACACTGGTCCCACTTTTAATATGTCCCCTTAAGGGTCATAAGAGCTCTTGGGCACTGCTACCTGGCATCATCAGGCTGACTAGAAGTAAATAGAATGAACCAACATGAACCATATCCAGAAAGGTACATCTGTGCTGAAGCATAGAACTCATGTTGCTGTATACTTAATAGATTTGGTGTGCAGGACTACCTGGCATAAGATATTTATTTCAGAGGACTCATTACTTCTGAAATAAAGCTGCAGAGTTACTCCAGAATTTCATGGAGGAGCAGCTTTCGTTTCCATTACTGAGATATTAACTGTCATTATTTTATTATACATGATACTCATGCAGCAAAACACTCCAATACATCTTACTACTGGTGTAAAAAACTACAATCAAGACCTGAATGAGTCGTAATTTACAGAGATAAGTTTAATTAATTTAATTGGACTGAATTGTAAGTTTCACAACATGGCTTCCAAAAGCTGCAATTGAGTTTAGCCCAAATTTGCCTTGATCCGTGTGCAGCGCTTGCTCCTTGCAGTCAACTCTTTCCTCTTACAGATGAACCCCTCTCCCCACCTTCATCCCTAGGTGAAAGCAAACTCTCACTCAAGTTATTACACAACCTGCAAAACAAGACAATCACTTCCTTCACCTAATCAGCACACTTCAGATGCAGTCAATATTGGATGAATCCATATGATCACTGCCCAGCCCATTCCACTCAATAAAAAAAAATTGCCACCTACATTTTTGATTTCCAAAAGCTGTATGTTACATCAGTGAGATCATATCTATTCAAGACTACAGGAGGGTTTGTAAAGGGAATGTGATCTCACCACAAGAATCTGCAGTCCAATTGGGGCAGTTTTAAATGCTACCCTATTGCTGTGTGATTTCATTTGAAAAAACAAGCACTCATAAGCAGTATGCAACAGATTTAAGACAACAATAACATAGTTCAGCATGACAACTAACTCCAGAATCACGTGCATGGATTATCATTCACTGTATGGTACTCTGGCTCTGCAGCTAACCCTACTGAAAGTCAGCAAGCTTGCCTAGTGATCATACTTGCCCTACCTCCTATGCCAACCATCCTTGTTAACGTTCCTCCTAACCATTGCTAGAGGTGGCCTGCTACTTTTTGTAGTTCTTACACTTCTAGGTGATCTATTGGAAAAAGGAGCTCTTAGCTGCTCAGAAAAAAAAATAAGCAAGTTTGTGCAATTCACAGAACTTACCTTCTGTAAAACAATGAGCTAATAGTATTCAAGTCTCCTCGACAGCAAAAGGAACAGGAAAAGAGGTTCTATTAATATTTTGTAAATAAAACCCAACAAAACTAACAGAAAAAAACCTGAAAACAACCCCACAGAAATTCCAGTCTTAAACCAGTCATATACAGCTGAATAAATTCACAGGTAGGAACCTGACTTCAAGTACAGAAATGGCTGCATTTCTGTTATTATATTTCCCATTCCTGAGACCTACATTTCATTGTAGGCTAGAATGCCAGCCCTTGCCTGACTTGGAAAACTTGCTTGGAATGTATCAGTTCTGCATATGTTCAGTTCACAAAATGGCCCATGCTACAGCAGCCCACAGGAAGGAAGCCTAGAGACAGGCATGGAGACAGTTTACTTTCCACCTTTTGAAAACAAGATGATGAATTCCAGCTAGCCAGAGCACCAGTTCCACTAGCAGTACTTAGGAACCTGCATACAAGAATGCAGACATGATCCTTGGAGCACAAATCAAGATGTGAGCTGGCAGGTGAGTGCCAGTTCAGAGCCTCCACTACTGACACTCTTGTTTCACCATGAATGATCATGCAGGCGGAACTCATTTTCGACATATCCATTACAGAATGGAAAAACCTGAATCTTAAGGAACTGGAACAATTCAACAGTTTTCAGGACCTCAGCCACGCAGGGCAAGTACAGAAAAGAGTTTCTCCCTCAAGCAGCTCATATCACCAAAGCGAATAACCTGAAATTAGTCACTACTGCAGATGTCCAGCTTCCCCATCCCACAACTACAGGCTGACTGTTTGCTAAAACAATAAATGAAGATTTTGGCTGAAGTTAAAACAGACTTCTCTGTAGCTGTTCCCTGTGAATCTAGGAGTTTCCACAGCAGTGTGTGTCAACAGGGGGACAAACTGTTGAGAGGGTACACAGAGAAAGACGCTACGTGTGTAGCAAATACATTCAAGGATGTACATTTGTAGGGACATGGAAAAACTTCTGTCCTGTTTTTCTTTCCTCCCCCTGTCTTCTCAGAAAGGACTGCTACAGAAGGAAAAAGAGTTAACTGACCTTAACAAGACCATTATGTTTTGTTTGAAGAATCACACTACCATATGCAGAGAGAACATTTGAAATTTTCAACTCACTCTAAAAGCTATTAGTCTATTATACTGAAGAACTTCTACATGCTAAGACAGACATTGCATCCTTTCTTTTATTTCTTTGAGTGTTGACCAGTCATAATAAAATATCTTAGTCAGAACCTCAGGCAGCTGACAAGTCAGCATGGCCAATTTCAGAACCCTCAGTAACAGCACTCAATTTTCGGTGTATAGTGCTCACCTTCCAAAAAAAGGACTTTTTGACATACCTCAAGAGCCAGTTGCTCAAAAATCATATTTGGATTCAAATATTTATAAATTACCACTGTGATGTGGTTAATGAAGGACAGAAAGCCCGGACAGAAAAGCCACATGCTGCAAAGGACTGAAATGAGATATAAGGGGTAAGGTCTACTACTCCTAAATGTTCACACAGCATCTGTTCTCCCGACTCCACTTCACATTAGAATTCCTAGACTTAGCCAGCCAGAACACAAACTATTGCAACCTTTGTCTAACATGCACTAAAACCGGAAAAGTTATCACTTTCTTCTTTAATTAAGGTGACTCATTAAGTATTGGCAGGTGGATAGAGAACCTGGTAGACTGTGAGATAGGACTGGGCAGACATTTTTTTCTAGCGTTGTTAACCAAAAAGTTACAGAACCACATCTCTGTTTGATATGTCCAACACCAGTACAGTCTTCAGCTTCAGGCAGAAGAACTTGTGAAAGTTTTTAGGGGTATTTTCTAAATAGCTAACCTTCCAGCTTCTGGTTTTCTTTTTCCATTCGAAGCAACAGAATTTGTTGATGTATGGCTTTTCTCCACAGACTTTGTAGCTCTTCTGAGTTTTTTCTCTCTCCAGTTTTATCTGGACCATCCTCATTTTGCAATACTAGAACAAGAGGGTCCTCCTCCAAGGGTGGAGCAAGAGGAGACAATGGTAACAACTCAGTTCCATCATGACCATCTGCAAAGAATCAGAAAGCTATTACAGGAAACTCAGATTGTTTGACATATCACAAAAATCTAAGTCACAGCAGAACAAAAATAGCTGTCTTCCACATTCAGCTGTGAGGTGCTGATTCGGAAGACAGAGAAAATGCAGTTCAACAGTAGAGAATTATTTTTAAATAAAGCGTTTTACTTAAAGTTGTATTTATATTGACACTAAATAAAGGGTCACCCAATATTCCAACCCCTTTCTCTGCTAGCTCCTTCTAGAGTTACAACAGACATTTATCCATGAAATCTCCTTTACAGCTGAGCTTGCTTACTGCTGTGATTTACTACAGGAGCTATACCGAAAACAACTTTTTCCGTCTGTTAAGCTGCACCATAGACAGTGCTATAGCACTTAATGGTCATTAAATAGAGTCTGTCATTTAACTACAGTTGTGAATTCCACCAATGGGACTTTATCAACATAGCAGGATTTCAGGTATTTCCGAGGTTTCTATCTTAAATGACCTAAAGCTGTAAGAATTATTAACACACTCAACAGGTGCTATGTGCAGTACAAGGACAACGCAGAAAACTTACCATTTTCTGCAAACACTGCTATTGTGTAAGCAGGCTGGGGTGAAAATTTGTTAACTGTTAGAGGATATCTTTGCCAGCAAGAGGCAGTTCTTCATTTCCTGGCTACCAGTGCAGCCATGGCAGATTGTATTTGATTTTGATGACAGAATCCTCCTTTCAAAGCAACAAAGACCTAAAGCCAACTGAGCACAATTGATCTCTAGTACGACTCTAGCAAGAATATTACTGTATCAAGCTGACTCCCTTTTCCTTTTCATATTTTCACATGTTGCAGTTCACTATAGTAATAACTATTCAGTAACAACTGCTGGTTTATTTTCTTAAAAAGCACACACAGACCTGGATGCTGCATCTTGGAAGGAGATTTATTCATAGGTGAAGCTACCTGCAGGAATATTCTCCGCCGCCAGGAGATGCGGCGAGGTGTGAGTGTGGCCCCCACGGCATTTAGAGATTCACTGCTGCAGACAGTTGATGTTCTTTTCTTTCCCTAGCCATCACTGAAGGAAAGAAAGAG
Source organism: Aegotheles bennettii (assembly GCA_013398125.1). Taxonomy (NCBI): domain Eukaryota; kingdom Metazoa; phylum Chordata; class Aves; order Caprimulgiformes; family Aegothelidae; genus Aegotheles; species Aegotheles bennettii. The sequence goes on along the minus strand of VZRW01006439.1, from coordinate 8,336 downwards.
CAGATGGGGTAATCAAAGTCAGTCATCTTTGGAGGGGGGAAAAAAAAAGTAATCTTTATTAAGTCTGTCTAATGTACAACCAAACTTGCAGGAGCATTTGCTGGGAAGCTTTAGAAGGCAAAGCGTGTTGTGTGTGAGCTTCAACTCGAATACAGAAGTGCCCAACTGTTTTCTTGTAACACAGTGCTGTGAAGTTTGTACTACATACCACCAGGAAGAACTCATAGCATTCACAAAATGTTCAGCTGAAGCTCAGAATAAAAGCTAAACTTTCTGAAAAGCTAAGAGAAAAATATGGTAATATTTAGCCTCTAAAATAGACAGCAATGGGTTTTGCTTTGCCATACATTAGTCTTACAGGGGCGATCTGACGTGATACCCCTAAATACACACATGTTGCTTTAACAGATGTTGCTCTAGCAGAGCACAACATTCCATCTAGTGCTACTTTAAGTAGCATGATGAGCTCACAGGTGAGTGTTTCATTGGAGGCAATGTTCTGGCCCTCTTGAAGCATAGGAAAGAGGCTGCATGGGAAGTGGACACTTCAGTTGCACAAATGGGGCCTAATGTCCTCATGTTTCATCATCATCTCCAGCTGAAGGAACAGAGCCTTTAAAACAGAGGGCAGTCTCAGTTCCTACCACAAGGACTTGGAAAGAGCTGATCTCCCCAGTTGTCATGTAGAACTATATTTACACAGTAATTTTAGTAGTAGCTTATGTTGCTGGAAGAGGCAAGGAGAGGATACAGGGAAGCTTTGATAGAAGGTTATTTTAAGAGGACACCAAGCACAGCTCTCTACTGACTATGGGCAGAGGGAAGGACATTTAGTTTTCAGAAGTACTTGAGCCACTTTCAGAAATATTTCAGCATTTTGTATTTGTGGTAGTAAAGTAGGTGCACAGATCTTGTATAGCAATGGGTATGTTGATTATCTGCCACAAATCTTTCCATGTCAACAGCGTGACAAACAGGCTTCTTGGGAAGACAGCATCAAATACAGGGAGCTGTGTCTGTAGCTTCATCTTCATCCCAGGAAAAACTTCTCTATCAACACTTAAATCTTCATCCTGTGAAGAACTGCCATGCTACAGTACGAAGTCCTTAAAAAGAGTTAGATGAAAGGAAATCCAGTAGCTTCAGTGTTTCCTATGTTTGCAGTGGTAAATTAGTTGCAGATGATCGCAGTTTGCCAGCTGCAGTCAGTCTCCCTACATTTGTTAAAAGGAGAGATCTGCAAGGAAAGCAGGCTACGTCTTACTGAAGTTTCAGCTACACCAGTCTACCATCTACACCATCTCAACCACAACTTTTCATATCACATACTCTGTGCTGAATGATAATCCACTAAACTAGAATTGGCCTTCATAGTGATCAACGCTGTCCCTATGCTAACGATCTACAACAGCTCCCTGACATATCTGTAACTCAACGAGCAAACTGGACTCACAATCACACACAGGCATCAGACCCTGCTTCCATCCCCTAGCAGAGAAACAATCATGTCTTCAAGTGCACCTACCCAGAATTAGGCACCACCCCTGTTCTCCTCTAAGAACAGCACTATGGACTGGGAGCCCTGGATAACAGATAGTCCAAAGTATTCTCTAATCACAATTTAGTTTCTACAATGCCTCAGTTCCCTATGCATCAATCTATTAGTAGGTGGTCTCAGTAGAGCCTCGTGTTGCACTAACCATAATAGCAACAGAAAACCATGTGACAATCTTTGGCTAACTTTTACACAGTTTTTGGTGGTGGGGTAACCACTGCTTGTGCTAGCTAAACATTAACTACAAAATTAATTTTTAATCTAGAGCTGTGGTTTTCCAAAAGTATTTCAGTCCAACAGTCTTGGAAATAAGGTATTGAGTTCGGATATATTAACCATGTAAAAAACCGCATGAAGTTCAACAAGGCCAAGTGCAAGGTCCTGCACATAGATTGGGGCAATCCCATGCACAAATACAGGCTGGGCAGAGAACGGATTGAGAACAGCCCCGAGGAGAAGGACGTGGGGGTGTTGGTTGATGTAAAGATCAACATGAGTCAGCAATGTGTGCTCGCAGCCCAGAAACCCAACAGTATCCTGGGCTGCATCAAAAGAAGTGTGACCAGCAGGTCGAGAGAAGTGATTCTTCCTCTCTACTCAGCTCTCGTGAGGCCCCACCTGGAGTCCTGTGTCCAGTTCTGGAGTCCCCAGCAGAAGAAGGACATGGAGCTGTTGGAGCAAGTCCAGAGGAGGACCACAACGATGATCAGAGGGCTGGAGCACCTCTCCTACGAAGACAGGCTGAGAGAGTTTGGGTTGTTCAGCCTGGAGAAGAAAAGGCTCTGGGAAGACCTTATAGCAGCCTTCCAGTACCTGAAGGGGGTCTACAGGAAAGCTGGAGAGGGACTTTTTACAAGGACATGTAGTGACAGAACCAAGGTGGAACAGATTCAAACTAAAAGAGGGCAGATTTAGATTAAGAGGTAATTCTTTCCTGTGAAGGTGGTGAGACACTGGCACAGGTTGCCCAGAGAAGTTGTGGCTGCCCCCTCCCTGGAAATGTACAAAGCCAGGTTGGATGAGGCTTTGAGCAACCTGGTCTGGTGGAAGGTGTCCCTGTCAATGGCAGGAGGGTTGGAACCAGATGATCTTTAAGGTCCCTTCCAACCCAAACCATTCTGTGATTCTATGATTGAATCACTATAACTCATGCTTCTATAAATAACTTTAGTGAAACTCCTACTTGCTATTTGCAGGCTTACATATTCACATGTTAGAACACAAATGTGAAGTAAATTCAAACATTACTAAATAGAGGCTACATAACAAGGGAGTGAAAATGTCCTTTCTATTGCTATGTATGACAATCTACTTTCAGCTACCGTGCTCCTAATCATGCAGACAGTCCTAAGAATAGCGTTTAATTTACACTAGTAAAATTTAAAGGAAAGCCAGAGTAAAAGGGTGGCTATTTTAGAGTCTGGAACAAAGCTGCTTACACCATTTGACTCGGAGTTTACAGTGGAATCAATTAGTCACACGTGCTACCTTGTACAGTGTGAAAATCACACAGTTCTGAGGATCTGTATTTCTGTTGCTAAACCCTCCCTTCCAAAGTTGCCCTGGCATTTTGAACAACTTAGCATTGATCACCTCTTCTTTCAAAGAGCTGTCTGATGAGTCACTAGAGGAAAACTTTAGAAAGTCTCATGCACACACCTTGCCATATTCAATGGAAGGCAAGGGCATCTGTGAAATCACCAAGATTTAGGGAAGGGGGGCTAGAAAGGGAGCAAAGAATTTTTCCTCATTTCAAGACAGACAGACAAGTCCTAGCTTAACATCAGATATGAAGGTGCGAAACAATACAGAGCAAAGAACAAAGAAGTCAGAGTAAAATGGCAATGTCTCCCATCCTGTGATGAAATAGTTCAGATTGGTGCAAAAGCCAGATGAGTTAACTCAATTACATATTCCCCACCTTGAAACAGGAGTTTCACAATACTTATTCCCTAGACTTCACTGTCTCTCATACCTAAGCTTAACTGGCTGGCTTTGCTCTTGGTCATACTTGCTGTGGTATATCAAGGTAGCTGTGGATTTTAACAGCCAGGCAGGTTAAGTGCTCTGCTCAGACAGGCCAGCAACACCTCATATAGTTCCTCTAAGCAGGGTAGGGGTAAAGAAAAAAAGAAGTATATCTGATCATTAGCTATCAGTCCCTTGCAAAATTAAAAGGTTTATTAATGTGAGCAGACACCAAGAGCAAAGGCAGCTCCAAAACAACTCCTTAAATGAAGCTTAGTCATTGCTACTGAAAAGCAGAGCCCAGTCTGGGCATACAGAGACTTTCACAACTTTCCTGTTAGAGCACTGATACCGAACCTTAAACACTCACGGAAAAAAATCTTAAGAATTCTTAAGAAAAGACCCTGTTCTGACAATACACAGGCTTAAACTTCTACATGGGAAATGTGTTGCAGGGCCAGCTAGCAGAAATAGTCAAATCATTAATTCCATTTTTTAATGATGTTTTCTATTTTAAGAAAAAGTTGCTAGCTCAAACTCAAATGCTCTGTAAACTGTGGATTATAGGGTCTAGACACTGGGCCAAGGCAGAGGATGAATATTTCCTGGGTTATACAGTGACACAGCCACCAAGAAGAAAAAAAATGCAATTACTTTCTACAAGTTCCTGTCCTACTGCAACCTACCAATAAAATGAAATGCACTAGTCAGTGTGCTGCAAATTAAGAGATGGCAGTATACAAAATCTTAAAAAACTGCAGAAGAGATATTTAAGAATTGATCTGCAAACATAGGCCATGATTGCAAGAATTAATTCTCTTTATTTATTTTAAGAAAATGACAACTAGATTATGGTATAGCTTCTACATTGGAATATTTCAGCTTGGCAAAACAGACGTGAAAGGGCAAAGACAAATAGTTCAATAGAGAAATTCCACAAAATGCAGTATTTAGATTTTATTTTATTTACTGTTTCTGTTTTAATCACTTAACATGCCTCCCATGCAGCTCTGGAAAACAATAACTATATAATAAACTATATCTAAGACAAATGCATCACAGTTCAGTTTAAAAAATAATGGCTCTCCATAAGACTACTTAGCCTATAGCCCTGGCCCAATTCAGAAACCAAAAATGCATTCATCAACTTGTATTCAACAAAAAGTGAAAAGCTATAAATTCAATATAATGCCTCAAACATTTCAGTCTGTAGTTCCATGCTTAAGCTGTTAAAAGTGATAATGCAAGTACTCAAGAGTACAGAGAACTGATCATCTAAGCTTTTTGTCTCTGGTAACTTCAACTCAGTTTCACCAAAGCACCACCCTATTCACTACTCTATCAGATAATGCATAGCATGAAGATAAGACAGTTAAGTTTAAGGAGAACAAAAACAAAACCTAAACCAAACCAAAAAAACCCCCAAAACCAACACCCAAAATTTGTTCAGATTACAAACATGTTATTGCTACGTTTCTATTTTCCAAATCTTTCCAAAACTGTGCTTTAGAATGCTCCCAAAGCCTGATATTCAAAAAACCACAAAGCTACCCCATTTCTTGTGAACTCGTTACACAATACTTACCTGAATTATTTTGCACTTGAGTTCACCCAAGCCAACTGACTTGAGAATAAATACTGTTGCTGCTCATGCCAAGGTTTGTAATTTTCCCCAGTTTGTTTTCATTTCAACTTCTTCTCTTGATTGCTTTAAGCAGCAATTGAATTAATTTTATCTACTTTGCAATTCGGAGGCTAAAATGGTACAAAATCCCCCAGATTAAGTAAAAGCTAATTTTAAGCTAATACCTCAACTTCCAGGACTTGAGCTGGCAGAAGTCTGTATGTAGACCTAATCTGGGAGGAAGAAAAACTAGTTCCAATACATTTACACTTCTCTCTTGGTTCTCACTCCTGTCATGTATTTTTATTTTGAATAACTACTTTCTGCTATTTTGTTTAAAGAACATTTTCAAGTATTTTACTTTCTGCATGGGAAATTAAGCTGTTTTAAAAGAATCAATCTGTTCAAATTCAAGTGGTGAAAAATCAGCTTAAATTATCCTTGCATAACCATGCAATAAACAGAAACAGTGTGGGCTAGTCACACCTATGCTGAAGGATGTCCCATTTTTAAAAGTGCTGCTTTTATTTTTACATTAGAACAAACAGATTGTTTCAGTTGCCTAGTGTCCAGGAGTAGCTGTTGAATAAAAGTCAGAAATTCCAGAAGTTATAGAAATTTAAGTTTAAAAACAGATTATGCTCTCAAATTGCTGTTTGTTTACCTGCATGTTGGTATTTTTTTTTAATCCTTATATGTGCTTGTGTTCAATATTAAACATGGCACATAACACACCCTAGACTTCTCTCTACACAAACAAATCTACAATGCAGTAAAAACATTCCAAAGGCACATACTAACATTGTGTTGATGCCCAACTTTACTACACTTCCTTAAAGCAGAAATTGTATCAATGTTTTCTCTCTTCCACATAAAGCACCACAGTAGTGATCATTAGAATTAACCCCAAAGAGCCCAGACTCCCCACAGACATTAGGAAAAAAGACATGTCTTTCACCATAGTGAACTTCTCTGAAAATAATATTTTTTCCTCTTGGCTTTAGGTATCTCCAACACAACCATTTAAATCCTACCAGGTCAACTGAGATTTCTTTTTTAATGAAGGTCAAGACACTTTTAGAGCACAGTTCATGCTTTCTAAATGAAGATGTTCCCAGTGACGGGAACAACTGGCTGTACTAGTGTTCAGGAAGGAAGGGAGATGAAGATGCAGGAACAGCTCTGTAAATGTCAGAATACTGAAGACAATCACATTAGGATGAGAGCAACAGTGCTGCAGAAACACCAGTTCCTCTTCATTGATTAGATGAGATGAAGGTGTCTACAATCAAGTGAGAGCCACTGTACCCTGTACCTCCAACACCCTTGTATCAGCCTCTGAGTTTGACCACATGCCAAGTGTGATGTAAACACTGATCAGGATCACCTTCTGTACAGCAGCTGATACACAAAGACCCATATATAATAAGCAGAGCTGCTTTTTAACACCCAGCTCCCCAAATGACCCTGGCTTGGTGCTATTTGCACAGGCTCATCTGACTGCTATACATCAAACTTCTTTCCTAAATGAATTCCAACTGGAACTGGCTCTGCTCCTGCAGATCAAAGTTCACCAGCACACCAAGAAAAGATCCCTGCCTCATTGTATGTAATCTCAAAGCTGCATGACACGGGAAGTCGGACTACAAAGAATTTCTCTCCAGTGAAATGCGGCTAGCATACACTTCATGAATGCGTAGTAACCATGGTTATTCTTAGAGAGGAAAATGCACTGAAGTTTTAATTAGGGATTCTAACAGTTAAACAGCTTATAGTCTTCAGATTGTAAAGGACTGCCACACTGTGCTCAATTCCATCCTAACATACACTCACACGAGAATGCTAAGAACACCTCATGTTGAGCCTGTCAGGGATAGGAGATGGTCCTCTCTGTGAAAGATAGCCAAAGGAAAAAAAACACCAAACTCACAAAACAACAAACCAACCCACAAGAAAAACCACACCGTGAACGATGTGAACTTCCTCTCATTCATAAACCTGACGGTGTGACACACATTTGCAAGCTCAATCAGGAAAAGCTTAAAGAGTTTCAGTCACTATCAGTTGGACAATATATTTCATTCTCCATTAGTCAGTTCAAATGATAGTTGGATTGCCTCAGTCACTCTTATCACATCAGCACTATTCTCTCGGCACTTGTTTCTGACTATATTTGTTGTATTCACTTCATGAACCCAACTAGTTGCCAACACTTCACCCTTGCCACTACAATTTCCTTACTGTGACAGTTCAGACCCAGTTGCTCCCAGCAAGACCTGTAGCTAATGAGATCCTATTTTCACAAGAGTTTTTGCAAAAATTCAAGATTAAATGTTATCAGAAACCTGTATACCATAAAACCTAAGTAGAAAGAGGATGGTCTTCCGGGAATTACTCCTAATTTGAAGGTTTCCCCACTTTACAGTTCAAAACTCCATTATAATGAATCATAGTATCTTGACTGGCGTGCATAACCAATTCTAGAAAGCGTAGTATCTCAAAAATTTCAGCTTGGAATTAGCTGGCATTAAAAACCAGTTTTAGCACAATACTCAGTATCTACATTTCTCAAATGCAGAAAGCTAGGGTTCATGGGATCCAGCTGTGTGTACAAAATGACCTGAGCATTGGCTCAACTTGGACCAAGTCTCTAACTGAAGGGAACACAAAACCAAAGTTGGACTGGGACCCAAGTAAGAGATAGTGTGTAAGAGACCAGTTTGGGGTTTTTTTGCCATTTCTCTGATCACTCTGGTGTGCACTCACCGGTTTCTTTAATTTCAGCTTTAATAACTCACCTGCTACTTGGTCTAGTGTTACTGCAGTGTAGTGGCGAATGGAATATCTAAGCATCCAAAACCACTTATATAGTATTATTACTGCACATAGGATTAAGAACAGAACAAGCCTACTTCTACATCGGATGAGATGTCAATCTCTCCCCTCGAATTTCAAAACCATACACTGCTTATTCGTTATTCATTTGTGCTTGGATAGAAAGGTTGGGTTACCTTAAAGTGACTCCCCTTCAAAACTGTGAAATATTTCTAAGACTGGTTTTGGAAAGACCTCCTAAAATTACATAATGATTACTTGACATTATCCCTCTATTAAAAAGTGAATCTAGACAACATCTCACAGCTAGTGTCACCCAGCTGACTTTGTGTTTCCACTTCACAGAATCACAGA
>VZRW01006430.1:321-35400 GCA_013398125.1 Aegotheles bennettii | reverse complement strand
CAATCCTCTGGGATCTGCCCACTTAACCAGGACTGCTGAAAAATAATGGAGAGTGGCTTGGCGAGCTCCTCTGCCAACTCCCTCAGTACTCTCGGGTGGAATCCGTCTGGCCCCATAGACTTGTTTATGTCTAAATGGAGCAGCAGGTCTCCGTTTCTTCCTGGATTGTGGGAACTTCAATCTGCTCCTTATTTCTGTCTTCTGGCTCAGGAGACTGAGTACCCTGAAGACAGTTAGTCTGATTGTTAAAGACTGAGACTAAGAAAGCAATAAGTACCTCAGCCCTTTCCTTATCTGATTCTGTTGCCTTTGTCTTCCACACTATGCTTTATGCTCCATCACTTCTGGGATGTCTTTCAAAATAGGAAAATTAGGTTTCTGTCCAATAGACAATTCTGTTCCAATAGGCAGTATGAGTTAAGATAATGACATGCCTTACTCCTCTTCACTGGCTCCCTTCTCAGTGGTTAATACATTACACCTTTTACATAGCTCTTTATGTTACATCTCTCTGTATGCGAATACACACTGTCAGAAACATGTTAGAAGAGCAAAGAGAAGGTGGGCAACAAAGTGGCTCTACAGTAATCTTTAGTTTCTTGTAAAGAAATATTAATGGTTAGTTGAAGTATCTTTAAAAACATTAAAAAGCCTCAGGCTCAACACTAGATCAGAGGGAGAAGTCTTCAAAACCCAGCTGGACAACCTGCTCTAGCTGACCCTTCTTGAGCAAGAGGGTTGGGCTAGATGATCTCAAGAGGTCTCTTCCAATCTCAACCAGGCTTCTAAAAGAACTGAAAGTGTGGATTGTGCCTGATTATTCTAGGCTGAATGACCTGGAGAACAGGCACTGTCCTTGGAGCAGTCCAAAGGTACACAGACATAATCAGTGATAAGATAAGCATTTAACCAAGGCAAGTTTAAACCTGGACTTAGAAACAGGTACATGTGACATAAATAGGCCAGAAAGGATATGGGCAAATTATATTAAAAATATATAATAAAAAATTCTATCAACTCTTCTCCTGGACTTGGGAAACTGATGAAAGGTCAGTTTTAAAGCACAACTTTTTGCTTCTACTACAGAGAACTAAAGCAATCACTTTTAAAACAAAATCAACAAATATTTTCTTGTCTGAATGTTGTAGCGGTAAGTATGAAAAAATCCTCCTGATATGCCTATTCATGCAAAGAATTTAGGTGTAATTTATAAATATAAAATGACTGAAAGTCCCCTTATAGCAACTTCTATGTTCACCAGAACATTCAATTTATTTTTGTATCCCTCTGATGAATACAGTCCAACTGCTTGCTCTTAATGAAACCAACTTGCGTAAGTATTAAAAGCAACTAAGGTCACATTTTCCAGAAAACAAACTGAATTTTTTAATGAAGAGTAATATAAAATGAGGAGACTGGAAATTTCTCTTACTGCATCAAATCTTCTCCACTTAGAAAAATCTGAGAGAATCAGATGTGTACTTCTGCAAGCACTTGCTTTTCCATTCCTCAGTTTGATGCTATGGGTTTAGGACAACTGTCCACCACCAACTGTCTGTCACCTATTGTCCACTGCCAACTCTCCGCTGGACTCTACTACACCACCGACTCTCCGAGACCCGGCACCACACCAGTCCTCCGTGCTGCGCAGCACAGCATTGCCAGTCCGCCCTGCAGCAGGACAGCTGTCTGTCCCCAGTTTTCAGAGCAAAACCCTCCCGTAGTTCTCCCCACCTGCCTTCTGCCCCACCTGCTACACTTATGCAGGCCAAAATTTTAAATTTTGTATTTCAAAACGGTGGTGTCTCACACCAGGCAGTGTCCAGGTGTCCAACTTCCCCTCCGCCTCCCCTGTCTCTTCCCTCTCTGCCTGCACACCTACTCCTTCTCCCCCTAATGTGTACTGCAGGCATGGCTCGCTGGTGGTCCCCTCTCTGCTTCCCATGAGAGACCACTCAGGGATCCACGCAGTGCCACTCAGAGCCCCTGTCAAAGTTCAAGGGCTTTGTAGTGCTTGCCGTGCACAGGGAAGACCAGCAAAGTGGTGCTACGTGGCGGGGAGGACCAGAGCATTGCAGGGCGAGGAGAAGCAGTGCAGCACGGGGTGGCCGGGAGGACCAGTGCGGTGCTACACGCCAGGGAAGTCTGGCATGAGGCCGCTCTGCGGGAAGAAGCAATATGGTGCTGGGTGACAGGGAGGAGTGGCACAGTGGCAGGTGGCAGGAAGGACCGAAGGCACGGTGCTGCGCAGCGGGGACGTCCGGCGAGATGCTGCGTGAAAGGGAGAAGCAGCACAGTACCTGGCAGCAGGGATGAGCAACATAGCTGATCTACGTAGAGTTGTCTCGGTGGAGAGTTGTCAGTGTACAAACCTCCAGCGAAGAGCTGGCGGCGGACAGTTGGTGGCAGACAGTTGGGGGCGAAGAGTTGTCCCTTTCCGGTTGCCACACCTCTAATAGAATCACCATCTGGTCCTACCACTAGACTGCTTACTGAGTGATAATCAGAGACAAAAAAAATGGGAACTCTGTTTTTTGTCTCTGCCTGAACCACTACTTTTATTTCTTCCACTCAAGTTTATTCATCGCCAGTCCCCCTAGAAACACCTTTGTATAGGATTTTGTCTCTATCAAAGCAAAGCAACATGTAAAATTGTATTTTCTGGGTTTTAAATGTTGACCTTATTCCAGACAAGACATTTTATTTGATATTATGCATGCTTCTTATGCAAAAGTTTCCCACGAGCAGAGAGTTGATAGCCTAAATTTATCATTCAAAATCTCTAAATTGGTCACATTTTGCAAATGGTGTCCAGCATTTTCCAGAAAGTTTTCTGTAGCTACATAAAAAATGATTGAATTTTGACACAGCTTTTCTCTTTTCAAACACATACATTTAATTACTCCTCCTGTGTGAATTTTATTATACTGAAACTTGGGGTTTTCACTTTCACACAGAAAAAGCAAGTTTTGTGGCAATTCATAATCTTTATGAAATGATCAAAAACTGAAACTTCAAAACTTCTTGCAAGATACATTCTGTTCTGTTGCACTTTTGCAGAAGTACGATGCCTTGTGCCAGTGAAGCTACTTCCTTTTTTTTTTTTTTTTTACTAACCTGGAGTTTGAACACTGAGCTGGAAAAATATCTCTCTCTACTAGGATTCATACAGTGAAATACCAGAGCCAGTGAGCCTGAGTACAGTGTTCCATACTCCCTCTTATTTATCTATCCTGATTATATCAAGCCTTCTCACAACCATCCTAGATTGTTTCCCTCTGGTTATGTTTTCCTACATTGAAGAGATTAGATAGTACCATGCAATTCTACCACATTCTCCCCTATGCAGCATTCCCTACAGCAAAACTCAACTGTGGCTGGTAACGCATGTCCCCTTTCTGACAATGTAATGCACTGATAATATAGCATCTCCTGCAAGTTTTTTCTGAAGTGAACTGCAGGGCAATAATAAACAGAAGTTACTTTCTTAGACCAACAGTGTATATAATTTAATATTTTCTATATGATGCATATTTGTATATGCTATTTACACATCAAAATTCCAGGCAGACTTAGCCACTCCATATAAGCCATTAACTCAGATGCTAAGACTGGCAAATGTCTCCAAGTGATACTGTACATACCTACACCAGGCAAAATAAGTACATCAAAGGAGTTACGGAGAGTTTGGTCTGTACAGGGAAGTGTTTAGAGTAGAATTTCTGTAGACTTCAGCCACTCAGAACAGCTGTGTTGGTGTACAGTCAGTTTATCATCTGTGCACTTCATGCTTGAGTGCCACATAATAACTTCTTGTGCCACACAGTGACTTCTTGTAAGAGTAAGACAATATCTCCAGTTGGGAGATAGGGGAAAAATGCCTGAGCATGGATTTTTTTTGCTTGTAATTTAAATAAGATCAGAATGATGACATTTTCATGTCACCTTCCCTTTCTCAATCTTTCACCTGTGCAGTTCCTCAGATACAGCAGCCCAGCAGATCTCTGAGGAGCCACTATTTCTGTGGTTTATACCATCTAAAATGATGACAGGTCATTTTAATATTTTAATTTTACTTCTCAAATAAAGTAAAATCAAAGGTCTTTACCTGCAGGCTTTTCCATAGAAGTGACAGACATGAAAAAAAAAAGAGTAGTTTTTTGTCCTTGTCCAGAAAGATGAGTCTTGGGAAATGGTTACTGAGAAATGTGTTTACATGGAAGGCCTAAATAGTTCCTTCACTGTAGACTAAGGGAACTGGGGAGCGGAACCAGGGATTAACTAGTCACAAAGACTGAATACAGATTTAGACTGCAAGTTTGGAAAGATTTTCAAAGCTCACCCAAAGCAATTCCCTGTTAAAACAGTCACCTAGTCACAAAAGTGACTTTTCGTGTGTTTATTCTGATCTCTATCTTAAAAGTCCCATGAATACAATGGACTATTTCTAACAGTGGCCTCCTCCAGCGCCTTCTTGCTCTCATTTTTCAGACTCCATAATGTCACAGCATCTCTATCTCTTTGATCGTCTATTCTTTGGTTTAAGATGGTATCTCCTGGTAGTGGTTATCCTCCTCGTTCATGTGCAGAGAGCAATATCATCTTTTCCACTTGCCTTTCTAAGCCAAAGAATGCAAATTTCTCCTAAGTGTCTCTATTCCCGTAATCATCCTATTTACACTTCTTTGCACCTCTTCCAGGTTCAATCAGTTCTTTGCTTGCCTACCATATCTACTAAAAATGCTTTACCTGATAGCTCTCAGGACATTTATCTTTTTCCATGGATGCATATCCTGTTGGTAACTGATAGCTGTCCATTCTCTCACCCAAATTCACTTCCTTTATAAGCTGTCTGCCCCTGTGGTAGCCCCAGTTTAGAATAGTTTTGTGTTGTCTCTTCATTAAGTGCTTTTCTCTACTGTACTGCTGAATTTCATCTTATTTCTATTATTCCAGTCCTCAATGCTTTCAGACTATCCTGTGTGATGATTTAATTCTACCATGTGATGAAAATGGATCATTATCTTTGTCATCCATCATCAGTCCAACTCTCCACTCCCAAGCTGCTGCTTTACCTTTCTTCTCCTTTACCAACTTGTCTCTGTTTAGCAAAGGCCAGGGCAAGCCACAACCCAGACAGAGTTATTGCTTCTACCACCCCCCGTCAGAAAATAGAAGGGGAGCAAGGAAGAAAGGCTCAACGGTTGGAAATTAAAACTATAACAAATTTAATAGCACAGGGAAAGGGAGTAACAGGTGGGGGGAAATGGGAAAATATATATATACAATATATATACAACCCGAACTCCGATGACGGCCGATGCAAGCTCCCGAGAGGTCTTTCACTGCAACGCTGATGGGGATAAAGAGAGTCCAAACCCCACAACAGCACCCGATGCAGTCGGATGCCGCAGAGCACGTGGTGAGCTGGTAACAAAAGGCTGGGCCTCTTCCAGGCTGGCTCCACGTGGCGACAGGCAGGAAAAAGGAGCGAGGGGGAGAGAAAGAGAGAGACAGCGGAAGAGAGGAAGAGCTTCCTGTCCTCCTGGCTTTATAGAGCTTGGCAGGAAATGGGAGGGAATACTGATACCTGATACCTGACACCCCAGACCCCTTTTCACAACAGGGTCCTAAACTCCACCCCTCCCTCACTGGGTCCTTGCAGCAAAAGCCGTAAGAATTTTTGCCTGCCCCCTCAAACTATAACACAACTCCTCCACTTTACAATTCTCTTAATCAATAATTTCTAAAGTGGCCCTAAATATATGTTGCATTTAATTAAAATAAATAAGATTTTTTCCTTTGCCAAATAATTACCTGATTTTCTAGAGAAAGAGATGAAAGATTTGAGTGGCACAACCTTCTGTTTGCAAAATCATTGTTTGAATGCATCCTCATTTCAATCTTTGAATATTCCTGTCCTTCAAGAGTGATCTGAAGGCTTCTTTCTCTTTCAGGTTGAACTAATGCACCCACAGACATGCAGATATATCCCTTCCTCTGTAAGTGTTGATAAAACATTTGCTTTTCTTCAACGTTAATTTAAGCATTGTATAATAAATAGATGCAAATCAGCCCAAAAAACTTTTTCATGCTAGCTAACTTGGAAACCCGGGAAAGACGTTGACACTGATTCCAGTTTTGAATCATAATAGATAAATGTCTTTAATCCTGATCACATCCTCGCTGCATTGAACATTTTTCCTTATAAACTTTCCAGTATATGTGGTTAAAGGACCTCTTGAAATCTATTTTTGATGGTCTTAACAAGGTCTATCTGAATCAAGTTTCTGTTGATTCTTACTATAGTCATAATCTTCATGTCCAAGACATAAGGTGTTTTTGGTAAGTGGACCATTTTCCATTCATTCACAGCTCTCCACTTATCATAATATCACTCTGGAGTTGCCTATTATCTATTTAGACACAGAGTACTTTGAATAAGATTTCCCTTGCATGAGATAAGAATTCCCAATAATTCCAAAACATCCTAATTAAGCAAGTGTCAGTACTGTCTATATGCAAACTTCTCAGCTTTCTTGCTCAAGTAATTTGACTAACTAAACCCCATCCTTTATACAAGAAAATTATTTGTTTTTCTCTCTCAAAATTGAAGGTCTTATTCACATATCTGCTTTTGGTTATCCTTTTAATTTATAGTGGATCAAGCTGCCATCACTGAAGTTACAAATATTTTCTGTAACTCTCTATCGTCTTTGTGGCATGTTTTATTATGTGTCCAAACCAAGCTAAATAACATCAGCCCTTTCTAATTCAGGGAACAATCCATGAAGAAATATGTTAACTATCAAATCTGGGAATGTCTGAGGCTCATCATTGTAAGTGGTATTTCTTTTCAAGAAATTTTCTTATCAAGAAATTCAAAAAATCTCACAGTCATGCAATTCCCGAGAGTATCTCCTAACACCATTAGTAATCTGAAAACATCTGTATAGGTTTCAGTATTGTCCTATGATAACTTATTTAACTATTCTTAACTAGATTTCCTTTTGAGCCAAATCTATTCTCCTTAAGCCATGATACCTCTTTTTCATTTGGTTTTTGTTTGTTCGTTTATGTTTGTTTATATCATGAGTGTGTTGGATTATCCACCTGCCTTAACACCAGCTAAATGTATAGTGGTTTTGTATATGGTATACCTCTCAGTACTTACAGTCCAGTCATGTTTCTTATCCCACCATGTTCCTCTTATTCCCACACCATCTTGTTTCATTTGCCTTACCATCCCAACTTCCTCTATTGTGTTACCAGGCAGTATTAGTATATAAATATGTGATTTCTCACTGACCACACCCAGCCTTTCACATGAGGTGCAGTTCTTTCTGTACCTATATTGTTCTCTTTTCATCTACACAACTACCTGTGCTGTCTATCTGTCCACTGATCATATTCCTTTGCATTTTGTTTTATATGTATTTATCTGATTTATTCATGCTCTTGGTGAGCAAATACTAAGCCTTGAAATCCTACAGGTCTCTCCCCACCTTCTTCCCTTGTTCCTTAGTTTAAAATTCATATGTCTCTTTATCATTGCAGAGATTTCTCCAGGTAATTGGATAGAATATGATCTGAAATAAGTCACCCATTAGGTCTTTACACGGCCTATCATAGCACAGTTCATAATCAGTAGTATAATACTCAGAAATACAACACGCTGTCTCCACATGAGTGTAGAGGTTACTAGTAGAAAAACATTGTGCCAGAAAGAAGTCTATAAGACTCGGATGTAACAGTAGATTACCCATTTCCAACGTTCAGGCTGGTTCCTGCACTATATTTCTAAAACATTTGTCCAGTCTTATTTTTTAAGTCTACTTTAAAGCTTCCTCCAAATTTTTCAGCTCATTAATTCTTGCAGTACTTCCTTTGCATCACAGTAAATTCTTCTCCTTCTTTGGCATTCACATGCTTTTGTAGACTGTTATCACAATTCCCTCTCAGTTATCATTTCACATTTTCCTCCCAATTCAATCTTTCCAGACTGCAATAATTTTGCTGCCATGCCTTGCCTTAGAATTTTTGAGGTTTATCAACAGCTTTTTATGTGACCCCTTGACTTAGAATATTCATCCTGCCTTACCAAACATGCATAATCTAAAAATAACACTGGAATAGGAGGTTCCATGTGAATATCAGGAAAAACTTTTTCACTGTGAGAGTGCCAGAGCACTGGAACAGGCTGCCCAGAGAGGTTGTGGAGTCTCCTTGGCTGGAGACATTCAAACCCCGCCTGGATGCGTTCCTGTGTGATGGACTCTAGGTGACCCTGCTCTGGCAGGGGGGTTGGACTGGATGATCCTTCGAGGTCCCTTCCAACCCCTAGGATTCTGTGATTCTGTGATTCTGTGAATTTTTTCCACTGTCATATCTATGATTTACAACCTCATTATTGAATTAAGTCATACAATTATAATACTTCTCGTGCTGACAACTAACTTAACTGCTACTTGATTATTTCTCCTAGCTTCAGTCATGCTTTGTCTCTTATTGTGTAGTACACCTTTTGGGGCTGAGGAAACATCTTTTTCTACAATGCCTGTGCAGCACGATGCCTTGATACATGGGGTGAATCACAGCATTAACCACAAAAGAATATATAATGACCACAGCACAATATCTTGTATGAGTTTAGAACATCAAATACAAGTTTTTATTCTTGGGTTTATTGGTTATTTTCTTTTCAACTACTTGAAATGGAAAAAGGTAGCAGAGGTGATTCATTATCTGCAGAAAAATAGAAAGAAAATACAAGGATCTTGAATGATTTTTTACTGTGCAATTATCCAAGCTTTCTAAATTTGCCCTTCAAATGTCAAATTCAATATGATTGCATAGATGTACATCCTAAACTTGTTCTTATAATGTAGTTCTGAATAATTATCATCATGAAGGTTCAAGCACAAATACTAGGTGTCTGAATGAAAAGTAAAACTCACTATTATGAGAAAATTGCCTTCAGCAGCATATGACAAAAAGCATTGGCTTGAAAACAGAGGGTCTGTGGGCTTGCATTGACCTCCATTTGCAGTGTTGATTTACAGAGCAGACTACAGACTGCAATTAATTTTCCTTTGCAAAGACATTGGTAGAGGAAGAGTAGTAGAAAGGGTCTCTTTGTTCTTTTCTAACATAGCATTTGATGTTATTAATTTCCTTGCAGTTTTATTACTGTGTATCTGGACCTGGAAAGGTAGATCCTAACATACTTACAGTGAAGTGTGTGGTCATCAGCTGTCAAAATACAAAGGTAGCAGTGTTATTTTTTTTCTTTCAAACAAGTCCAACTTTTCCTTCATGGACATGAAAAACAGATTTTGCATGTGCCTCTCTGTGAATGAGATGGTAGAGGATATAAACCCTTCAAGAGCTCTACATGGGATCTTTACAAGGTGTAAAGTCTGGAGGTTTTTCCTTCTTTTTTTCTCTTTTTCTTTTTAACAAAGAGGCAATCTTTTGGCTTGCAAGTAATGGCATAGAAACTTAGCAACCTAATCTATGGTTCACTGTGAGCAATAAAAATGAGCTGTAGAGAGAAAGTAAAGAGTTGTGGAAGAGAGAGAGAAAAAAATTAAAAAGGGTAAATGTATGAGAAGAGAAAGGGGAGAAAAGGGGAGAAAAAGTAGAGTATCAAAAAGATACCAGAGCACTAGCACTATGAGCACTACTGTATATTTGACTTTTTTTGTTGTAAGAGTGTACAGCTCCCCCTTGAAATTATTTCAGGCAATTCAAAGGAAACATTGGCTGCTCACAGAAATCCTAAGAAATCTGAAGAAGTTCCAGGATTTATTTTTTTTTGTCTTTGCCAGCCATTTTGAAACAAAATCTATGGAAGGAGAGTGAAATCTGCCTCATGAATGTTCCAGGGCGCTGCAAGAATCTTTCATTTTCTTCCTCCATTTGAGGTGCTCAGTTTTTCATGAAGTATTTTTAGGTCATGTTTTTATAAAAATAAAAAGCATTAAGAAAATACCAAAGCACTATCTAAAAATAATGTAAATTTTTATATACAAGGTTTAGCTAATAGCTCAAATATCTTTTCTACATCTGTTTTTTTGAAAGCATGACAGACAGGATGACAATATTGTAGATCAAGAAAAATATTTTATTCTATGCAGGGAAAGGAGAAGAAAGGAGTGAAAGACTGGCTAAGTAGGGAAATGCCTTCTAATGAGAAAAGAAAATCCTTAAATAAATAAATTTTAAGGGTCCGACACTGGAAATAAAACATACAATCCTATAATTTCAGATTGTTACTTGGGTTCCAGGTCAGTCTTATGTAGATAGAAACACTTCCATTTGCTGTTGATTTAGTAGCTACTATTGGTTGCTCCACCTATTAAAGCCACTTAAAAATATCTGTTTAAAAAATTATTTTTTAGAGGTCTGCTGAATTTTGAAACAAAATTTTTCTGGGCATCTGCTGTGTTCCGGTAAATTTAGTTTTTGGAATTTTTCAGCCAGTCTTTTCAAAACATGAAATTAAGAACATACTGTTTTATTCAAATATCCATACTCTGACTTCTTTTTTCTTTCAGTTCTTCGAACACCCACATACTTTACAGCTTTATATAAGAGTGGCTGTTGCATCAGGAGCATGCCATATTTCAATCTTATGCGTGCTGCTAAAATTCTAAGAGTAACTGCATCTCATATACACCCAGTGGCTCTTTGCAGCTACAATTATCAATCATTTCACCTCCACAGGGCATATCCAAGCATGAGACTAAGCACAACTGTCCCTGTAACTGCCAAATTCCACATAGCCAAACAAGAGCCAGAGAAATAAAGCGGCTGTCAGAGCCAAGGAGAGGGGAACACTTGACCCATATACAAGTGGACTGCAAAAAACCACCTGTCTTTCAAGACAGTGAAAGAAGCAGACTCGGACTGACTAAGTAAGGGCCAGAAAGCAAGAGGGAAATTGCAGCATAGAATAGAAGCAATGGAAAAGCTCAGCTTTGTGTTGAAAGAAATAAAAATGGCATTCACGTCCACACTCACACTGTTTCACTCATACATGTTTTCACTCATACTCTCAAGCCAAATTCCTTTCTCCTGCTTTTCCTATTGTCCCACTTCATGTACAGTAAATGCACTCTACTCTAGAGCCTCACTATCATCTACCACTCCCTCATGTTTGTTCTAGTGATGGTCTGGTTGTAAGCATCAGTCTAACACAGATAAACATCCCTGTTAACTGATGCAAAGATTGTGATAACAACTCAAGATAGTTCTCCACAAGGCAGCACTTCTGGAGGCTTTTTTTCATTTTGCTTTTTGAAAACCAAGTAGGTTACATAGAATATCTCTTTTTTGTGTTTGCAAGGTTAAGGTTCCAAAATGAGGAAACATCAGCCTTCATCAGTGTGTAACCGTAATTCAGTCCTGTTGTACGCATAAGGAAGCCACCTTCACAATTTCACAATCCTATTTTCCTCCTTCGCAATACTTTATTCAGCATGCATGCTACAAAACACTCTGAGAAGGCAGGAAAGCTCTGAAGTAAAAGTAATTATTGTTGGTAGCACCCATAATCCTTATGGAGACTGGAAGGTGTATAGCAGTTCGAAAGAGATTGCAGGAGAGAAAGGTGTGTTCAGGATTGAAGTTAAAGGCTAAATTGAATTCCTGTCTTCTGCCACATATTTTCTACCTGAAACTGGGGAAGTTACTTCAACTAATATTTATTTTTTTTTAAACAAGTGAAGGCTGCATGTTAACTTCTGGGTGTTTGAACTGAAGCTTCCACTCAGTAAAAGAAATCTCACCTGTTCACAGCTGTAAGTGAAGATAGAGAGAGCTACACTTAGAAGGTATGAAGTTCAGTTTATTCCTACATATTCTAAAACATTATTTCCTGCATGTCTCAGTATTGTCAGAACTGCACATGGTAATAACAAACAGAACTGTACTGTCTCAAATCAAGCTAATTGTTTCTTTTAATTGTAAAACCTCCTGGAGGTGATAAGATTTGCTTGTCTCAGGGGCCTTTGTAAAGACAAATTACTGCTTTTGAAGCATTCAGGCACTATAGAAAAGCAGGAGTCATCACACAGTTCCTAAACACCAAACATAGAATTATGAGACACAAACAAAACACTGAAAAGATGCTCGTTAAGCGAGTGCTGTCTATGTCATGCACTAAGTGAGTCAGTCTGGGTACTGGGAGGGTGAGAAGAGAAGGAAGCACGTGATTATGCATTGAAGAAAGCATTGTAATCAGATGTATAAAGAAGCCAAAATTAGGGAATCACAGACAAACTTGCTTCTGCTATTTCCTACTTTTTGAATGTCTGACTTTGGGACTGTGATACTGTTCTCTTCAAACTATATGTCTATGTAATTACCAGTTTATTTCCTTTCCTAGTTAATTTCAAATGGTTTGATTTAATTGTTTCTTATGATACTTAGTGAGGCACATAGGGATATCTATTGCCAGGTTAAGACAGTAGCTCTGTGGGGAAGCCAGCAAATAAGCAACAGGGAGATAGAGCACTGAGTGTCAAGCTATTGAGATAAGCATATTAGCAGATGACCTATGGTAAGGAGAAAGGGAAAAAAAACACCTCAAATACCCCCATTTTTCCTGGAGTTTCCTGATTGTCTGCCAAGCTCACATTTGAGCAAAACAACCTCTATCAGCCAAACTGGCTGCATCCTCTAGAACCTGAGTGCTGGTAAGATAGAATTGAACAGACATATTTATCCTTTGGAGTGTCACTCTCCAACAAACCTCTGATCTCTGACATCTTACATATAGTACAGCCTCTTGTTAAAAGGCTAAAACTGCTCTGCTTATACTCAAACATCTCCAAGCACGCTTAGAAAATTCTTCTGTGATTTTCTCCTCCAAAGAGCAATTTCGTTCCAAGGCACTATTGCTGGGCAGAGCAGCAGAGACCCTTTCAAATTAAAATGCAACTTAAATATCTCAGCTAAGATTTTTTAGACAGTTTCTGGGCTCTTTAAAATGTAAATCCAGTAATAATATTCCTTCTGTACTGCTCAGTGTGAGGAAATCCTTGCAAAGAATAAAACCTGTGCTTTTAAACCCCTAACAACTAACTGTGGGAGATTTTCCGCTCCTGTCCCACAGAGAATATTTTCCAGTTCCAGCTTCTCATATCAACTGGGGAATGCCCTGATACAACTAGTAAGAAGCTTGATCTCAAGGAGTCACAAAGTGGCTGAAACAGCACATCACATGGGGTAAGAGAGAGAAACCAGGATAGGCTCAGCAGACTGTTAGCAACATAAAAATTTCATCTGAGTGCAGAGCCAGCCAATACTGCTACACCACATCAGATTGTAACAGCATTCTATTAAGCTGAGAATGTGAATTTACACAAAACTGGGAAAATTTTAGCTTCTGCAGGTGTTTTAAATGTTTTTCTCCTTAATTAGCATCCACTAAAGACAGAGCAATCATGGTACATATTGGTGACAACCCACCCAAAACATGAACTAGTAAAGACTCCTATGATTCAAAATACATGCGCTTTCAAATCAAATCCTGAAGGGGATATAAAAATTGGAAGTTTTATAGGAATTAAAGAATTAGGCTAGAAGACCATCCAGTGTAATATCTTGTCCTTGAGTGAGCAAAGTGTGACACTATAATAGGGAAGAGAGGAAAACTTGGCAACATGTACTCTTTCAAATACCAGGAATCAAGCTGTTTATCTATTCTACTTAAAGAACTCAAGACAACTCATCTAATGTCGTATCTAAAGTACTTTGCAAGCTAGTGTGATTTTTTCTTAATTAAAAAGGTCTTCATATTCCAGGCTGTCAATCCAGCATTATCCAACAGAAACTTGATTAACATAGTAGCTTCTAACAGTGCAGTTCACTTTTTTGTTAGGTTTACTTTTCATTCTAGCAATATTTTATTTTTTTATTTCCTGATTGCTATGTTCCGAGCACCACCAGTTTTGCCTCTTTAAGAAAGAGGAACTGTGTTTTAGTACCCTTCATATCTAATCACTAATGAGGCACATGATTTTGCTGTTATCTGGCAAGAAACAAATGATCTTACGATGCAGTTTGGCTCTTGTATCAGATATACTGTACAATTTATATTTCAACTACCAAGTAAAATACAAAACACATCAATTTCATTTTCTCCGTCTGCCAATTTTAAACAGCAATATCTAGACAATTTTTTTATATGGATACTTATATACTGTTTTATATGGATACTTACAATGGGCACAAATTGCTATTTATTTAGCAGTCCATCATCTTCAATTTGTTCTAACTGCAGGCTACATTTAAGGATAAATTTGTATGTCGCTGCAATACAGCAATTGACTGAGAGAATCTTGTTTTGACAATTGTTTATTTCATATGAATATATGTGAGAATTTAAGGAGGAAGAACACAGTGACTTGGAATCTGACCAGAATTCTGGTTCCTGTTCTTAAATGCAAAGGAACATTCATAGGCATAGTTACAACAAGGCAGTCACCAGCACTCTGCACGCAGTTGATTTAATCCTGACTAAAGACAAATGCACAGCCAGACAGGCAAAAAAGATGGAGAGCCCTTCTCAGACTCATGGACAGGATGCAGAGACTGAAACTAGGTCCCCTGTTAGTCATCTGCACCACAAAACTTTACTGTGCATTAGTCAACAGCTTCTTAGTCATGGGTGGCAATTACTACATTTTCATGGCATAAACCTCCTCTTCTCAGTCAGACTCGGAGCTCTTTCCCTCTCACCCAGGAAATAAGCCACAAGCAGGTTGCTTTGTTACTTTTCTGGTTCCAAAAGTACCTTATTTTGTAATGTATTACTACAATTATTGCTTGGTTTTGGCTATTCCTGTAACAATTTTCCAGCTAAAATTTTTTTCCAAAACAATTTATAATGTTTTGAGGGGAAAGGAAGAGAACTTATGTAAGAAACAAATTATTATTTCCTCAAGTGCTAAGGATTCTAACTGCTCTTTTTCTGCTGCAGAGTATTTTAAAATAAAATTTGCTTTGGAGAAATAAAAAACCAGCTCCCAGATACATGCATCGACCTGCAGTCCCTATGTTATTTTTTTCCAGGCTCTTTCTGTGCCCTCTGTAAGGCTTGCACATTGTTTTTTAGCTTGCATCAGCAGGGTTAAAGCATGTGGTACCCTCCGTGGAACAAAACCCAGGGTGATGTAACTCTTGCTTTGGTCTTTCAATTGCTCTATATCCAAACACCAGCCAAAAGTAATCAACCAGTACCTAGAAAAATAGAATCTTAGATGATGATTTGCACACAAACTTCTCTGGAGAGAATAGGAGTAACACATGTTAAAATAAAGTGAATAAATGCAGAAAACATATTGCAGATGTGTCTTTCATATACAGTTGGAGTACACAGGAGCGAAGATTTGAGAGAGTTTGATCCAATGAATTCATTTTCAAAAGCTGCTGGTTGCCAAAACAGTGTGCATGTATTAATTAGGACCTCTATGATGGTATTTTTAATCTTGACATACTTGCAGTGTAATGCCAGGTATATATCATGTAACTGTGCTGTTGCAATTTCTGTTCTAGTTTGCACAGGTGTTTTATTTGTCTGATTTTGCCTAAAAACAAAGAGAGAATGGTATTAATAAAAATATGAAAGTGTCCTAGAATAGAGTAAGATCTTTAAAGACTGAAAGTGTCAATGTCTCCTGAATAATTTAATTAGAAAATTTATGAGTACTTTATGATTAACTCTAAGGCTGAGAATACTCCTGTTGGCTGCAGCAAGAGCCACCTTTGCAAGCAGGATTATTCCACCCAGAAAGAAAGATAGTGAAGCCATACTGTACTGCAATTCCTTTGGTATTTTCAAATGTTAACTTCTCTAATGGTACACTTAAAAACGGACAGCCTGCAGAAAGTGGCATCAATTGTTTAGAAGACAGCACTTTCACCTTCCCCCATCAAGTGTTATGCCTGAAAGGAAGAAAATAAGATATTTATACTTTTCATTTGCAGGAGACCTTACTTCCCTCTGCAAAACATGCTGCAGACAGGAGGGTTATGACTACTTTCATGGATAAACGTTTGGCCTTTCCTTTCTCTGAGACTTGAAAAGGCAGAGCACTGATTCACTGTGAGAGCAAAACGAAGAAATAGATGCCTCTAACGAAATGACCAAAACATAGACTCGTACATACCTCAAGGACAAACTAGAAAGGATTCAAGGGGTCTCAGCTCAAGGCTGTGATTGTCAACAATCTTATCTCAACATGCTGATTCTATGTAGACCTATGGTTTGTGTCAGTAAAATGATTTTGATTTCTGCTACTGAATATGCTCAGAAAGCCCAGATGCAAAATTCACTGAGATCACAGAAGCTAAAAACTGTAATCAGATTTCTTTTCATCGACAGGAAATATTGATTACTGTTCACCTAACAACAGTAAGATCATCTTTATTTATGGGAAGTAATAATTAATAAGGGGTAGACTTACTCCTGAGCACAATGACTCTAGGACACCCTTCCATATCAGAATGTCGGGCTGACTGTGTTAAGTTTTGGGTCTCTCACTACAAAAAGGACATTGAGGTGCTGGAGCATGTCCAAAGAAGGGTAACAAAGCTGGTGAGGGGTCCAGAACACAAGTCTTATAAGGAGCAGCTGAGGGAACTAGAGTTGTTTAATCTGGAGAAAAGGAGGCTCAGGGGAGACTTTATGGCTCTTTATAACTACCTGGAAGGAAGTTGTAGTGAGGTGGGTGTTGGTCTCTTCTCTCAAGCAATAAGCAGTAGAACTCTTCAGTTCTACTGAGGCAGTAGAATTCTACTGAAGCAGTAGAATTCTCTCAAGCAATAAGCAGAGGAAATGGCCTCAATTTATGCCAGGGGAGGTTTAGGTTGGATATTAAGAAAAACTTTTATATTGAAAGGGTTGTCAATCTGTCATGGGCTAGACAGTTGTTCTGTCACTCAATCCCACCCTGGAGGGGGCATCAGGAAAAGGAAAGGAGACCTGTGGGTTGAAATGAAAACAGATTTAATAGAATAATTGTAATGATTGAATATTACCCCCAATGCTAATACAAGATACAAAGTTATACTCAGCTTCAGATAGCAATCGCAAGCAGAGTGCTTCTAGCAGGGAGGGCTGAGTGCCAACACTGCGAGCACAACAGCTCCAGTGGCGATCTCAGCAAAGGGAGGAGCAGCCTCAGGCATGGGAGGACTGGAGAGTCAGATGGGACCCTCTTGGGAAGGCAGCCATGGTAGAAGTCCCCCTGGAACCTCACAACTTCTCAATTTATAGTGAGGGTGACAGTTATGGTATGGAATACTTGGGTTGGCCAGCTTGGGTCAGCTGCCCTGGGCTTTGCCCCTCCTGGTCAACTGCACCTGCATGGCTCAAAACTACCCTCAGCCTTGGTCACTATGGAAACCTGCACACCAGAGCATCTTCTCTCTTTTGTTCTCACAGAACTGGACTTTGCAGTCTCTCCGATCTATAGTTTCTCTGAACAGAAAAATGATTTTATAAATCTGTCCCAGCAAAACCAGGACACAACCATTGGAACAGGCTGCTCAGGGAAGTGGTTGAATCCCCACCCCTGGACGTGTTTACAAGTCATATAGATACAGTACTTAGGTACATGGTTTAGCAGTGGGCTTGGTAGAGCTAGGTTAGTAAAGTTAGGTTAATGGTTGGACTTGATGATCTTAAAGGTATTTTCCAACCTAAATTATTCTATGATTCTATGACAAATTGGCTTCTGAGCTCTAGAAAGGGATTTCAGGTTTTCATATACCTCAAGTCATGACTAAAGTAGAAATTCAAGTCCAGGGAAAAGGCCAGATTTAAGAATTACTTCTCTACTGGTCTCTATGAATCTGCTTTGAACAACCAGGCTGGATTCTAGCCCAATTCTCCATGTAATGCAAGATGCTTAACATTCATAATTTCTTTTTTTCATCTGAGACTTCGGTCATTCGCTTCGAAGCTTTTCAGTAATTTTGATCGCCTAAAAGACTCAGAAATCCCAGCGCATGAATTAGGAATATACATCCTGGTATTGGGACAGATGTGCGCATAAGATATGTGGGAAAATCTCACATAAAAACATGCACCAAAGTCTCTCAGTCTCTCTCTTCCTTCTGAATGAAACAGAATTGGATTGAGCTGCTTGGAATCGCATATTCTCTCAAAATCTGTAAGGGAGTGTGTTGCAATTCAAGAGATGCCTCATTTGCCTCTTCATAATGTTCAGATGATGGCTGCCAAGAAAAAATTACTTATGAATTCAAAGTTCACTGGACAAGACCATTGCAATCATAATAAAAACTTGATGAAAACCTGTATTCTTCCATCATGTATAGCTAACATTTACTTCACAAGATTACATTGGAATAAGAAACCTCCTTTCATGCACCCCTGTTCTCCTTATGAGGACTGTGTTCTCTTTATGTCCTCGATAAAGAAAAAAAACAGTTTCTGAGCTTTGTCAGCTCCTGTGCAAAACTCTATCTCCCTCTTGGGTTCATCTCCACATTTACCAGCATCTTCAGGTGAGAAATCGGATAACATCACAGGAGCATGATCTCCTGATTATGACCTGATAGATTTATTATGACAGCAGAAAGCACAATGTACATGCAGACAGACATCAGCAAATGTTGCATTACTGTCCATGGCTAAATAGTAGGTGAACTGAGGCAGCATATCTCATCCTGGAAATGTAAGAGTTCTGTTTATTTAAATGCATCTAGTCTAGTATGACATTAAGCCAATGGAAGTATTAACTCATCTCTATTTCCCATGTTAAGACTGAGCTGCAGTCAGTATTTCAAGTAGTTACTTTCCAAGGAGATGTGACATGCATAAAGGGGAACTCTTAATGTTCTACTTTCTTTGCTTATAGCAAAACTTGTTGGTTTCAACCAGCTTCCCTTCCTACCTAACCTTTATGGCATGCCAGCTTTTTGTTTAAAAAAAAAAAATAATAAAAAAACATTTCTACATTAAGTCTTCAGAAATGTGTCCAGATAATCAAAACAAACACCAAAAAACCCTGAATATTACTTTACCAAAGTGATCTCACACTAAGTGACCTGCAGAGTTTGGCGTTGTCAACTGATGACCTAATCTGTGTACAGAACAATTTATAGGCTAGATCATCATGCATGAACAGTACAATTTGCTGAACCATTAAAAACCAAAACCAAATTTAGATGACAATCCAAATAACTTCTGGACAAAAAAGGCACACTGGTGTTCAATGGTGTTTCACCATTTAAACTAGTCATTGTGATAATTCTGTCTTTTCTTATACACTGCCAGAGATTTACACAGGTAAATTATGAAATGAGTTGACACGTCTGAAGGGGTTTACTCTGAAAAAGGACTACTTTAAAGATACTATAGCATAGGCTGAAGTGCGAGCTAGCAACTTGTACAAGGTACATATATAAAAGGAGAAAGAATCTCCTGTAGCACATGCAACCATCAAACAATTTGATTGAAAATTCAGTTACTAAACATGGAGTTTGATTCTCAGAGCCAGTTGTCTTTAGGGAAGTATGACATTATGCACCTTTGGAATAAAATTATACAAGAAACTCCCTGAAGCGGAAAGAAAGCCACACACCTCTCTAAAACTAATCAGGGGATTTAGCTATGCAAACAAATTTAATTAGTTATCAGATTGTTTTGGGTAATTAAGTCTCATGTGCCAGGGTGGAATCACTGGAAAATTCCTACCCTCTCCGTACCTCTGTGTAGAACTTGGAATAGATTCCCCATGTGCCTTATTCCTGTTTTACTTTAGCTCATCTATCTCTCCTGGTTTGAGCCAAGATAGAGCCAACTTTCTTTTAGTAATTTCACTTTTCAGTTAAGTCTCTTCTAATTAACTGCTTTTGTATATATATATGTACATATTTCATTGTTTTCTTTTTTATCCTTACTGTTTCATTAAAGCTGTGTAATTTAGTTTCCAACCCATAAGCCTTGCTCCCTCCCTTATTCTCTTTCTTTTCCCTTTCTGGGAAGGGAGGGGGGTAATAGAGAGCATCTGTCATTCGTTTAATTGCTGACCTAGTGTTAAACCATGACACTATCATACAACAGTACTGAAAACAGGAGGCAGAGGTGAATTGTCATCTCCCAGGTTAAATTGTTAGTGTGAAGAAGAGACTGGAACTCCTGTCCCAGTGAGCTCTCTATGCCTGAATATTTTTGAACCCTGAAAAGACTCTGTAAAGATAACTTAATTGAACTATATGCTCAGAGGCTGGGAGCAACAGAAGAAACTACACAGACTACTGGTCTGATGTCATGTAGGTGAAGGTCACCCACAGTTTTTGATCAGTCTGAAGACCTGCCAGCAGACCAGCAGGCAGAACATTGCATCAGGCTTTTAACTGAGACCATGGGTGAATTGCAACACTGTGGAAGGCCGTGGATTAGAATTAGGAGAACAGTGCTTTGAATGAGAACAGCTTTGCAGTTCTGGAAACGGATACATTTGTCAGGAACCAACGACAGATATCAGAAAAGAAGGTAGTGGAGAGAGCATAAAACAATAACCATAGACTTGCATGATTGACTACATAGGAAAACACCTGATGATGTAGGGTTACTGTGGCTAACTTCAAGGCAGCTGCATAGCAAGCTGAAAGAACTTGTTCATCTTGCACCTGCTAATGGGTTCAGGCGAAAGAGAACATAGGCCCAAACTTTTGGACTTTTTGTTAATCACAGAATCACAGAATCACAGAATTCTAGGGCTTGGAAGGGACCTCAAAAGCTCATCCAGTCCAACCCCCCTGCCAGAGCAGGGTCACCTAGAGTCCATCACACAGGAACGCATCCAGGCGGGGTTTGAATGTCTCCAGCCAAGGAGACTCCACAACCTCTCTGGGCAGCCTGGTCCAGTGCTCTGGCACTCTCACAGGAAAGAAGTTCTTCCTGATATTCACATGGAACATCCAGTTGGGTTTTGAATGTCTCCAGCGAAGGAGACTCCACAACACATTTATATTTGAAAATTTATATTTGAAAATCCATAATTAAAAAGAAACCTTGAAACATTTGGCTTTATAAAAATATGCCTTAACAACAGAAAATCAATGAAGGAAACCTCTGGCTCTGACTAGTAGTTTTGGATAATAATGCATTAAAAAAAAAGGCGTCCTGCTCTAGACTAAAGCTACCCTGACAAATAAATGTGGCAAAAAAATTAATAAGGACTGTAAAGTAGATACACTACTAGAAATACAGGATGTATAAAAAAGATGGACCCAATTTCAATTGAAGGTCCATTTCAAATGGTCCACCTTTTTGAAACACCCTGTATTTTTTCCAAAACACACTTGTGATATTAGATTACTACCAGCAGATTTCTGAAAAAAATGTCAACCATGGCATCAGTCCTTACAAAGGAAGAAAAGAACAATATGAGCAATTCTCTCTTGTTCTTTAACCAAAAAAATCTCTCAGTATTAATAACTTTGCAAAAGTGTTTTGTTTGAAACAGAGAAGAAATAAACCAACACAACAGGCTAGAAATTGTACAGCTTGATAGCTGAGAAACTCAGACTAAAAGATATGTTCCCTTTATTTTTATCTATTTGATTACTAATTTAATTTACTTTCTAAGAAAAGTTACATGGCAAAAGTAAGCATCCTTGACATGATGGTTTTATTTCTATTATTCATATCAATATTACACTAAATCTCTGGCAAACCTTAGAGCTATAATTGATTTATATTGCAATAAGCATGTTCCTTATGCCTCTCTATACCAGCATCTATACCATGTCCCCAGGATTAACAGACTTTGCAAGTTGTAGGAAAGTCAATTCAGACACTGTAGATTCTTCATTAAACATCTCAGACTTTCAAGAAGTCCCATAAAGAAACATCCTGCCTGGGGAAACACAGTACTTCTTCTAATGACAGTTGCCCTTGAGTCATTAACCAAAAGTGGTTAGGAAGAACCTCTTTCCCAATGCCTTGAACGTCAATGATTCAAGGACACCAAGTACATAATGTGGCTTCCTTTAGAAAGTTAACCACAAAGTCCAGAGAATATTAGGAAAAGAAGTAATGTAGTTAGAAACTGTATCTAGGGGTGACAAACCAGACAGACTTGTGATGGATCAGCCGATGCATAAAAAATGCAAAATAGGTAAAAATATTTCCCTTTTTGTAATACTAGTTTTGTATGTCATAATGACCTAAAAGTCTTATTTTACTTAGAGTATTCTAGCAAACATGGCTTGGGCAAAACTTCCATGAACCTTCTAGCTAATAAGAATGGTGCTTAAATTGTTCAACAGTCTTCTTACTACATATTCCTGAATATGTAATTAGAATAAAAATTTAGCTACCAGGTGAAGTCAATGAAACTGTGCAGGCTGAGACTAGTGGAGAACCAACCCTTTGTCAGACTATAAAAAGGAGGTTATACGGAACAGCTCAAGGAGTGACTCAACTTAGTATAGACAAACTTCATTATTTACTTGAACAAGTCTAAAACCAAAAGAAAGTAAAAATAATGCATGTAAAAAAGAGATCATGATATACTTCCTATATAATGAGATCACACCAGTGGCTGGATACTACTATCTGGTTGTCATAGTAATGGATGTTTTCAAAATGCCTAGTTTCTATGTTGCAGTCTACACCCACTGCTTTACCAAGAATTCTCCAAAACTATATTTTCATGCTACTAAATAGCATGCAAGCAAATACTTGTTTAGGGGAGGGGGGAGAGGGTTGCTTTGGTTTGTTTTTTCAAGTGCAGCAGCCTCCAAGATAGATCTCAGCAGCTGCTCAACAGCATGCAGTAACATGGCACAGTAAGATCAAAACAATCTAAACTGAAGCAGTACAATGAACTTTCTAGGGAGGCTGGAGGCAATTAGTCAACCTGGAACATTTCCCACAGAATAGTTTGCTATACAGCCTCTTCCTAGTCCTCTGTTTATTCCACTATTCTGCTGTGACTATCTTTGCTAACTTTCCAGCAGTCTTAAAAGCCAATCTCTGTATAATATTATGCAGGCTTGGAAACTATTCAATGCTACTATTTGTACTGTTATCATCTTGCATACCATTTGCATTGTTATCATCTTGGTCAGATATTCAACTTGGAAGAGATTTTAAATCAACACTTAAGTATGAAAGACCTAATAATCCATAGAAACAAGTGGAGAAAAAAATACCATTAATAAAATGACATGGATAACTATACTTATGTTGATATGAGTGAAAGATCACTTGCTTCCATTCAAATCCTCTCATATTTAAGGAGTGACTCAAATTTGAATAGGCAGCATTTGAGTAATGAAGCTGAAGAATGGGAAAAGACATTTAATAATTAAAACAGAAGAAAATGAGAATGGGAAATTGAGAGGAACACAAAACAGAATGATGGGAGAACAAGTGGAAGTGGTTATACTGGGAGACAAAATTGTAGAACAGAGAAAAAAAGAAAGGTAAATGAGACAGTAAGGGGAATAGTAAGAGGAAGAAAAAAACAAACCAAAAGAGATCAAGATATGAAAGCAAGGCCATGGAGAAAGAAAAGCACAAAATAATTAATTGGAATTGAATAAGACAAAGCAAACATCACCTGGAAGACCCTGGTCTTCCTAGTGGATCACCTGCAAGTTTTGTGAACACTGATAGCTTCACATGTTCTACTAAAAGTGCAAAAACTTCTGCTAAATCGTCTACATTTTTTCCCCAGCTTAATTAGTTAGCTGGCTGCCAACCAAGTGAATCTGCCATTGTAAAACTGCTGTCACCATAAAAAACATCAATCTCTACAACAGTGAAGCTGTGTAATTTATCAACTAAATTACTGCAAATATATTGTATACTGTATATTGTTGACTGGAAAGTAAATACTGTATACAATGTATGAACCTGCTCTGGCAGGGGGGTTGGACTAGATAATCCTTCGAGGTCCCTTCCAACCCTAGAATTCTGTGATTCTGTAATATACATGACTACATAGTGCACCCTCTCTCACCTTCACTTTATCACTGTCACTCTAAATCTGCACCTATTTAGCAATGACTTTGTGAAATAAAAGATTCTGTAAAGTTAAATTTCCAAAAGCTGTCCTAATCATGTCAAAACATATAAACACAGTGAAGCTCTGTAACATTTCATTTTGCTTCAAAGGTATTCTTTTGACTCAACCAATAAAGCTTTACAGGATATCTCATCATCCACCAGGCCACACAGAGTAAGGATTACACATTTTTGAGAGCACAGTCATGTTGTCATTCATTATGTAGCTTCTAAAACAGTTTACAATGGCAACACTAAAGACAGATACTTGGCAGTTATGAATATAACTTGAGAAAGATCCTATTGCATCATAACTTATTCCATACTTGTGTCCTTGTTCTTGAAGAAGTAATCTGTCCAAGTAAAGGATGAACTCCTACTATAACACCCTAAAAATGAACTTGAATATATTTTGCCTTTTTCCAGGCATAGTGCATTTGGCATTTCAGTGTATTTCTTCTTACTTAGGCCAGGTCTGTGTGACCTAATATTTCTAAAATGAGTTTTTTGAATCTAAAACCTAGCAAAGCAAAAAATAACAGCATCCTGAGTTTGCTATACCCCAGCTTTTAAAACAGGTCTAATGCTGAGATAAAATTAATCTGGTTCTAATACACTAAGTAACTAAGTATACACAGGCAATCAGGGTAAAAATGACAGTAAATTTAAACAGGGAATTTAAAAGGCAAAAAATGTCTCTAAAAATAAGGGTTTTTTGTTTATGAAAATACAAAGAATAATCTTCAATAAGAGTCGAGATAAACTCAAATAAACAAAGATAAAAACTGAGATTAAGAAAAGGCTGAAACTAAAAGAGGTTGATCTGGAATTAAGAACAGATTTTCACCTTGGTAAAGCTACAGAAAGGGAAGTTGCATGTGGAAGCCATAGGGCATTGAGGTCTTCAAAAGCTGCACCAAAAATTGACTCATCCTTGGGAGAAGCCAGAGACAGAGCCACAGGGACTGAAAATGGTGGACAAAGCCAGATTATG
This sequence comes from Aegotheles bennettii, assembly GCA_013398125.1. Taxonomy (NCBI): domain Eukaryota; kingdom Metazoa; phylum Chordata; class Aves; order Caprimulgiformes; family Aegothelidae; genus Aegotheles; species Aegotheles bennettii. Next base: position 10,348 of record VZRW01006430.1, on the reverse strand, counting down.
CTAATAAGTTTATTGACACTCCCAGGCAAGACAAGTGATGAACCAGGTAGAGAGTCCATCCAGGAAGTTAAGTCAGGAGCAGAAGACAGAGCCAGAAAAAAATGCCATACATTTAAAGGCTCTGTTCCAGAAGACAAGCTGTCTACAGCCAAGGTCTGATATCTGTAATTCACTTTTCTTAACAAATGGCTTTCTGCAGTCTGAGAAACTTCATGAGGAGTTAGTTGTTTAATATGCATAATTCTTGAGCCATTTCTCCAGGTAAGGACTTTGCTCCAAGTAACGTGCTCAACAGAATTATTTTCTGCTTCTCTCTGTACTGCATGGACATTAACTCTATACTGACTTCTTGGGCAATCTGAGGCTGTTCCAAGGACACGTACACCCTCGGAAATCTCATTTAAGCACTCAGAAAAGGGTGGTTTTCCTTATCAGTTCTTTTATGGACAGATTTATAGGGATAATGTCTTCTGATAGTGTCCACAACACCTTCAGCAATACTGCATTTATGATTTAAGATAGCTCCTTTCGAGGTACTGTGTCATCACATCAGCATAAAATCCAGCCAGCAAAATGCTGATACATGCCAGAGCAGAGGAAAAGAAGAAAACTGCCTCAACGAAACAGGGTGAAGGAAAATAAAACTCCTGCAATAGCTAGAACTGGAATGGTCAGCAATAGTTATNCCAGCCAAGGAGACTCCACAGCCTCTCTGGGCAGCCTGGTCCAGTGCTCTGGCACTCTCACAGTAAACCTCTAACTCCTCCTGTTTATTCCCCATGCTGCGTGCATTGGTGTGCAGGCATTTCAGAGAGCAAGCAGAGCGCACTGGTGGGACCCCTGGGAGGCAGGAGGCCTTGTGGTCAGGGTCTAAACATCTATCCCTTCCCTTCAATGATTGAAAATCCTCCCTAGACCGTCTTTCTTCAGGCTCTAGCATGTTGCTCTTGGGCTCGTCCCTAACAGACCCAGTTGTCTCCCCTTCCCCCTTCACATCTAGTTATGACGGGTAGATTCTGCGAAGCAATCTGCAGAGGCTTTATGGCTAGTCCCATACAAATAAAAAATGAACCACCAAAGAACCATTCTCTGGATGATTTCATCAGAAATGTGCCCCTTGTTCTGGCTTTCTCCTGCTAAACTCAATGACCTCTGAGTAGAAGATCACGTTGACAGCTCTTGCCTTGTTTTAGTTGTAGTCAACAGTCACAATGCTGTGGTTGATCATCATATGTTTACCCAGTAGGCACAGCAAAGCAAGCTTTTCTTCTTTCTGGAGTCTATGAAAACTACAGAGAAGAGCCTGGTGTTTATAGGTCATAGTGCATTTGGGTTCTTAGAAATCAGAAATTGCTAACATGCTGCCAGACACATTGATATATTGTAATAATTCTGGAGTATTGTGTCCAGTTCTGGGCCCCACAGTTCAAGAAGGACAGGGAACTGCTTGAGAGAGTCCAGCGCAGAGCCACAAAGATGATGAAGGGAGTGGAACATCTCCCTTATGAGGAGAGGCTGAGGGAGCTGGGGCTCTTTAGCTTGGAGAAAAGGAGACTGAGGGGTGACCTCATCCATGGTTACAAATATGTAAAGGGTGAGGGTCAGGACGATGGAGCCAAGCTTTTCTCAGTAATGACCAATGATAGGACAAGGGGCAATGGTTGCAAACTGGAGCACAGGAGGTTCCATGTGAATATGAGGAGAAACTTTTTCACTGTGAGAGTGCCAGAGCACTGGAATAGGCTGCCCAGAGAGGCTGTGGAGTCTCCTTGGCTGGAGACATTCCAACCCCGCCTGGATGTGTTCCTGTGTGATGGACTCTAGGTGACCCTGCTCTGGCAGGGGGGTTGGACTGGATGATCTTTCGAGGTCCCTTCCAAGCCCTAGGATTCTGGGATTCTGTGATTCTGTGATTCTGCTGCTCAGATGAGCAATGACAGTACTCTCTTAAAAACAAACTGTCATTAATGATTCAGTGAGATGCAGTAACACTATAGTAAAGAGTAGAGACCTATTAATTATGAAGCACAATGGAACTTTTCTCAAGAAGAAATAGCAGTGTTTACTCTCTACTACACTGCTGTTTTTTCTTTAGCTTATTCACTGCCATAGAAATGAATGTGCTGCTTTAAAGTCCTTACTTTTGTAATTTGGCAGTGGATCTAAATGTCAGGGATAGAAAACCTGACTTTCTTGAAGTTTAAGGATAGCAAATGTTTTATTCTATTATGTGCTGGAGATAAAAAAAGGTCTGTGGAAAATTTAGGTCACAATAAGAAGCAAGTTTCTTCTAGATCTACGGGACAGTTATATTGCAGGCTTTGATTCCTGCTTCTTTCTCCCCATACTGGAACTTGAAAACTTATGAGTGATGCATCTAATACCTATGCCCATACTTTGTTGCAAATGGCTCTCATTTTCCAACCATCCTTTCCTGCATCATGTGTTATAAAGGTAACACAGTAAGTTAATATGTGGATTATTTAAAACAGTCTTTGGTATCAGCAATTCTTCTCCTCCTACATCACTTTGCCTTCTGTCCCTAGTGCAGGCAAATTTAGACAGTTTTCCACACCCTTTAATGCATTCTGGAAAATAGAGTTCACTTTACAGTAAATTGAACCAAACTTGCTTGTAGGTGCTGTAGAATATTTAAACATCAGAATGTGAGGGTATGCCTGCTTAAAATTCTGGCATATTCATGATAAACAATACACTGTGGAAATGCAGCCTGGAAAGTTACAATTGTTTTCAAAGCTTCAAAAAAAAATATTTATATGCCACTGAAGTTTAATCATGCTACCTTTAGGGGTGATTTACAATAACACATATTTAGCTATTACAGAGAAAATCTTTCCTTCTCAAGTACCCATCCTACTGCTAATAACCCTGAAAAGATTGTCTTCTGTATAAAATTCAGATTTTTTTTTCCTCTAGCTGAAGAGCAATACCAATTTTATAAAAGAATCTCCCATACAGGGGATTGATGTCTGGATAATAGATTTGACTCTCTGCAATGTCAGAATTGGAAAAAAAAATGCTGGAGAAAGTAAAGGCAGGTAATTGAAGTACAGTGTTCTCATGGTATATATACAATTGCACAGAAAACTACACTACAGAAAACAACTTTTGATCACGACCACTGAGACAGGTATCTTTTCTGTTAGAGTAAGGTTAGATGAGTTGTTAGCATTTTGCATTGTGATCAATATGTGACCCTGTGAGCAGAAACTCATTTAGGTTCAGTAGCTGTTAAAAATTGAAAGGGAACGATGAAAATAAACCATGGGTTTGTTGTCTATAGCTTGTTAAAAAGGATTACAGGAGATGCACACTTCGAAGAATCTTTGCTTCTTAAACCATGCATAATTGTGTATCAGAGAAAGCAGTGTATCTGCCTTTGCAAGTTTGTCCTTCACATGTGCTGGGGTGGTGTCCCATACTGCACACATCTCAGTGTCATGGAAGGCAAAAACTATACTCTTTTAGACTGTGAGAAACTGAAGAAGCCTCTTGTATCCTTTCTCACCACATCACACATGTACAAAGGCTTAATAGACCCCTAAGGCTCATATATTTTACCTGAATGACACAGGCAAAGAAAAGTGCTTGTATCTCTTGAATATGTCTGAGGCATAAAGATGTGGCCTCATTCTTCTGGGATTTCAATTCAAATGCTTCAGAAATATTTTTCTGTTCATTTCCCCACAGAAACAGGCCCATTACATCTGGAATGAATACCATATGTTCATGGCAGTGTTCAGAGGACAAGGCATCCCAGGAAGTTCTCCACTGATTCCTGGAGGAAGTTACCTTTTACCCAAGTATTTAGGTCTACACAAGGCACATTACACAAGGCACCAAAAGAGCTGAAGTATATCAGCACCCAAAAAAGAAAAAGTGCAAAATAACAAACTATTCAGTCTAGATTGTGTATCTGCATTTACTAACTTACCATTTTCCTCTGAGTCATATCAAAGTAACCGCTCATAATGCTCTACAATGTGACAACAGAGAGCTACAACAGTGACATCATTTTATGGTGCAGAAAAGAGATGCAGAATCAGAGCTATTGTCTTTGGAACTGATTTTTTTTTTTAATGAAGTATATTGTAGTCAACTAGGCATTGCTTTTCCATCAACATGAACTTAAAAGCACGTGGCTGGCATCCCAGGCACAAATTGTCCTTGCTGTACTCTTGAACTAGGCCAGACAAGCCACTGAACAATTTCATATCTACCCTGCAATAGAGTCCACATAACAAATCTCAAAGACTTTTGCATGATATACTCACAATGGCTGAAGTGAAGGCAGTTGTTCAAATGTCAGCTTTTACTGTGTATAAAAACCCATAGTGCAGCAGAGGCATGGAAGGTACGTGCTCAGTTCTGGAGCTCACTGAACACTTCCTGAAACAGAGACAAGGTTGGGTGAGTCACTGGACAACTCACTTCTTCCTGCATTCACTAGACTTACTCTGCTTTCTTCAGTGCCACCCAGCTGACCTGCATCTCCATTTTTGATACCCATCTCTGATCTCTGGCATATGTTCCTCTTCTTGGAAACTCACTAACCCTTTTCAGCATGGTCTCCTACTGTAACTTTCTATATCTCACTTGCTGGAATGTACTCCCCCTTCAGACTATTTATCTACATTTCTTGGAATATAATAGCAATTGCATCTTCATCTGCTCTAAAATTCAGGCCTAATTATGGACTTAATTACATGACTGTTTGCATTAATTACAATCATGTTAATTAATTGTTAATTCGTATTCCAAACAATCAATTGGAATAGTACTGGGAAAAATCCAGTATATGTCCTTTTATAGCAACTCATTTGTCTTGTTGTCTGAGATCAAAGGCATTAGTTTGATGATGCAATGCTTTCGATTTAAGACAACAAAGATAGTGTGCTGTAACCATCACCAACATACACCAATGTCTCTTGTTTTTTTCCCTATGATTTTCCTGATGTAGTGTCAGCCTACTATTCACTAAACAAATGTTTTGCTGTATACATGCAAAGTATTTAGAAGATACCTACCTAATTATTCTTAGGCTTTGGAAAGTCATGTATGCTGGGAGAAGTCCATATCTGTATGGTAGGGTATTCTTTTTTTGTGTCTAGCTTGAAGGCTTTTTCATTTAAAAAAATAAAAAATGCATACAGCGGAAGCAACTATATTTCATATTAATTTACTACATAAGGTAGTTACCCTGAAGAGCACTATTTAATTTTTATTTCCACTCTAAATACTCAATAAAGGAGCCCAGTTGTTATCTTGGCTGGGTGTGTTCAATATGAAATCAAAGCACACTTCCAATTAATTGTTTGCACGCATCTTACACAGTTCCCCCACAGTGCATCCAACAATTTTAGTAGCTGTTATATGTTTTTCAGTTCCTAATTTAAAAAAGTTTCTGTATTTTCTTTCATATGGCTCAGTAAATCACTTGATAAGCACCTGGTTAGCAGACAGTCCTTGGAAATCTGGGGTGACACTGTGTTTGCTGCTCGGACTTTCCTGGGCACTGACACTTAAAACTCAACAGTCATCTGTAAACATTTAGTTTTGTGCCAGGAGTTACTAGACAGAAATTTCCTCCTCTTTGATTCATGATCCAGACCTCCAAGTTACAGATAACAGTAGTTGATGCTGAAGCTTGTATCAAATTTAATCAAAAGTCTCTTTCCTGCTGTTTCTATTTCATTGAACCTCAGTTCGCTGTTATAAATTATCTGAAACGTACCACAAAGATAATAAAGTTATTCTCCAGCAAATCCTTTGTTTCTCACTTTGAGAGTAGCTTGCAAATGGATTTCTTACCTGTGTATGAGGCAGGTCTCTGTCAGGAATGCCAGAAGTTGGATGTAATGTGTATCTTTATCTTCAGGACATGCACAGCTACTGATGTTGTTAGAAACATATCTCCAAGTCTAAGAAAACATTGATTCTTTTTATATTGCAGTGAAAGTACAAAAGGTCTTGTCAAAAAAGTCAATTAAAAAAAAAATCATTCGAGTTCATTCTCAGGGAAACAAGAAACAGCAAGTCAATCCCTAACAGTGGTTTCTCTCCATGCTTACTCAGTGATGTAACTCTGTGATGAGAGTTCATTATTTACACACAAGCCTCAGTGTTATTTTAGACACCTTTGGATATCCCACCTGATCTCTAAGCTGCCACTCCTGAAGAGCAGCTATTGTTCCCTACTGCTTTTGCTTATTGTCTTTTTTTTAAAAAACAAAACAAAACAAACAGGCATAAAGGGTCACAACAGTCCCAACATGCAACTTCCAGGGTAAAAAAAAATTAAAACCATAAAAGCAGGTGACATTGAGTGCCAGGAGGCCTGAGACACATGAACACAAAGGGTCATGAGATCTAAACGCATGACTGAAACCAACAGTTGTTGAGGCAAGCAGCTCCGGTGCCAGCAGAGTGCTCTAGCATGGTCTACAGGGGAGTTTCCTGGACTGGGGGATCCCCAGGGTGAGCTGAGAAAGCTGCAGGGAGCCCACAAATCATCTGACAGCTGCTGACAAGATCGGGGTGGAGCCAGGAGCAACCGTGGCCAAGCTGCCCTCCCCATGGATAAAAAGGCCTACAGGGAGTGCTGCGAACAGGATGGGTGAGCAGGGCATGGCGTGGCGTGGCAGTCTGCATGGGAGTTTGTGCAGCAGGATGTGAAGAAGGGCACTGAAGCTCTGCCAGCTCCACCAGGGAGCAGTGGTATCCACTCGGCAGAAAGCCATTGCCTTCCTAAACTCTGCACCCACCAGGACTATCTACTAGCAGTAGGTGCTGTTGCAAAAAGTCCCTCTCCAGTTTTCTTGTAGGCCCCCTTCAGGTACTATAAGGTACCTTCAGGCTGCTGTAAGGTCTCCCCAGAGCCTTCTCTTCTCCAGGCTGAAAAAAACCAACTCTTTCAGCGTGTCTTGATAGGAGAAGTGCTCCAGCCCTCTGATCATCTTCATGGCATTCCTCTGGAGTCACTCCAACAGCTTGTTTGTTACTGAAATGATACAGAACAGTGGCACCATCAAAGCTTGTACCAAGCAAATCCATTGGTGAGGGCTACATCAGTACCTTGATTCTTATTTCTGCAGAATGATTCAGTGAACAGCTCTATGTACAGAGATTAATACACTTTGTTTGAAACAAGTTTTGGATAAATATGCATACATTTTTCACAGAATAGCTTGAGTAGGAAGGGACCTTAAAAGTCATCTAGTCCAATCCCCTGCCAAGCACAGGAACATCCTTCGCTCGATCAGGTTGCTCAGGGCCTCATCGAGCCTGGTATTGAACGTTTCCAGGGATGGGGCATCCACCACCTTTCTGGGCAACCTGTTCCCGTGCTTCACCACCCTCATGGTGAAGAACTTCTACCTTATATCTAACGTAAATCTACCCTCTTTCAGTTTAAAAACATTACCCCTCATCCTATCACAACAGAGCCTGCTAAAAAGCCTGTTTCCCATCTTTATAGGCCCCTTTTAGGCATTGAGAGGGTATATTTTTGGTAACTTACAAAATATAGCAAAAGAAAAAAAAACCCAAACACTTCATGCACTTTCCTGTTGAACAATGTTTCATTTATCATGCTACATAACCATAGTCAGAAAGGAAACTGATAGGAGACACACTGAAGATCCTTCTCTGTTGTGCTAACACCCTTTAAAGCTACTGCAGCAATGCTCATCTTCCTTGCACCTAGAGATCAATGTCACACTCATCTTAGATACACTCCTTCTTCTGCAAGAACAATATCTAGCCGCCATATTTTTTAAATTATTGCTAGGAATTTAAATGACACATTCTCAAAGGGTTTGGCCTTGCCTCTAAAAACCAACAAACTTCTGTAATTTGGCTGAATTAATAAAGGAAGCATTCATAAATTAAAAGTTTCTAAAGCTTAACCTAGTAAACAAAGATGAAAATGGAAGGACCAGAACATTAAAATTACTTAGGAATGGTTATCAAACATTAATCACATTATATTGACTTTCATTTAGCTAATACTTGGAAACTTTAAGGAAAATGAAAAAAACATCATCATAAGCATACTACAAGAACATACACTGAACAATCATGTAATTCACTATCTCTTTAAACACACACACACTTTCCTTGCACAGAAGTCCAGATAGATGACAACAGAAGGTGTCCTAGTCCTGTGAAGTATGGTCTCTTGCTAATGCTATGCTCTTGGAAATCACACTCGTGCAGTCACAGCAGTTCCATTCAAAATCCCCTCCGTGGTCTGAGTCCTAATCATTTTCTTCTAAAAAAGAGCACCTAACTTGCAGTAACATTCAATATCAATTTACAGTCCTGCATTCAAGTTATATCGGATCATCCAACCGTGTGAGACACAGGGTTGTTGCATGTATTAGTCTGCAAATGACACCACCACCACTACTACGTGTTTCGAAGAATGCTTGCTCTTGACTTTGCGCTACCACAATGAACAGTTTTGTGGGTTACAGAAAGGGGCAGCTTGGTTGAATACCAGAAGAGAGCCTCTCATGACAATTCATCTCCTGCATTCTTTACTAGTGTATGCAGCTGTAGGGACTGCATGGAGCCTGGAAACTGATCAAAGAGGATTTTGAACACATCGAGGCATTACATTCCTTGATAAGCAAGTCAATGCCATGCATTCTTGTAAATTCTTAAGACAATACTTTTACATTTTAGGAAAGAGGGGGGAGGGTAGGGGAGGGTGTGCAGAATCATAACCAACAATGGAGACCTAAGAGTACTAGTGAAAAACAAAGATAAAACCAGTTGAACTAAGAAACAAATCATAGTATGAGCTATCAGTTGAGTCACCTACACATCTTTTAGTGCCATGTAATCTTCTTGCTTCTGGAAAACTCTGCTTGGCAAGAGGACTCCTTGTAACATGGCTTCCTTCTGCCAAAGGCAACATTGGGATACTTTCCAGCTCTTCAGTCACCAAAGTTTTTAAATGGGTATGCTGTTGTGTTTGCCACATCTCAGCTATGCCTTCTCCTGTGCAAAGTTTTAAATTCTATGCTACAGTTTTTCATATTCATGAGACAAGAGTGGTTGTGAAAGATATTGGATTGTCCACCTTTAAGAGCAGAATTCTTCTCCATAGAAGTCTACAACACAAATTACAGAAATTAAGCTACCCAGTGGCTGCTCCTGGTCCTGTCCATTTTTGCTTAACATACAAGTAGATTAACCCTACTCCAATTAACTCATATCTGAAACTTCCAGGATAAACTGAGTGATACAGAAAGGGGCTTGTAATAAGTACTTCTGACAGAAAGAGACCAACACATTTAACCAGTTGGCACTGGTCATTGTGCAACTATCTATGTGCTTTATTTCCACTCCTTTCAAAAGAATTATAATAATGCACAATATTTTCAGTGGATTTTAAGGAAGAAAACCTAATTTGAATAATTTTGGTTGGAAAAGACCTTTAAGATCATCAGGTTCAATCGTTAACCTAGCATGCTGCAAAATCCACCAATAAACCATGTCCCTTAGCACCACATCTACAGGTGTTTTAAATACCTCCATGGATGGTGTTTCAACCGCTTCCCTGGGCAGCCTGTTCCAGTGCCTGGCATCCCTTTCAGTAAAAAAATTTTTCCTAAACATCCAGTCTAAACCTCCCCTGGCACAACTTGAGGCCATTTCCTCTTGCTCTTGTTCCTTGGGAGACCAACACCTACCTCACTACAACCTCCTTTCAGGTAGTTGTAGAGAGCCGTAAGGTCTCCCCTGAGCCTCCCTTCTCTCCAGATTAAACAACCCCAGTTCCCTCAGCCACTCTTCATAAGACTTGTGCTCTGGACCCTTCACCAGCTTTGCTGCCCTTCTTTGGACATGCTCCAGCACCTCAGTGTCTGTCTTATAGTGAGACAACCAAAAATGAACACGGTATCCAAGGTGCAGCCTCACCAGTGCTGAGTACAGGGGGACAATCACTTCCTTAGTCTTGCCAGCCACCATTTCTGATATAAGCCAGGACTGCCGT
>VZRW01006426.1:6814-39707 GCA_013398125.1 Aegotheles bennettii | reverse complement strand
AGTCTTCTCTTCTCCTGGCTAAACAGACCTAGGTCTTCACAGACTTCCCTCATAAGAGAGATGCTCCAGACCTTTAATCATGTTTGCAGCCCCTTCACTGGACTCTTTCCAGTAGTTCCTTGTCTCTATTGAACTGGGAAGCCCAGAACTGGACACAATGCTGCAGATGTGGCCTCACCAGGGCAGAGTAGAGGGGGAGGAGAACCTCCTTTGACCTGCTGGCCATGCTCTTCTTAATGTACTCCACGATATCACTGGCCTTCTTGTATAGCCACTATGGAATCTCACACTTGTATCAGAAGCCTCCATGATGGACACATTGCAGCACTGAGAAAAGCTCAGAGGAAAACAAGGAAAATGATAGCAGGTGCAGGGGAAGCTATTTACTGAAGAAGCACAGTCTGGTCAGTTTAGACAAGTAAAGGTTAAGAGGTGACTTGCTTCCTGTCCTGGAGTAGCTGCATGTGGAGGTGATTACTACTAACAGAAAGCTCTTCAGCAGGCAGAGAATTAACAAGATGAAAAGCTAGAATCAGAAAGCCAGCTGAATTCATAGTAAAAAATAAAGGCTCCTTTTTAAAAATCAGTAGATGTAATTAACCAATAGAGGAATTTTCTAGGCCAATGCTCTCACCTCAATGTTTTAAATCAAAACTCTCTGTCTTTCTCTAAAGATGTCTCAGGAGTTCAGAGTTAAGCTCTTGAAGTGGGAATAACTCGGTTAACTCCCATGACCTAGTTATAAAACCATGACAGCAGCTGCTGCAAGTCTGACTTAAAGGTCCATGTAACCAATCTCTCTCCAAGAGAGGCTGAGGCAGATGCCCAGGGAGGGCTATGAGAGGGGCCAGGCACAGCACAGTGCTTCCACAGGACAGGGTCCCCAGTCCCTGTGGTTGGCAGTGCCATGAACCAGCCTGAAGAGAGCTGCACATCCCTGGGGCAAGCTGGTAGCCTCTGTTGCACTACAAGAAGAGGTGTGGTGACCAAGCCACTGGAAACCAGCACAATGAATAGAAATACCATCAGGAGAAAGACCAAACCAGCAAGCCTAGGAAGGGCATCCAAAGACAGTGAGAAGTCTGGGAAAGAGCGCCCTCCCCATCTGGGCTTTGGGCCAGGGGCTTTGCACAGCTCAGCCACTTTCCTCCTCTCCTGAGGCCATCTGTCACCCATGATCAGCAGCTCCTGCCATGGTCCCTTGGGGTCCCTTGGGTCCTGTTTACCTACTGGCAGCACTAGCATCACTCCATACCTCCAGCTGCTGCAAAGATATCAGACCATCTCCAGATGCTCTCTCATTTCTTACATCTTCTCTCATTCATGTTCTAATGCTACAAAAACCTAACATAATAAATGCCATGAAATTACATATACAGTCAATGCCTGGGATAAGAAACTAGAAATTATCCAGTGCTGTAAAAAAAAATAAAGCTGGGGGTGGGGTGTGTGTGTGTGTGTGTGTGTGTGTGTGCGGGAGGAAGAGTTTCAAAGCAAGAGCTATGTGAGGAAAAAATAAGGTTTAACAAGTAAACAAAGGTGGAAACAGGGACTTACAATAAAAGCAAAAATGGGTGTTGTAGATAACCAGAAGGCTGTAGTACTGACCAAAACTAGGGACTTGGTCACACAATATACCAGGGAAACATTACAGTTGAGTGTCCTACTTCGTTAGGGAAGCTGAATGTTTGCACTGTCTGTACATAAACCCATCAGCTCTTCAGAGCAAAGACTGTTTGCATGTAAACACCAAACACTATTGGGACTCAGTAATTAACTAGAGTAACAAAATGTTCTCCACAGCTCTTGAAAGAGCAGGTAACTCTACTAGGCAGTTCTCTAGAAAACTTCTGTTCACACAGTATTATTTCTTGCAAAATGTTATCCACTAGGAAGGAGGGCGTTTCACCTTCCTTTTGCAATTGGCAGCTAGCTGTCTTTGGTTCAGAAGTGCATCACTTAAGACCATAAATCTTAGTGAACAGACCACCAAATCATAGCTTTGTGCTTCTCTGGACAGCCAGCCATGAACCCTCGCAGTAACAGTGAATCCTGCCATTCACCAAGATTTTCGTCATTGACCTGCACATTCAACCCTGGATGGAGTCTGCAGAAGACTATTCCACAGACAACCTCCCTGCTGTAAATCTCAGGGAATTTGGTAGTCTAGCTCCTAGGTCATCTCCATGCCTGTTCAAGTGACCTGTACTACAGTCAGCATGGGATGGACTCCCACCAGAGTCTACCCCACATGGGTGAGAAACAACAGACTCAACTGTTTGAATGCCTGCAGCTAAAAGCCATGCTGTATCCTTCAGCAATTAAAAGATGACTGACCTTGTTTCTTGTCATCTGTGAGAGTAAGATGCTCTCTGTAATGGATGACAGGAGGCAGTTTATAGTGCAATTTCTGTTCCTTTTCACCAGTCACAGAGGCTTTTAATTGTAGGCTGTACTCTATAGGGATTGCTTTGCCCATCCCCTTGGTGAGGCAGGTGCTGTTTATCCTGCTCACTCTCCCCCAGGATTTTTTCTAAAGGGAAATAACTGTAGCCGCCTCCTTGAACAAGGCCGATATGTTGATGAGAATATGAGTATGTGATCCTGTCTCTGTCTCTTATCAGTCTGAGAAATGCTTTAGCTGAATTTAGCAAGTTACAGTTTATAGGAATACACAGATGTTTTCAACTGGCTTCCCTAACTGCAATTCATGTCAGATCCTGAGCTGGAGAAAAAAATTTGTTCCTACAGAGAGTACAGTATTTCCCATTTTGGCAGTTCTTTTTCCTTCTACAATCAATCAGTCCAAAATTCTTGACTGGGTATCATATGAGTTCAACTTTTCGAGAAGAATATAAACCTTGTATTCTCCAGTTTACACAATTGTTGGTTTAATGTTTGGTATGTTTTATATTTGAATGTCTGAGGGGTAATTCAGCTTGTAGCAGTTCCTGGTATGTGCATTGAGAAAGCAGAGTTCTTTAAAGGGAGAACAGTTTATTTCTATTTCGCATAGAAGCAAACTACTGTCCTTTGTGCAGAAACCTTCCTTACTAAGAAATGTTCAAACAGTTTTTAAAGACAGACTTTTAAATCCAAAACGTTAAGGAACTGAGAAACCTCCAACATGCCTGATTGAGTACCTCACACAGCCCTGCTCAGCTGGTTACAAAACATCTCCCTAATACTAATGAAAAATTTGCAAAGAATAATTTCTAAACTTTTCTTTCAGATATCAGCTATTACTTATTTTTGTCTTTTGAAACTGCCTTGTTCTTTGAAATCAAAATTTTTTCTCTGAAAAACTTACATTTTCTGCTGAGAAGTATCAAAACAAAGCATGTAAGGAATTTAGTGATAGGAAGTGTGGTACCAGGTCAGACCAAATCTTCATCTCACCTTGTATTCCATTGCTGGCAGCTGCTAAAAGCCAGTGCTCAGGGCAGGGCAAAGCATGTGTGTCATGAACCTGCCCCTGAATGCTGCCCTGGCAGCATCTGGCAGCCCAGAACCTCCTCAGTCAGGACAGCTGAGTTTGTAATTAGCAGCTCCCAGTGGTCTTTGTTTTGAAAAGCTCAGTGTCTTTTACATCACTGTGGAGTTCCATGGCTCAGTCACAGGTCACATGAAGATCCATGTCCCTGCATCATAGCACACGATGGAAAAGGCACTGAGCTGTTGTTCCTCTCCCCACATGCCCGCAGCTCCGGTGTCTAAAAGACTCTCCCACCTCCACCCTGTCAGCTCCTCTCCAAGGTAAAGCCCTCTTATTCCTTGGCCAGAGGATGTACCTTGCTTCTGGTCATCCCCTGCCTGTGACTGGTCTTTTCTGACTTCTGCTGTATCCCTTTGGGACACAGAAACAGAATTGCAGACCAACCAGCACGTGGGCACACCAGGGATTTATACCGCATAACAAGTGTATTCTTTCTATCCTCTTTGTTAGTAATTTAATATATTTTCTAGACTGCTCCTGTGTTTTTATGCTTTCACAGATCTAGTAAAATATCCCAATCTAATTTCCAATTGGACACAGCAACTTCAGTTCAGAAACTAAGGGAAACTGCCCTTTCCCCATCAAAAGTTTCAGTTTTGACAATCCATCAGAAGTCCATAAAAAAGGGGAGGCTTTGCTGAAAAAAATTCCCAGCTGGTTCAGGGAAGAAACCTCTATATTCCATAGGCATCAGGTGAAACTATGAGGCTCGCTGTTACCCGGTCTTTCACAATGCTGATGTCTACCCTGAGCAAAGCTGAGAGAAAAAGCTGTGCTCCTTCCAGCATGGTCGGGCAAAAGGTGTTCCCTATGCAGGGGCACAGCCCCCGTCTCCCACCACTCTCCTGCCAGCCCATCATAGTGCTAATTAGCCCACAGCATGACTAGCTAGGTCAGACACAACCGCATACTGTAAACTGAGTTCTAGAGGCTGTTAAACCGCGATATTTGAGTCAACCTTTAATTAAAACCTTTATGAGCACAAAACATCCTCTCTCAACAAACTGCACCAGACAAGACACGGAAAACTAATTGGCTTAGTAAAAGTTAAGGATTAAGAAACAGTGACAAACACAAGTAAGGACAGCAGATGTTTTTATGGTAGCCTGCCCTTAGCTTACAGTCAGGAGACATCAAGAGGAATGCTGCAGTATCTCCACAAGTCAGTCACTTTTGCTGTAAAAGGTGAAAACTGTTAAGTACAGTTCAGCCAATAGGTCAAGAGAAAACAAATATATTAGAATGCTTAAGTGAAAAGAGTAACACAGAGCATTTCTAAAAATACTACTGACATTAATAGAAAGAGATGAGCTAGCAGTTTAGCAACAGACAGGGCAGTCAGTGGCTCCTGATTTCCAGCCCCAGCATCCTTTGTGGGTTTCGGCAAGCCAAACTTGGTATTGATCCGAGGCATTTATAAGACTCTGCCATTTCAGTGCTTTCAACAGAAATCAACAAGTTTTTGCAAAGTCCCTCATGCAGTTTCTGGAGTTTCTGGCACATCCACATTTTGTGTAAAAGTAACAGACTACTCTGACAAGCATTTTTGGAATTTTGGTTATTTTAGTTTTGGTAATGAGGATCACTGTTAGGTTCCTTAGCAGTTTTTGTTGTTGTTGATAGAGAAAAAACAAGGAAATGAAAAAATACTAAGCTGCCATTATTTGGAGACTGTGTCATGCTCAAGAGATAACACTGCTCATTACCTTGCATGCTTATGAAAATTTGTATATGTCTCTGAACTATGGCAGAGATGACAAATACGGGTTGTAACTGCTTGATATATTTGACCTACGCTCTAAAGGAGGCATCACAGGGCAGGGGACAAGCATTGCCTTTGCGCATTCCCCAGATTTTCCTGTAGCTTTTGCAAGGGTGGGTGGATCATGGGTCTGAACCCTCTTGGCCTGGCAAAGTCAATCCTCACCAGCTCACCAGCTGGATTTGACATGACGGATCTCAGTTTGACCCTCCCTTCATGACATCTTTGACTGGAAGCTGGTAGCTGTAATTTATTCAAGAGACTCAGGCCAGATACCCAGACAAACAATACTGAGCAAAGGGCTGATCATGTGACTCATCAGTGGTTATCCATCACACAGTTTTACATTCTTACCTCTTGCTTTAAGTGCAAGGTGGCTCACATCTAACACAGGGCAAGCCATTACATGTGTCTGCCACTCCTAAAATCTCTCTGAGGTTTGTATCCATTTCTCAAAGCACCTATTTATAGATGAAAAATAATCTCCATATTTTTAGAGGCACATTTGCTGGACCCTTTCAGGGACAGCAGTCAGAGCTAAAATAGCCATCCACTTGAAAAGACCGGGAGTTTTTTCCGTACTCCTCAATGCAGACAGTATTTTTTGCACATACTGAAATTCCGTCTTAAGAGCACGCACTATGCAGAAACTGCAGGTGTCTTATTCCAATCACATCTCTGCAAAAAAGAGTGTGCCAACTCTGCTCTGATGATAGCTGTGGACAAGAACTGTATTCAAAATCTGTAGAGAAAATTGTCTGATAGGTGAAGAACAACTTAGGGTAAAAACAAGGTTAAAGATGAGGTGTCTTTACGGTAATGTCTCGGATATTTCCTACTTTACAGTGGGATATTGCAGTAAATTTTGTCTCTAAAGTCTGATGCTGTGATTGCACATGTGTTAGCTTGTGAAAGGAGACAGTACAATTTTTCTAAGAAAGGTGTGATTTCTAAGCAGCAGTCTAGAATTTTCTAACATTTCAGGTCAGAGTTAATAACAAGAATGAAAAAGGCATGAAAAATGGCTGTTTATATTAGCAGCGATGAAGTATAGGGAAATTACTTTTTTGTCTTTCTTCTGGAGTTTCCTGAAGAATTGGCTAGATTTTGTGATGATAGGTGCTTAAATGCAAGTGGAGTTGCAAGACTCCATGTGTTATGCATTAAAAAATGCATAGATTTTAATAATGATGGGTTATTTTTGCCTTCCTTTGTGACATACTTGTAAGTTTTAAGGTTAAGTCCTAGAGAAAAAGTACTGGATTTAAATTTACTCCTGCTGGAAAGAATCAAAGTCAATATGTTACTTGGATCTAATTTTAAACACTTATGTTTATTAACAATTATCAAGAAAAAAAAACACGATAAAGAGGAGGTAATAGACTGGAAACACTGGCAAACAAGAAGGGCAGCAAACAACCACATCAGGAAGTAACTGAAAAGCAGCAAGAAAAATAGAAGCTAAGTAAGATGGGAAATTCATAAGTGATTATAAATCACTTTAGAAGGTTACACAGTAACAATCTTAAAGCTAGGTCAGCCCCAGATACTTGTCTGAAAGGGTGCTTTTTACTTCCTATGTCTTTGCCATAGGTTTTTCTTCTCTCCCTCATCACTGCTAGGCTAATAAGAGACTAGCTCCCATCACTTTGCTCCTGTCACTGATCCTGACCCGTATTCTTGTATGCCATATATTTAATGTAATTGAATTAATCCCTTTTTACAGCAGGAGCTGAAATATTGCCCACTGGGGATTACTTTTGCTTTTCGTCTCTCATTGTAAGCTTGGACAGAGTGTCTTCATAGAGGACTTTCCCATGACAAAAAAGCCATAAAAATTATGAAAGTGAATGAACAGATGCCTGGATGAAGAGATTCACATGCAATAACCACCATGGCTTGTCTTCATTAAGTGGTTCATGCCAGTAGCAGTTGCAAAAGCTGATTGATTGAAGTGAGAGCGATTTTTAGCAGTCAGGGTGCAGGCATTAGGTAGACCGATTTCAAATGTAATTCTGATGTTGCTATGAAAGCATCATTGTTAAATGATTGACAGATAAATAGACATATAGATACTCTTTCTGTGCTAGTATTTGAGCTATTTCTATCTGTGGGTCGGTGTGATCTTGGTTCATCACTTTACCTGTACATTAATTTCTGCACCTCAGAAAACTGGAGCAAACATGTTTTTGTGGAGTGGAAGAGAGACATAAAACTCACTACATGCTTTTCACTGTTTTACAATGTAATATTTTCTTGCTCTCTTGGGGACATCTTCCCAAGTACACACAAGAAATTCAATCCTGCTTGAGAAATTCAGGCCCATTGCCCTTGTCTCACGGTCACAGGAACTTTTAGATTGAAAAAGGAAAAGCAAAACCTTGAATTCTGTTGATAAGACTTCTAGCTGCTGCAGATACATTACTGCTCTGGAGCAAAAATTGCACCTATGATGTATCCATGATTTGTTTTCAGCTGTATTCAAAGTGCTAAAGTCTAGCTCCACAACTACAAGCTGGCAGATCAGAGAGAAGGTAAGCCTTGCATGAACAGCAAACCCCACCCCCAGCAAGCCTCTCTGTCAGGGACATCTATTTGGATGCATGCCCCTGGGGAGGGGCAGAAGGACCAGTCTGCTGTATATCTCCTGCATTGAGGATTGTAGAGCAATGAGCAGAAAACATGTGACTCCTAAATAAGGAAGCAAAATATTTTGTACATTAAATGTCTGAAGCACAGTGACATGGTTCACAGGTTCACATATCAGAGAATCACAGAAGTGTTGGCTAGGATGGCACCTGGGACAGCGTTCCTCTAAGCTCCCACTTGAGGCAGGACTTTCTCCAGCTCTCTGACAGATTGCTGGGCTTTGCCTAGCCAAGTCTTGAAAGCCTGTTAGGATGGAGACCTCTCGGGGGGCCACCTGTGCCAGTGCAGCACTACCTCCTGTTGAGTCAGCTGCCCAGTCTGAGCTCTCAAGCTGAAGCACTGTGGCCTTATTTCACTGGCTGCTGCTACCCAGTCACACCACCTTGGCAGTCACCCCTAGCACAACAGCGGGCAACTCTTAGACTGTACTTTAGACTCCTACTTGCAGATCAAGCAAGCCCAGCTCCCTCAGCCTCTCTGTGTGCCTTAGGACCTGAGGTCTCAGAGAGTCTCTGCTTGACTCACACCAGGTTTACAACCTTCTTGAACAGGGAGCTAAACCCCCTGCACAGCACCCCAGGTGCAGCTTCACCCAGGACAATACCCTCATGGGTTCATACCTCCCTGTGATGCACTGGCCATGATACCCAGAATACATGGTGTGCCTTCATCATTTAGTGCCCACTGGAAAACACAGTAGGAAAAATCTGAGAGAGAGGAAGAAAGATATTTAGCAGGATTAAAAGTTATTTTCATGAAAGCAATGTTTATTGATGAGCATGTTTTCTGCTGCTGTTACCTTCTTTCCTCCCAGAGTTCGCCAGACACAGGACAAAGACAACAAACCGCCTTTACAGAAAAGATTAGGAGTGTGGAAATGTACACAGTTCTCTAAGACTTGTGGGAATCACAGGTAAAACCATTCAAAGCTATCCTTCTGTTCTATTTTTAAATCATTGTGGAACAAGCATTGATAAGACTTCTAAAAAACATCTTTCATTCAGACAGTGCTCAGGGGACTCCACATTACAAGGGCATGGGAATTATAATCCACAGCTGAAGCAAAAATACCACCTACAATTGCATTTAAAGATTTGGTTTAGAAAAGATATTTTTATATTTCTCTAGTGAATGATCTCTAACTGGTGAATGACTTCAATTGTGGAGACTGGGACTTTGGAGGAGTATAGAGGGAGCTTGGAAAGTACTGTTTGAAAAATTTAGTCCCAGTGTTGCTGGAGGTGCAGCAGGCCGCCATTCTTAGAAGCAGAGCTAGTCTATCTCATACACGTGTTGGCATCAGACATGCTTACAACTTTGCAAATACTCAGCATCTCTCCAGACAATATAGTACATATGGTAGGAAAAGATAATGGTATTTCATTATCTTCAGCAAGAGCTCATGTGGGTTCCTATGATAATTGTGCGATTCCTGTGTGTTGCTGATTGACCTTTGTGGTTGCCTGGCAGAAACAGCAGTCCTGACTGAGGTGCAGGTGCTATTCAAATGAGATGTAATCACAGTATTTGTGTTTATGGAAAACCTGATCACCAGCAGCAAGATATAAAACATTTGATAGTATTTTTCAGGCACTTGTCCCAGGTATTCCAGACTGTGCGCACACCTTCACTGGAGAAAAGCCTCCCCACCAAAAAGCAATTCATCAAGACAGAAAAAATCACTTCCTTCAGTCCTCACTCCACCAGAATGTGGATGTGATGTCAGCTGCCTGGACCTGCATGCCAGATGTGAACATGTCACAATTTCTCTGTATCCAGTCTGATATTACCTGTCAGAAATGAAAGGCCATTGGGTAATTCTTCGAGTGATTTTATGTGCATGTGTGGGGTGTGTGTGGCACATATATGCAAACATTCACTAGATGCATGCATACATTGAGTTTATCAGTCTACCAGAAATGTTTCCAGAGCAGAAAGAAAGGTGTTTTTCACGTGAAACCCTCATCTTCACATGTTTGCAACTTTCTAAATGAAATGTAATATTCAGCATGAATATTTCACATTCCGAATCTCATCTTGGTGGTTTCTTTCCCCCCCCAGATATGCCAATAAGACTTCACACAGTTCAGAAAATGAGATTGCACAATTTAAGCATATTCTTCAGATGATTTTTCCTGTTGACTTCAGCTAAATTTAGATTGTAAGTTTCTTTCTAGAAGACCAAAGACCAATGTACCTTGATCACTGAGGGTGAATTAGGGCTTATCAATGCTTCCATAAGTCGGGGCTCCAGCCCCTTTGAGAAGGCTACAACATATTCCCTAAAATCAGTGCTTACTAAAGAAATCCATTTGTTCCTAAAGAAAGGACACTGAAAAACATGAAAGAAAACTGGGGTAGCAATGAGGAAGGGATACCCACAATTCATAGCCAGCACTCAGGGGCTATTGCCTGATATGGGAAACAGGGAAACATCTGAGGGAAGTATGGGCTTGCCTCACTGCAGGCATACGAAGAGCTGCTTACAAAAGATGGTGAACCCAGCAGGCTGAATCCCTGTTCTCCACTGCATGGAAAAAAGTGACCATCTGCTTGCATGAAGTGCACATTTAATACAGAATAAAATATCTTGAGGCTTCAAAAAATAGGTTTAGGCTGGGTTTTTTATGACTCTAGGGAAATACTCAAGTGCATTTCAAATTTTGTGATTCTGGTATGGTAAAAAAAAATTGTATTTCTTGCCACTTTCTCTGAAGCAGAATTCCACACAGACACTCTATATTATTGTAAAACTTTCATCCTCAGTTCACAATATTTTCAAGTTAGAAGATGCAACATGCTAGTGCAAAGGAAGTTGTTACTCAGACTGTCATCAGCATCATTTATGTATAATGTGTGGACTCCATACCATGATGGTTACCTCTCAGAAAACACAGCTTCACCTATCTATACGGAAAAACACAGTCTTTTAGCTCCTATGACAGGCATCATGTTGTCAGGACAGGGAACAGCTTGCTGATGGATTTATAAAAGAGCAACAGTGTGTTGCATCTCACACAACCGTAACATCCATTCCCCACATGCATTGACAAACATTAATTAATAGACTGTTAAAAAATTTTTAAATTTAAGCTAGAGTTGTGATTTAGATTTTATTTTACTAGTACTCTTTTGTTGCTAGACTTTCAACTAGAAGCTTCAATTTTTGTTTTATCAAAGAAAGAACCAGCACTCCTACCAAGAGTTCCTTGAGAAAGGTGTAAGCAGGTGCAAGGGGCACACTTAGGGTACCCTTCCTCCATGAGGATGGTGAAGCTGCATGAAACCTGAAATACATTCAGGGGATGGAAGAGCTGGGTCCTGAGGCATGTTAAGGAACAAAGGACTGGCGCAGGAATACCTGCAGGTGTCTTTCAGGCAGGTTTTCCCCCAGGCAAGCATCCACCTTGCTAGAAGCAAATAGCCAACACACACACCACAACTCCAGGCAAGAGCTGAAATGTCACATCTGGGCTCTGATTTCTCTGTAATAAATAAAATATTCTTTCTGGTCTACTCTAGGCATATGCATAAATATATCAGTAAAATACAGATTATTAAAGTGGGTGTAATCTCCTTAACACAAATGAGATATGCCCTTCTCTGTGCAAAGCCAAACATCACTAGCATGCTGCAGTTGTGTAGGGTTTACCTCAAAGTGGGTGTGAGGAGGAGAAAGAAAGCATGTATGAGAGATACCAGTGGAAAAAAAGCTGAGTTTTTGTCAGAGTCCAATAAATTAAAGCCCAATTCAATAGAATGAAGTATGCCCAATAAACTATCAGAATACTACTTAAAAATATAAAGCCATATAAATAGTACCATGTTTCAGAATGACAAAGACTGCATAAACCTTGTTTTCTTTTAATAATAAAGGACATTTCTGAATAACACCCTTCTAGCTGCCTGCTATGCCTGTGCACACTCAGACCACAGATCATAAAGCTATTTTCCCAGCAGGTGACTTTTCAGTAAGTCATTTCTGTGTGAAATCTCACTTGTAAATGAGGAAGTGGATCTATATGACCATAAATTTGATGGGAGACAAATTGCTGGTGGTATTATTCCAATGGTTGCTCTCTCTGTGCAGCCCTGGTATGAGACAAAGCATGACACATCGCTTACAGACTTAGTGCAATAAAGTGTAAATAATTGAAAGCTTTTTGATATTATCCTGTCTTATTTTAGCATATGTCTTCAATAATTAATTCATTTGTACCTTAAAATTGTCTTGCTCCATATCTTCAGTCATTTCCATAGTTTTGCTTATTAACCTTGGGTTAGCATGATCTGCTTTGTGCATGCCTTTTCCCTGATCTGTTGCTGTATATATGCTCAGGGAGTTTTCCTGTCTTGTACTCATCATTTTGCACATCACATGTGAATTGCCACATCTACTGTCTCCAGTAACCATTGTTAGCAATAATAGGTAACGTGATTATAGTGTTCAGTATTTTAATTAGGATTAGGATTAAAGACTTGCAATTTATTCCTTCCTCTTTCTGAGTGTTCACTTGCTCTTCCTGGAGAATTCAACCTGCCCCTCTGGAAGTCGCAGAGCATCAGAGCCCTGATGCCCAGGTGACATCTGACATGGGTAACATCCTTTATGAGACCAGACTGGCCCCTGATTCATTAACCTCACTTTATATTCTATGGCCTATTAAAAAAGCCTTTTTAAAAAGGTTTTTCAGTCTGCTTGCAAAATGTTATTGCTTTTTAAACTTACAGACTTTGTGGGAGAGTTTTAACAGGCTAGAAAATTAATTTCAGGCTAAAAATATATCACCTATGATCTGTACACATAGATATTTACTTTGTTCACCATCATGATTTGATTTATGGGGCCTGTTGCTGCTCCTGTTTTGGTCACAAAAATCTGCTGCCTAACTGAATAAAGATGGGATCAATCCTTGAAAGTTTCTTTTAAAACTTTTTTAATTTTTAGGCTACTTTTGCCATAATTTTCATCTCCTATTTACTGATTCAATTGTGTGTTTCTTTGAACAGAAACATTGCACTGCTTTATTATTTCAGAAATATAATTTCTCTTGAATGGTTTCTTTTGCTGAAGCTTTTCTGGCTCTTTAAAGACTGTTTCCAGAAAATGTGAAGGAACGATTCTGAAGAGGGTAAATTGTGGATACAGTGGCTAGGAGGCTCAGACTAAAAATGGTTTCAAAATAAATTCTATTAGGAAATTGATTGCTCCTCAGACTTTGTAATTAGCACTTTTCTAACCTTTGGGAAAAACAGACCCAGAGCAAGGAGACATTCAGCTTCCAAAGCCAGAAATAGAAAGCAGTCATGATTTTCCTAAAATGTCTCATTTACATTTTTAATTTGTTTCATGTTGTGCGTTAAATATTTCTGTAGTAATTTGCCATTGTGATCATTCTGCCATATTATATATATCTACCTGGCTGTGTGTGTTTATATACATGTGCTGACATATATATATAGCTTACACAAGTACATTTACATGTCTGAACACATTTCTTAAATATGCCCTATCAAATATATTGTTTATTGAGTACTTATGACACAGATTGAATATAAAATTTCTATCAATTTTTATTAACATACATAATACATGTGTTTCTGACTCATATTTTTTCTCTGATTTAGCATCTTTGGCTTCAATCTACAGGAGCAGCCAGCAAAATCTTTCTTTATTGATCTTGTGAGCCTCAAATTAATGATATTTTAATATTTATCTCATAAACTGCAATGTTTAATATATAATTCACTGAAATACACCCATTATTATGGGTAGAGAAGAAAGTCTTCTCACCACTGCTAAATTTCTCCCAGATTGATGCTTTGTTTACTAAATCAAGACCGAAATGCAAGATTAATTTTTAGTAAGATCTCCCTGACTGTGAATTTTAAGATTCTTCAAAATGCATGCTTTTGTAGCGTTAGCTGCTGTGCCAATGAGTACATGTTTTTCAGCACACACAGGTATTTCTCTACAGCTTAGTGTGTTCATGAAATGGGCCAGCTCAAAGACTATGTGTATAATCTGCTGAGTGAGGGCATTGTTTGCTTAGTGTCACAGGCTTGACTTCCTTCCCTTAGCCTGGCAGCTTTTCTAGATCAGAGGTAGCCCTTGCTAGATGTCTGGAAATGCCTACTGTTTCTAGAATACAATTATAAATTAGCATTATTAATACCACTATGTAAAATGCATCCTGACATACTTTGGCACAAAAAATCAGGTATGCCCAAGCAGTAATAGTGAAGCAATGAATGTGAAGAAAATCAGTATATCTCAACATTGAAACAGGACCTGAGATACAGGTACTTTTGTAAAAGTTAGTTTCATCTTTGATCCAAAGGAGCTTGCTCAAAAGTCATATCATCCACTACAGCACCAAAATGAACTGCAACAAGGGCTTTGAAGTGGTCCTTATTTTTACATTTATGGCCTAAAATATTTGTGTTGATCTTACAGATATTGCGATCCTGAATAAAAAACAGAAGCAATATCCATACCAGATGGAGTCAGATCATTCATCTCCTTTCCTTAAGCAACACATGGTGGAGAGGAGAGAGGTTATTGATTCTGTTCCTTTTGCAGACAATTACATTGACTGGTAGCATAACATGGGCAAGAAAGATTGCTATCAGCCTCACCTATTGAACATCCAGAATAAAGCAGTTTGTTTTGAAGAGAAGTCATCAAGAAGAGAGAGAGGGAAAGCAATTGTGCTAGCAACCCACCTCACTCCCCAGAAGACCAAGGTCCTTATGGGGCTACACGGTAGTGCTGACTTTGAGTTTACGTCATTTTCTAAAAGGTTACCAAGGAGTGCTATCATCAGTCCAAGCTTTGCTGCACTGTTACTACACAGATTAATTTGTGGCGGAGGTCTGCAGGCTTGGTGAGGAGGGAGAGGGATATTAGCCTCCTGGTAGAGTATAATCAATGTGGTGGGACAGGCCCTTAGAAGAAGCCCTCCCTTAGGATGAGCATCATGCATTCAGCAGCTACCCAAACTTACTGTCACACCTCTATGTGAAGTTTGTATAAGAATGAAGCTTGCAGAGTTCATAACAGAAATTATTATATGTATAAACGAGATTTAGGAGAGGCCAGGAAGAAGTAAGAGATATAAGCAAAGCAACAGACTTTTTCACTAAACAGACCTAAAGACATGAAGCAGAAATGCCTGTCCCAGCATCCAGACAGCACAACCAGTGGGAAGGGAAATGGGAATGAGAAATGCCATCATTAGTGAAGGGAGCTGGCTCGGAGGTGACACAGCGTGAGCAGTGTGGTGTCACCCCTGCTGCCTCCTGGGTATGCCAACCCCCTGGATGTTCTCGGACAGGGAGTCACTTGGAGATAGGGTAGTGGGGAAGACCGTTCTTGGTAAGTATAATCCTAATGCAGTGTTCTGGTTTCATACATATTTCTGTGATTGTCAGCATAAGTTTTGACCCTATCTGACAGAAAGCTGCATGCACAGTCTTTCATTCGACCCCAGAAAACTGAACACACTCTTCCACACTCAGAAGGTGGCAAATGTGTCAGCTAGGAGTGGATGGTTTGTGAAGTGCCGCACACACTTTGCAGGTTTAGGACACCCAGGAACGCAACAGGGCAGTCATCTACCAATCTGCAAGGCTCTGGGTGTGGGCTGATAACAGCGAAC
This sequence comes from Aegotheles bennettii, assembly GCA_013398125.1. Lineage (NCBI taxonomy): Eukaryota > Metazoa > Chordata > Aves > Caprimulgiformes > Aegothelidae > Aegotheles > Aegotheles bennettii. The sequence goes on along the minus strand of VZRW01006426.1, from coordinate 24,139 downwards.
ATCAAGACTGTAAGGAGATCTTCAGAGTCAGCAATAACTCCAAACTCATTGCAGTTACTTACAGAAATAAAATTTTGCTTTACATTGCTAAAGGTCTCTGGGCCTTAAAACCAAACCCAAGAGTTTTTCTTGCACACGTTACAGTTCAGAATGCAAATGCAAAACCAAGCCAACCCACAATCAACCCCATACTGTTCACAGTACTTACAAAATGATATCTGATAAACAATTTCTACAGTAGGGACTGCAAGTGTGTCAAAACAGGCTGGCTGCCCTCTGTAGGTGCTCCCTAGAGGATCTGGATGTCTGACTCCGAGAGCTGCAGCAAGGCCATGCTTTCCAGCTGCCTCCTGATGTGACCTTGGGCAAGTAACTTAATTCCTCTGCGCCTCAGATAGCCAGCCTTAAAATTACACTCTCATTCTAAATCCTTTACTGACCTTGTTTGTTTACACTGTAAATTTATCAGAACAGATGCTGTTACTTACTATATGTTTATACAGCAGGTAGCAGAGAGCCTGACCTTGGCTGGAGGTCACAGGTGATCCAACACGTTGTGATGAACTAGGAGCCGTGGCGTGTATCTTATCAACAGGAAAAAACAAAAAAGTGGTTTTCTCTCTCAATCTCACACTTTCACATTCATGAATTCAAAACAGTACACAAAACAGTTCAACAGCACATTAGATATGCACAGACAGCATCTTTTTTTTTCTGTGAATTTCTTCGTTTACCTCTAACATGGAGAATGGAAGACAGTCGCTTTGAGTTCTCCAGGGTATGGGGATATTTATTACACTCAATTCTTCTATTTCAACAGCATCTTCAGTTTGGCATGAATTACATGACTTGTCTCGGTTTAAAGACCTGTAATGCACTAGTACCCCAGTCCTTGTACTAAATTTAGAGAGGATATTAAATACTCTAGTGCTGCTGTCTTGTCAAAGGCAGAAAAAAAAAAAATCCCCATATAAAGTAGAATATTACCATGCCCGTGACTGTTAGTTCAACTGAATGTGGAGGCTGTGAGTGGATTCTGGCAGAGGACATCAGTGGGACAACCAGAGGCAGAGCAGTTTACAGCTCCAGAAAAACAAGTCTCAGCACTGCACCGTGAGTGTTCCCACGTACACACAGGCAGATGGCTTAGTTTGTGTCTTTTTACCAGAGTGGTCACAGCACTGTGCTGCTTAATGCAGGTAGCAAAACCCTTTCTCAATTGCAGGGTCCACAGCGCCCCGTGTCCTGCATGAAGTGTTCCTCCTCCTTTGCTGCCGAACCTATGCTGCTCTCACACCTCTGATAGCATTACACACAAACCTAGAAATGCATCCACTGTTTCTTCTATGAATTTTAGCAATTTCTTTGCCTAAATGTATTTTTTGATTACTTGTAAATGCCATACATGAGGAGTTCTGCCTGCAGAGCATCCCCAAGTAGATCTCAAACTCACAGCAAGCAGTGCTAGACTCACCAGGAAGGGCAAAGCCTTTGACTTTCCTCTACAGCAAAATAGCAGCACCTTGCTGTGACCCGGGACTTCACAGCAGAAGCAGGGAGAGACACAGGGGTGCACAGGGACCAGCTCTGTGTTAAGTGAAATAATGATTAATTTAGCCCTGGTATTATGGAAACAGCAAGGAATATTGGAGAGGCTGGAAAGCAAAGAACTACAGGAGGCAGACAAAACCTCTCCAGTACAAAAATAACTCTGAAAAAATGACTGAAAAAGTACTGGAAGCAGTATAACTGGGTTCACTGGAGTCAGAAGCTGAAATTTCCATGCTGCAGGTTTTGGGGCATCCAATCTGAGACATGCAAAACTGGTCAATTGGAGATACCGAGCATTTTCACTGCAGTTAGTGGCTGCCAGCGCTGTTTACCATCAACTTTCCACAAAGATGACTGATCACTCTCTCTCCCTTCGTCAGTAGAGAGCTTAGCTTTGCAGTTATGATGGAAATTCCTCTCCTTTCATGGACAATGAAAAAACCCACACTCAAGTTCAGCATACACACCCATCCTTCCCAAGTAGGCTAGCTGTGCAGAAAAGATGTGTTTGCTGTATGGCTGTCCTTCACAGTGTCCTCCCCAGGGAGGGGAGCTGCACTTCCCACCAACATTCACCCGGATCGGTGGAGGAAAGACAGAGTGAAATAAGGCCGGATGGCAGGCAGCAGCAACAATTTCGCCCCTGCCAACACTGAGTACTGCATGGTGGTGCTTGAGTCAGAAGTGACACTGGTTGTGAATGAAAACAGGCAGAGGTGGAGGAATACAAGTTTAAAACCCTTCCTCTCTTCTCACACTGTGCCCTGCCTCAATTGCTCTGCAGTCACTGAAGCTGACAGGAGGATTATGCCAGGTCTCCTGCTCCACCACCGGTCTCCTTCTGTCTTGCTTCAGAGAAATCAAGCCCCTTTCTGTTAAGGCACCTTGCTTTTTAACACAGGCATCACTTGTTGGGAAACAGTTGGTTTGCAGATAGCTCTGTCCCTGTGACTGTATACCTCCACCCAAACGCTCAGACTCACCTAGCTTTTGCTTTAGTGAACTTTGAATATTGCAATACCAGGCTTCCCTGCTATGTATGGATGTGTAGTGTTTGCCAGCCTCTTGCCACCATCTGTACCTTATGGAGTATGGTGCTGGTGAGAGAAGGTTTTAAAGTCACCGTTTGGCCTGGATGGCAGAGATCATGTTTATTGGTGGCGACCTACAGAGCGGGGCTCCATGTCAAGGATCAAAGTGAGTATTTCTTTGAAATTCAGGGACACCAGACTATGCGGGAAATACAGAAAATAACACAGCAGATGACCATGGGTCTGATTCCTGCAGACATAAGACATCAACAGCAATCAGGAGGAACGCCCAGGAGAGGCAGTGCAGGTAACAGGGCTGCAGGCAGCCTTACTGGGCGCTGGGGGCTGTCACTTGTCCCCAGAGGCAGCCAGCTCCTTCAGCAGCACCTGGAGGAGGCAGTCCTGGACCCAGGCAGGCATCCAGGGAAACCTGCCTGTTTGCAGGCAGAGGCAGAGTCTTGTGAAATCAGACCATGCAACTGAAAGGCAGTTATTCTGCTGTCTAGTTTTTCTCAAGACAGGAAAAGCATCAGTTTACAAGCTGAAGACTGCTGTACCATGCTGGCAGCATTTCTTGGAGATGGCCTCAGGATTTGTTCATTCTGACATCACAGTCAGGATCAATATAATTCAGACTGGTGTCCTGTCAACTGCTCCCTGGACAAATTTACAAGAGAAATAGGGGCATGTGCCCTTCTGGACAGCAAGCCACTATGTACTTACCTTTCCAAACTCTCTGTGAATAGTAATGTGAGGGGTTTGAAACATTCCCTTTCATCCACCAAAATATTCACTGCTGATCATTTCCAGTTCATCAAGAAATGAGAGGTTAAACCTAGAGGCTTTCATATCGTTATCAATAGTCTTTTTTTTTGGAGCAAATTCTGGAGCAGACGTCTTCAGATAGTGTCAGAGTAATTTTCATCTTGAGCAGAATTAAAAGTTGCTTGTTCAACAGTAGCTGCACAAAAGAAATACTGGTGAAGAAAGGAGGTAGAAATGGCTTCATAAAAGTCAACACTTGCTTTTTTCTGAAATGAAAGGGAGTTAGCTGAGCTCTAGATATCCCTTTAAACTGCAGGAATAACCTTGCCCCTTTTTTATAAACCCCATATCCTCAGGAAAATTTCCAGCCTGGTAAAAGCAAGCATTAGATCAGAAAAGAAATGAGGACATGACAAGCTGGACCAAACTAATTCATACAGTATAGCAAACATATTGCATGAACATGTTGTGCTAGTTAGTAGAAGATTAGCATTTATACTATTAATAGGAGCTGTCATGCACTTTTTGATATTGAGTACTGAACACAGCACAGCCCAGTACCTATGTTTTAGACAACATGAAGTCACCAACTGAAGTTGCAGTTCAATCACATTCAACTGAAAAAATCAGCTTGTCTGGGTCCCAAGAACTTCAGGCTCCCAGTACCTCTGTGAGAGCCAAGGGAGCCATGCCAATTTATGCCTGCAATAGACTGCAGTCATATTTCCTTCACAATGAGGAAAATGTAGATGCCATACATGCAGAAGTGAATTAAGGTATGTCAGAGCATCTCTGTTGCATTTATTTTATATTCAGATGAGACTAGAAAGCGATAATAATTGAGGCAAAGACATCTCCAGCCACCACCCCTTTATGCTACATTCCAAGACATGACTTGCTTAGGAAAAGTCTCAGTTTCTGTTACAGGAAGAGATTCCTTCTGTTTATTGATCCAGCTTCAAGATGTTTCTTCTCCACAGTTACTTCCAGATTCCAATAAAAGTGTACAGATGACTGAAGCATACCTGTCAATGTCTTTGGTGACTGTCTCACAGGCACAGCAAACACATGACTGCCATCAAACTAGATGACTAAACATGATACCAGGGGTAAGAAATGCATGGAGAGCCAAAACTTCAGTAGTTTTTAAAACTATTTTCGGTCTTCCAAAGACTTACAGTACCACTCTAAGTTACTTACAATCCTGCTTTGAGTTTCCAAACTTTATGCGGTTAGTCAAAGTATGCTACAGTGACCTACAATGTGATTTCTTTAAACAGGAGCCAAGTTCCATACATCAGCATATTCTATATTGCTATTGCTAATGCAACATAAAAAGAAAATCTCCATTCAGGCTACAGTGGCTGCAGAATTGTACAATTGCCATCACTTCCATAGATCAGTGGAGGAATTTTATTAGGGAAGCACTCTATCCACATATGCACTCTTCTTAGACGTCTGTCATTCAAAAGGAAATCATGTTTCTACTTCTCTGCAGAATGTATTCAGAAGTTATTTGCTATTCAGTATAACTGTAAAAAAGCCCATGTAAAAATTCAAATTCACTCTTGAAAGTGATCAGCTAAAGCAGCCCATCTATTTTGCTGGTGCTGCACCTGTTACTGGGCTTACAATACCCTCGCGGTGCTGCAGCACTGTTAGAAAGCAAGAGCCAGAGGCTCCCATGTTTGTTTTTAGCTGAAGTTAGTGCAAGTGATGTTTGAAATGAACTGGGGCCTTAGGCAAATAAGAGTAGTGCAGAATTTCACCATGGGGTTTGTGGATACATAACACACTTCTTGCTTTGCACAGGCCACAGGGAGCCCAGTGTGAACCTGGCAAATAGACACAACCCCTCCTCCCTGCCTGCTCACTCACACTGTGTAGGGGCACAGACAAGGACTCAGTTATCTGAGGCTGACCTCAGTCACAAGATAAGTTGTGAGAGATATTTTTGGGCAGGAAAACAGACATGGCTTTAGTCTTGTTAAACAAACAACCTGTTGTTTTGCCAGTGTCCAACTGGGTGCAGTTAAAATCCACTCCCCAGGTGAAATTATCTACCAAACAAAGGAGCAGCTCTGCTTTGCATTGTTTCCACCTGCACAAATCTTGCCACCTGTGGTAAACCAGAAAAAAAAAAATGGCTGAATTTCAGTCAGTTTCTTCTTTGTCTTGTAAAAGGTAGTTATGGGTCTAATTCCTATGAAATATAGTTTTATATGTATCAAAATGCAAAGAGGCTTCGTTGCTTCTTGAGGCTTCTGCTCTGAGGTGCTGTGGAAGCAAGTAAGGGCAACACACTCCCTCTTACCTGGCAGCATGCTGGTATTGTTACGGAGCAGATCACTGCAGAAACAAGAAGAATGCTTCAAAGGCAAGCTGTTCTGCTTTTCCATCGTGTTTGCAGGAGGTTCTGGACATATCACACTACATGGTTCCAGAGCCACCTCTGGTCTTAGCTCAATGGGATGCTAGGACAGTGGGACAGGGATAAGTTCCTCCACTCTCTTAAACATTTAGCAGTGCCGCGAGTTATCCAGGCTAAAAATTAAAATCTCACAAGTTTCAACAAGCTGGAACTTCAAAAACAATTCTGACCTAGGTTAACTGAAACATTTTCCATTTCCATTCTGAACATCTTTTCCATTTTGATTTCAGACATTCTGTATGTTTTACCGTTTTTACTGCTACACAAACAAGAATATGTTTCAAAACAAAAAAGAACATATATTATTTTTCACTTGAAGATTCAAGTAATGGTAAACACTGTTTCTAAAGGAGAGAGCAGCCTAAAGGTCCAGCTCTGTGCTCTGTCCCCAGTGCACCAGTGAAAGTCACTAACACTCTGGAGTCCTGCAGGCGCATCCCACCCCTGACCGCCACCAAATCCTGCTTCTCTTAAGGCCAGAGATTCATTTCCTATATTTGTATTGCCCTGGTGTTTGCCTGAACCTGGGATGGGGCCTGAGACAAAAGATGGGACTGAAGGTCTGGCTGTAATTTGGCTTCACTGTCACAAGCACCAGTGTCTGTTTGTTTGCTTGCTTTAGTTTCAAGTTTTTTGGGACTCTTTTGCTTAACAAAAAAAAAAACCAAAACAAAACAAAAGCCACAAACAAACAAAAAACAACACGGAGGGGAAAAAGTTGCAATTCTAGAGTTCAGGTCAAAGTTTCAAGCAATGGATGCATCAGATGGACCTCCATGATAAAGCAGCCTGGCTCACCATCAATTGCTTTGGCTGCATTAAGAAAGAGGAAGGATTAAAAGAGAAGAGAGAGCAAAAAGAAGGCAACTCTTTGTAAGTGAGGTGGGCACCAATTTGGGAATATCCAGGATGGCCACTATAATTGTAGTGAATGGAAATTTACCAGGCTACCTAGTGCAGAAGGAATTATTTTCATTACCTTCATAGAGGAAGCAAAGCTGTTCGTAAGAGCAAAAGAGGTTCTGGTCTTCAGACAATTTTTCCACCTCTCTCAGGAAGTACAATCTGAGGTCCTGCAGTTACCCCTTGCTCACAGTACAAACCATCCCTGCAGCAGTAACCCTGAAGGTGAGATAACTGCAGACCAATGCAGAGACTGGGTCCATACCTACTCTGATGCTGATGCTGCCTGATCCTTTTCAACCATGCTCCCAGCAGCATAGATGTGAGCGGGTCACCGCCTCTGAGTCAGCTCTTGCATTAGAGAGAAGAAAAGCAAAGTTCCTTTCATACATCCCCTCTTTGTTTAAAGTCTAGGCAAAATCTGCAAGAAATTTTATACTACAGCTTTTATAAATATGCAAACATTTTTATAAATTAGGTCAAAGCAGGTGCATGCTATGATAGTATTGCCAAACCTGCAACTGCAAATCCTCTCATTAAAGGTAGGGCAGTGTTTTGCTTTTAAGATACGCTTCTGTACTGTGAGCCATGTTGCAAACCTTGCTGTCTGAGACCTTCCTGGGAAAATGTAACTGCAGCCTCTGGCAACTCAGGTTACATTTTTGTTCAGCAGTCACTAGTCAGAGAGCATAGCAGGTACCCACCTCCTGTTCAACAGCAAATCTCCTTTATCTCTTGCCCTAGTTTCCTTTCCATTTGATTTCAGAAGGCGTTTCCACTCCCTGCCCTGCAGCCTGCATGGTGTCCGTGTAAAGGGTGAAGAGAGACACTCTGTGTCTCCAACTCAGGGCATCAGGGCTTTGGGCAAATTCAGCTCCACTTCAGGGTGCAAGATCAGTCTATGTCAAGCCATTTGTTTCCCAGGATGTGACTGATCACAGTAGTCACAGGGTCTAGCTTCCCTTCCCTGCTTGAACAGCAAGCTTTAGAACAGGTTATTAACTAATCATGAGTCTGGAACTGGAAATAAGGAACATTTGAGTATGAATTTTCAAATGGATGTCACTCGTGCTTGGCTTTGTAAAACTTCTTGGTTCTGCAGACATGCTGCTGAATACAACACCACAATATACTGCGCTTACTGTAATCATACACAAAGCAGTCAAGCCAAATTGCTGTTCTTATCTGCCAAAAGACTTTGGGGACATCTTTTTCTATTGTTTGAATATTTGTAGTCCTGGCTCTGATCTGATTTTTTTAGGCTGATGAAAGGTATATTTAATTTTTCTTTATCTCACCTGTCATCTATGGATTCAAGCTTGTATTACATTTTATTGCTTAAATATCTGAAGAGAAAGAATGGACAACCAGCAGCATTTAAAGCTGAGAGATGTGTCTATAGCCCAGGCAGAGTATCCGTGCCCTCCATATAGACAGAAATCAGACATGCCAACTTGGTTTATTCCCATGTCATCCCAGATGGAGGTGTTACTATACAGGACTTGTTTCTGAGCTGGAGTGGAACAACTAAAACTTGCTGAAGCTCAGAGGTTACAGAGACACATCTGCCCTCTCCATGTGCTGGCCAGCCCTGACACCACCATGTGCCATTGCAGATATGGACGGAACCAAAAGCCTCCATATACTTTATCCAAGTGGCATCAGATGCTGGCAGCCCTCAGGAGCAACCTTGGCATCTGACACTCTTCCCTGGCCTCTGTCATTTGCCTTCTGGTGAGACACAGGGATACAGGGGCACCTCCTGTGGAGCATTCAGTAACTTTCAGGGTTGTGTGAGAGACTCACCAGTTTAAACATAAACAAACAGCCTGTTTGTGACATGGTATGGTTGTTGAATTGCTTGCTGAAAATTTCCATGCAAATTCTGTGTCTGTACACTTTTAGGGCTATTGCTCTACTTGTAGTCCAGTGAAGGCAGTTGAAAAGAAACTGCTGCAGCTCTTTGCAAAAGCCCTGCTGCTGCTGCTGTCTGCGGTTTCAGTACTTCTTCATCTACTATGACTGCCTCACTCATCTGTTTTGTATCAGGTTGTCTTGGTTCAAGTGGCCAGGGCGAGCCACAACCCAGAGAGGCAGTTTGCTCTTTGTTACTCCCCTCCACCCCCTCAGGGGGAGACAGAAGGGGAATAAGGAATAGAGGCTTAAGGGTTGGAAGTTAAAACTGTAACAGATTTAATGAAACAGGGAGGGGGAGTAACAGGGGGAGAAGAAAAAAATATATACAAATATATACAACCCAACTCCGATGACCACCGATATAAGCTCCCGAAAATCCCCCACGGCAAAGCCGATGGAGAAAAAAACAGTCCAAAGCTCTTCCCCACACCCGATGGACTCGGATTCTGCAGATCTTGTGGCGAGCTCTCTCTCTCTCCGGAATGTCTCCACTGGCGATGAGAAGACGAGCAGGCAGCAGGGGGGAACTTCCTGTTCTCCTGGCTTTATAGAATTTGGCAGGAAGGGGGAGGGAATACCGACACCCCAGACCCCTTTTCAGGAAGGGTCCTAAACTCCACCCCACCCCTTTTGAGCCTTGCAGCAAAACCATGAAATTTGCCTGTCCCCTCAAACCATAACACGGGTCTTTCACGAAACCATTGCATTTTGGTGTCTTTTAAAATAGCTAGTGTTTGCTCTGCAATTATGCATATATGCATTTCTTAATCCAACCAAAATAACTGTAGCCTTCATGGGATCAGATTTCTGCATGCTGCTGTCTATTCATATGTGACCTGGGTGCTGCTGGTGCAGTCACACGTCTACAAGAAGCAGGTAGGGTTTGCAGGGCTCACTGACCATCTACCTGCATGAATCAAGTGTCAGGCTGATTAATACGCATTGGTCTGCTACAGTCGGATTTAAGAGTCCATGAGCAAATCTTTCATGACCTAGGAATTTGCACATGCAGAATTCCATGCGCAATAAAGGAAATCACTTTGGAACATCAGCTCTTCTACTATAGTGCTTAGTATAGCAGAGAGAGATTTCCTTTAAACCCATAAGAGTTGTGGTGTATAAGCAGTCTCAGCCATAAGAAGAGTCAGAGACTAAACATTGCTAACAAAACTACCTTTTAAATGCTTATAAACTATTCCTACATAGACCAAAAAGAAAAAAAGAAAAAAAAAACAAAAAGAAAAAAACCCCAAAATTTAATCAGACCTGAAAACCATGAAAATAAAAGGTTTCAAGAACACTTTGGAGATGCACAGTAAACTCTTCAATCTTTTCTGCTTCCCTGCTCACCTCCTTGGAAGGAGCAGAGTTCACAGCAATGGTAGATTTCGGAGAGGTTTTAGTCTATCACCACCCGTCACAGAATTACAGAATGATGGGGGTTGGAAGGGAACGCTGCAGATCATCTAGTCCAACCCCCCTACAAAAGCAGGTTCACCTAGAGCAGGCGGCACAAGATTGCATCTGGGCAGTTTTTGAATGTCTCCAATTGTCTCGGACTGCCTCCTGCAGTTTAGACACCTCTTGATGCAGCTTCACCTGCTTTTGCCCAACATGCCTCTCTTACTACAAAATGCGTTACACCAGAGAATCAGTGCCCCATGGGGAAAGCAACTCCCAGAAGCACACTCATACCCTCAATCTCCAGAAAAACCTTTTGCTGAAGTGTGGGTCCAGCTGGGACTGTCCCTATGATGCCTCTAAGTACCAGCCCACTAGTAAAACCCTAAACCTCTTGGAAAAGTCTTTAGACATTTTCATAATATGTTTTCTATGAATCATTAGATAAGATTCAACCTCTTACCATAACACAAAATATCACATTTGATAATGAGTATCCTTGATTCTGAAACGGCTAGGAGGGTTAACCCTCCAGACTTCTAATGAGTTTGATATTGCAGAAATACTCATTTATTGTACTTCAAATGCAGCTTTCCATTGCCAATAACGAAGTGATTGTAAGCAAGGCAGGGACAGGACTGCTCTGTGGACAATCTGAAGCAATCCTGTAATTACAGGTTCCACATTAAGGACACATGCTGATCTCATTTAGTGATGTCACCACAGGCAACAGAAACTCCCATAGCAGCAATGATGAATCAGAAAGTCATGACCACAGGTACAAGTTCTTTGCAAAGCAGAATAAAAGCAGCTTTTTCAAATAGGAATAAGTTTAAACAGTGCCAAACACACAACGATGCAATAACACAGGGAAACCCCTCTTGGACTACAGTTATAAACCCCTGATGTCACCAGGGCTGCAGAGTCAGGAAAAGTCCACAGCGGTTGCACTAATGCCAACACATTGGGCAAACCTCAGCTTAAAAACCTCAGCCAAAAAAAAATTTTGTTTTTCCTCTGCTGAATTGACCGAGGTGAGAAGAATAAGTATTTACAAAGCTTGCAGAATTCACACACCGTTGCTTGACAAATTTGCTTTCATGTTTCCTTTCATTTGCTCAGATTAAAAAAGGGAAGAAGAGAGGTGACCTGGTGATCCTTGGCCTACCTCCTAGCTGAGCACTGGGAGCACAGATGCTGTCCTTTTCAAATTCCAGGCCTGCTCCACATACAGCACACTGAGTTTGGTGGACATTCAGGTTGTTGTGGCAGTTATATGCAAAGCTGTTTCTCCACTCCAAATCCCCAGAAGGAGCAAGGAAGGACCAGATTACTTGACAAAGAGAATTACCTGACAAACAGAATTACCTGACTGGGAAGACCAGTAACTGGGAGAAAAATGCTTTGATTAGGAGAGGAGATGTGCTTTCAGGAATGAACAAGATGTCATCAGCTAGAGAGAAAAAAAATGTAGGAAAAGCATCCCAGCCACGTTAGACAGCTTTGAGTTATGCCCAAGTGATGTTCTGGTTAGCATAAACTGCTGAAAAAGAAAAGAAAAATTAAACTGTAATGCCCACAGTACTGGGTGAAGTAGAAAGACAGGCAAAATGAAAGCCTGAAAATGAAAGTGTTGACCAGGATTTCCTATCTGGATCTTGATCATGAAGCACTTACCAACCATCTCAGTTCCTCCATATGAGATATCAGACAACTCAACTGGTGTATCTATGGGAAACCCCACCTTACACTTTTTGTTTGCCCAGGCATCTTCAGGAGAGGCCCATGTGCCTTTGCAGAAACACCTTCTGAGAAGCACCAAGAAGACCAGACAGATGCTAGGCCTTGCAGGAAATGGCTGGGGCCACCTGCAAAAGGGTCAGAGAGGATTTCTTGACAGGTTGCCAGAGGCTGGTTTAGCTAGGAGGTGCTTGATTTCTGTTCTCTGGTTTAGTGGTGCACAGGTCCCACTGCAGTACAACCTTTCCCTGCAAGCAGCCTGTGCAACAGGCAGGCTGCTGCAGAGTGGGTCAGGCAGCCCTGCCATGCTTAGTCAGCTTCTCAATGGTGCTGCTAAGCTTATAGATAAAGGGAATCCTGTGGATGCCTTATATTTTGGTCTTCACAAAATTTGACAGAATTTCACAGCAAAAGTTGTTAAAGAGTCTGCGTTACCTGGGGTGGGAAGAAATGCCCTTCTAAGTATTAAAAGCTGGTTAAAGGATAAGAAGCAAAGAGCAGGGGTAAATGTCACATCTCATAGTGTAGAAGAGTGAATGGCGATAATGCATGGAGGATGGAGCTAGAATCATTTTTATTCAACTTTTGTTCGTGATCTATTGCATGGGTTGAACAGTTAAATACTTAGCTCTACATAGAGCAACTGATCTCCTTCAGTCAGTCACTGGCTGTGCCAATGGTGAGATTCTCCAGAATGGCTTTAGACAAATTAATGTGTGGGCAGATGGTCATCCCTCTGGATAAATGTAAGGTAGTAGATTTGAATCATGTCTACATGACACAGAACCTGGGGCTGGTAGTTACTATTTAGGCAAGAGGTCTTGGAGTCACCATGGGCAGCCCTCTAAAATCTTTGGCTCAGTGCTCAGAGGTAGCTAAAATAGCCAGCAAAAACACAGGACATCGCAGGAAAGTGTGCTGAGACTAAGAGATAAGGTGCAGTTTTGTTGCTGTATGAAACACTGGTGCTGCCACTTCTTGACAACTCTGCACAGCTGTTTTCAGTGTCTCAAGGAGATTCAGCATTTGGGAGAAATACAGAGAAGGATGAATACAGCAAGAAAGGGGCTGGTGCAGCTGTCTATCAGAAAGGCTGCAACCCTTCAGGGAGAAGGCTGAGTGAAATACTATCTATGTTTCCAAAACAGTGAAGGGATAAGCTGCATGGAAAACCACTGTACACTAAATCCTGCAGTCAGACAATTAAGGGGCATGGAATTAAATTGGTAGAAGGTAAGCCTAAACCATATGAAATACAGTCCTTCTTTACCCAGAAAGTAGTAACATCTGTGATTTGCTGCCACAAGGGTCTGGGCTGGATGGCATCAGTGTGGTCAGAAATTGTTTAGATGAATGCATTAACTGAAGTTCTACAAATGGATCTGGACAGGACTGCTTGGAGATGTATCCACCAACATACTTAATGTAGAGCTGTGGCTGTAGAGTTGTAGGAAGAAAAGAGGTCCAAGGGAAGGCTTAGATTTGTTTGTGCCCCAAAACCCTATCTTACTGCTGTGATAGGAAACAGACTTCAGGGTGGGGACTGCCAGCTTGATCCCACTAGGAACTCCTTGCACCCTTAATGCATCCCTAAGTCTCTGTGCAACAAGACTCATCACATCTAGGTCTCATGTGAGCTGCAGGAAGATTTTATTTATATGGTTCCCAAATCAATATTTTCCAAGTGCCTCACATGCATCCTCATAATTCTCTTAGATTATAGAAACATATTAGACATCACTTTGCCAAGAGAGCATTGAAGCAAAGGAGAATGAGTCTCTAACCCGAGGACATTCAAGCTCTTTGCAGTCTCTCTCGGACTTGAGCTCCTTAATTTAAGTGCCTCATTTTTCAGACCATTACAACTAGAATGCTATTATCTGGTTAGCTTGGATGCAGGTAAATACAACAATCCCTAGCACAAGGTATAAGGTGCGTGAGGAACGATGTGGGATACATTATAAGCACCACCACTACACAATCATATTACATGCACTGAAAACCATGTACTCTGACACACAGGCTAATCAGTCATATGTACCAGCAGCCAACAACAGGCTGTGCTAGAGGGAATCCCACCAACTTGGGATGCTACATCACAGCACATTTTGTCTAACGGAAAAGTTTTCCGTCTCAGTGCCTGAACAGACACTGCAAGAGCTGCTGCAGGGAGTGGTTGTTCAAAATGGTGCTCTTAAGATATTTATACACATGTATAATACAGCCTGGGACAAAAAAAATACAGTGCTGTGACATGAGAATGACACACCTCTAGCCTCAGAAGAAGTAGCTGCTCTGCTGTGCACACCACGGGATCGCTGGCTGCACACAACCAGGCATGACTAAGGACTGTCAGACTCAGCAGCTGTCAAGGCAGCAGGTCATATGTCTGTGTCAAAGGCTTGTCACTCCACATCTTATATGACAATAGAAAGGGAATGTATGTGATCTGTAACACCCAGCTATTAATCACATGGATACACAGAGCTCCCAGGGTAAGAGTGCAATTACACACATTGCAGTTCAGCAGGAGAATGGCTGTGTCTTTTTTTTTGGCTGTCATACCATTTGTGTTCTTCTAAAATTTGCCTTCCATCACTCACCTTACCCTGCAGTAGCTATAACACCTGGTGTTGCAGAACAGCGCAGATGCCTAGCAGGGTGGCAGGAGCCCACTTGTCCTGCTATGTGAACCTCTGTGGCACTGATGTTGGGTGGACCTTGTCTCGTGGGGACAGTCAAGTCCATGTCTAACCTCTCTGATCAAATAGAAAATGCTCACCTTGGTCACCTAGGAGGAGTTGTTTTGGGTGTCTTACTCAAAAAGATCTGTCTTTTGGACTCATCACATACCTGCCCTATGCAAAATCATACCTCTGCAACATGTGGGGCTGGACAACTTGCACCAAAACTCACGAGCGATTTGTCAGAGTTTATACTAGTTCTGACTCATTTGCTCCCAGAGTATCAGCATCAAGACAGAAACAAGAGATGTGGGCAGAAGCTCAGCCACTCCCAGACAATGTTTCCTAAGGTAACTTCTGCAGAAGGCTTTTTTCAGAAGCTTTTACAGTTCCAGCAGCCTGGCTTTTACACACAGGTACCACTAGTATCTTAATGCCTTGGCCTCCTAACAACTTTCTTTGGTATTTCTTCATTTATTTGTTCAATTAATCACTACTTTGTTCAATATTAATCAGTGTAACAACTGCCCTGCTGAATCTCTGTAGTCTTTTATTTACCCTACTTAGATTTCTTTCACTCAGAAGGCTGGCATAACTCCCAAAAGATACAAAACTATTGAAGGACTGATATCCACTGTGGCACTAGAAGTTGTCCATTTAAATTATAAAGCAGGAAAGCCTGGCACATGGATGACATTAGATGAGGCTGTTTACAGTAAGTGCTTCAGTCTGGAGATTTAATAGGAGAGAAACAGACAATCACATGAATGCAAAACTATGATAATCACAAACTGAATTTGTATTTTTAATGGTGGGGCTTCAATTGGATTATTCTTGCCGGGGCTGGCTATTCTGCCAGCAATGCAACAACAACTACACAGCTTCTATGGACCTAAGAGATGAGTGAAGTATTTTACCACACAGCTCAGTTCCTTCTGCAGATACAATGTCTTTCTTCCTCACTTTCCCTACTTTGCAATTACTTCCACAGATAACCTTATCTTTGCTTGCATGTAGGCCTTAAGTACATATTAGTAATTCAAAGACAAAACATCACAGGGAGGCTGTAGTGAGCTACTTATCAGAAACTTACAAACCAAATAGCAAGGGTGTTGTAATCAATGAATATTGATTTTGTATCACAGAACCTGTAGTAACCAGTTTAAAAAGCAGCTGATTGATAAGATGAAAAATGCGGAATTATTGTCCACTGGGGCATAAACATTAGTTACTACAAAAATGAGAATATCTTTCCAGGGATTTTTGAAGATCTAATATCATTCAATCATCATAAGCCTTGCAAAAAAATGGCTGGTAGTTGGCTCAGGTAGCAAACATGTTAGAGTAAATAGCAAAATAAAAGGCCCAAAAGCCAAAACCAAAGTTCTGTTGAGATTTACTACTGCTACCAAAAACAATGGTGTCCCATAGCACAATAGACACAAGGGAAAGCATGTGGACACTTCCAGCATACTCCCAGCACCTGTTGTGCTCCCGGTTCACCAGTGTACTACAGCCTGAAAGGGGTGGCTGAGGACTCAGTGATGACAATGTTCTTCATCTGCTTTTTGAATGTCAGGAAACTTTGCTCTGCCGGTTCTTCCTGGGGGCTGCATGTTGGCTGAGCTGCCAGGCTGTGGGCGAAGGCGCCCAGATGCTTGGTGGGGATGTCAGGTGGGGAGCGGCCCCAGCCCTGCCAAGCCCTGGGATGTTGGCTGCTTGGCAGGAGCAGGGGCTGCAGGAGACGAACACAAAGGAGCAGCAGCTGATCCTGACGGGGAGGCTCCTGCTATCAACATGTCTAGAGCACAATGTGAGGTCCTCGTAATAAGACAGCTATTATCTCCCTCCATGTGATTATCTTGTTATTTACAAAGAAAAGCAGTTGATGCAGTTTTCTGCTTTAAAAGAAAGAGTATAGTCTTTTATTCATCAGCCATTCATCACATTTTTCCCCCTTTTTTTCTGCCAGCTGTAAGGGACTACATGAAGCCAGGATTCACATCAAGAAAGAAGATAGCAGCCCCACATTGGATTGTCTGTGGTTTTTGTTTACCATCTGAAAGCAAACACTGACATACATAATAGCAGCAAAGCTCACCACCAATATCAGCATACAGTGTACACATGCTTTGAATACTGTTGTAAAATAAAGCAGCATTATCTGAAACAAATTTCAGTGATATATTTCTCACCTGCTCCTCGAAACTTCCCAAACATTGTTATGCTAGAGCATTTTTAACCTGGTTTCTCTTTACCCCGCTCTGAAACAATGAGTTTTGCAGTGCCAAATCTCTGTCTCTGGACTTTGGATAACTGCAGGGACATGTTTGGATCCAGACTCTGCCTTCTGATTCACCTCCAATTGGATATTGGTGAAATATGTCATATTTGGTCTGGATTTCAGCAGAGACACAAGTTTTTGCAGAACCCAGATTTGTTTAATTTGCAGTCTCTTGCTGATGCAGTAGTAAATGTAATCAACAATGCCTTTTTAAAAATTACTTACCCAGTCAATAAATGTCACTGTACAAGATATCCCTGGCTTGACACAAAATTGGAAAGAATTAGCAAGTAAAATCTCATCAAGGACTGCTAACTCCTTCATGGTGTTTGGGACTATGGCCATAAAAACACCAGTGGTAGAAGACCTCCGTGCAGAAAGGGAAGAAGCACCTGTGCCCTGAGAGACTACCCAAAGGCTGCTTGACTGCCTGCCAGAGCATGCCCCCCCTCCAAAACCCAACACCCTCCCCATAACCGCCACCTGGACAGCAGAGCCAGTGCTTAACACAATGTGGTGGGTTGACCGTGGCTGGACACCATGTTCCCACATCGCTCACCTCCTCAGCTGGACAGGGGAGAGAAAATGTAATGAAAGGCTCGTGGGTTGGGATAAGGG
>VZRW01006423.1:113052-125970 GCA_013398125.1 Aegotheles bennettii | reverse complement strand
GGGACACCGAGCTGTGCGGGCAGGTGGGTACAGCCCCGGGTGTCCCCGCCTGCCGCTGTCCCGCGCCACGCCTGTGCCCGAGCGGTGCCCGCCTGCGGCTGCTGCGCTCTGCCACGCGTGTCCCCAAGCCCCCAGCCAGCGCTCTCCGGTGCCACCGCCCCGGGGCTGTGCCCCGCCAGGTCCTGCCCGATGCTGCGCGCTCCCTGCCGCCAGTGCCCCCCCGGCTCTGCCCTCAGCCCCCGTGACCTTGTCCCCCCGCCCGTGGCTGTTTGTCTTTCCAGGCCGGCTCACGGCCGGCTGGTCAGGGGTGGTGACTGCGCATTCCTCCCCAGCCAGTCATTCACCGGAGCTCGCACACGCTCCAGAGCCACCGCGCTGGGCTGCAGCTGCTGCTGCTGCTGGGGACTGGTGTGAGGAGTGACCCTGGGTGACTGGCACCGCTCGGGGACAGGGGTGTGGATTAACGCCAGACCTGGCTTGGGCTGAGGATAAAAGCGTTGAGGTCTGTCTGGATCTCAGCCCATCTCAGCTCTCCCCAGGCAACGCTGGGCAACCCATCCTGCACCCGCCAGCACCATGGCATCGGGGTGCTCCTGCTGGGTCCTCCTACTGCTCCTGCCCACCCTGACCCATTCCGGGGGGCCGGGTCCCGTCCTCGTCAACCGCCCCTTCGTCACCATCTGGAATATCCCCACTGAGCGCTGCACCAAGTACAATGTCACCCTCAACCTGGAGGTCTTTGACGTGTTGGCTAATGACCAGCAGTCCTTCTTTGGACAGGACATCACCCTCTTCTACAGCGAAGAGCTGGGGCTCCTCCCCTACTACACAGCTGAGGGTGTGCCAGTGCATGGGGGGCTCCCCCAAAATGCCAGCCTGGACACCCACCTCCAGCAAGCCATCCAGGACATCAAGGTTATCCTGCCCAGCCCTGCCTACAGTGGGCTGGCCATCATCGACTGGGAGAAATGGCGCCCGCTGTGGATCCGCAACTGGGGCTCCATGGACATCTACCATCAGAAGTCTGAGGAGCTGGTGGAGCAACAGCACCCACAGTGGCCTCCCAAGAAGGTGAAGGAGGAGGCCAAGAAGCAGTTTGAGCAGAGTGCTCGCGCCTTCATGGAGCAGACCCTGCAGCTGGGTAAGACCCTCCGTCCCAATGGCTATTGGGGCTTCTATGGCTTCCCCAACTGCTACAACAATGACTTCAACAGCCTGCCCTACACTGGGACATGCCCAGTGGTGGAGCAGCAGAGGAACAAGGAGCTGTGGTGGCTCTGGCAGAGCAGCCGGGCGCTCTACCCCAGCATCTACCTGCCCCCCTGCCTAAGTGGCACCAACAAGACGCTCGCCTACGTCCGGCACCGCGTGGCTGAGGCTTTCGCTGTCCTCAACAGCAGCATCCCTGTCCTGCCCTACTCCCAGATCGCCTTTGACTACACCGTTGACTTCCTCTCCCAGGTGATGGGGACGTGGGGATGGTGGGCACTGCTCGGGCTGATGGGTTGGCACTGCGGAGTCTTTAGCTCTGCTTGGGTGGTGCAGGGAGCTTTGTGCACTGTTGACTTCTCCTTCTGGATGCAGGAGGACCTGATGAACACCATCGGGGAGAGCGCGGCTCAGGGTGCTGCTGGGATTGTTCTCTGGGGCAGCCTCAACTACAGCACCTCCAAGGTGAGTGCGGCGGGGGGCACCACGCCACCGCCCACCGAGATCCCCCATTCCCCAGCCACACAGGGCTGTGACACTGTGTGCCGTTGCAGGAGATGTGCCTGAGGCTGAAGGACTACGTGGAGGGGCCCTTGGGCCACTACATCATCAATGTGACAGCCAGTGCTGACCTGTGCAGCCGGAGCCTGTGCTCTGGCCGGGGCCGCTGTGTGCGCCGGGAGAACGGGCAGGGCTTCCTCCACCTCGACCCCTCCCGCTTCACCATCGACCTGCAGGCTGGCAAGCCCTGGCTGGTGGCACAGAGCCTGGAGCCCGGCGATGATGTCTCCTGGCTGGCCAAGGAGTTCCACTGCCAGTGCTACGACAAGTGGAAGGGACCCCGCTGTGACAGCCAGGGCTGGGCTGAGTTCCTCTACCGTGCTGGGGACACTGGGGAGGGCAGGGGGACACCACCCTGACCCCAGCACCCTCACTGTGTAGCTGGGAACCTGGCTGTGGGGCTGCTAATAAAACCAGTAAGAACCTGCAAGCATCTCCTTGTCTCCCGCCAGGGCATGTTTTGGGGCAGGAGTGTCCCCCAGTGACACCGGTGGGGCCTTGGGATGCTGTCAAGGGCTGTGCCTCAGACTGGGGGGGGTCCGGGAGTGTAATGCTTCAGAGAAGCCAGAAAATAAGAGGAAAATTTATGGGTGAAGATATAGGAATCATAGAATTGTTTTGGTTGAAAAAAGACCTTTAAGATCATCAAGTCCAACCGTTAACCCAGCACTGCCAAGGCCACCACTAACCCATGGCCCTCAGCAACACATCTACACAGCGTTTAAATCCCTCCTGTGATGGTGACTCAGGAATGGGGATAATGGGGAAAGAGGATGAGAAAAGGGGAAATGGTGGGGAGCAGGCAGAGAGTGCAGGGGGTAGGGGTGAAAGGATGCCTGTGCAGCCATAGCTGGGGGACTGTGCCCCCCCTCCAGCCTCTCACTGGGATTTTCTCCTGGATGACCACATGCAAACCAGTTCAGCCCTCAAAGGCTATGAAAGAGTGCTGACTTCTGCAACCCAGGCCCAGCAGTACCTATTTCAAAGCGATTAGGAGGAGGCATGAGCTGAAACTGCCTCCCTGGTCCAGCTTAGATGTTGGCATCTTCATCTGGACGTTCATCTCAGGCTGAGGGAACCACATGTTCAGTTCTGTGGCCTTGGGCCCTAATTTGGACAATCTCTCTGTGCTGGGACTGCACTGTGTACCACTGCATGTTCACTGGGGACTTACAAACTTGCACCTTTATTGCTGATGCTGGTTACCATAAATCATCGTGAAGCTTGGACTGTCCTCCAGGCAGTGAGAAGCAGCACCTAGTTCAGATGCTTCAGATAAATCCTCTTTGCTAAGCTGCGCCTTGGTAAATGCTCTCATCAGAGGTTCTTCCTTCAGTTGCTGGGTAATGAGTTGTCTCCTCCTGGTAAAAGCTGTGTCCTGGTTCTATGGCCCAGCCATGCCACCTGGAGAGTCTCAAGACTTGTGAGCTCCTGGTTTCCTGGCATGGCCTCGGGAGAATGTCTCTGCAGAAGGAAGGATCTCTCATTCATGGATGTCATGGGGAAGAGCATCCCTGGTGCATGCACCATGCATCCCTCATCCTGCCTCTTCCTCTCTAGTGCTAAGAAACCAGGCTGGGCTCTGGTCAGAGATGGTTCCACTGGTGGCAGATCAGTTGCTTCTGCTTGGTCTGTGGGTGGAGAAATAGGAATGCACCCTGGGGCTGCACTGTGTGGAAAGGACAGGACAGCTGGGAAAGGTTTGTCCTTCAAACAGTGTATTACCAACACTATTAGGGTCTATGGATTACTGATTGATAGACTATTGATATTTCTATTGACCTCTGTTTATTTCCAAATCTGTTAGACTCTTAATTACTAATTCTATCAGACTCTACTTATCTTTAATGCCAATGGTTTCCATTAACTCAGTACCACCTGTCTCCTATCTAGCGTTTCCCATGCTGGGTCCAGCCTCATTGCCCGCAGGTGCAGGTGGGACAATGTGGGGCTGTTGGGCTTTGGTGGTGGGGTGGCATTGGCATGGCCATGCCCACGGCTGCTGCCAGCTGGGGCAGTGCCATCCACGGGCTGCAGCAGGGCCAGAGACAGCCCAGGGGCCCTGACCAGCTGCTGCACGGGGTGGGGTGGGGAAACAGTGGACAACCTGGCCTGGGACCAGAGGTGGCAGCCGTGGTGTGGGAGGTGCAGCTATTTCTTTTGTCCCCTGGGGAGAGGGTGGCTCCTGCCACCTGTGCAATGCAGAAGCCTGAAGTACAACAGGTGGGAGAGCTCATATAGGTGACACGCTTGCATCAGTTTTAGCAACAAAACTCTGGGTGCATGAAAACTTTCCCAAACATCCTCTCTCCAGGGCACAAATGTCTTTCAAAAAGCAGTCACTAACACCAACATCCTGGCTCGAATAACTGGGAGTTCTGAGTATGCCCAGCACCCATATGGATCCCAGTGATAACCAGCATTTGAATTCTGCAGAATTACTACAGCTGACTTGTTCATTTCTTACTACATTGAATGAGGATCTGAGAAGGTACCAGTGGAGACATGCTTAGACCTTTGGATTTCCCCAATCGTGGCTTTCAGAAACACACACTGGGTTATCCCCAGGCTCTTTGCCAAGCTGGTGGCCCCTGAAAAAATGAGTCACAATTGGATTTTGGACCAGAATGAATTGTTTAATCTAATTCTTATAGAGATAGCTTGGTAAACATTGGGTGTAAATGTTGGAAACAATATTATCTTAGTATTTTTGCATGTGAAATGTGATTTAAATTAATGAATGCTCAAACACGCTCCTCCCAAGCTACAAAGAATCTGGTATTTGCCATGTATTAAATGCTGAAATTGAAAGCAAAGTTCACCTTGCTATTCACACAAAGAAAATGACTATGAATTTCAAGTCCTCTTTATGCCAGGAGGGTTATCACAGCTGTGTGCCTGGAGCTTTTGGTCGTTTAACATCCTTCAGGTGCTGAGATTCTGCATAGCTGGTGAGTCAATAAGGGCTGGTGTGGGGCTTCTGCTGGGCATAGAAATTTATATTATCTCAATCCATCAACTGAACTGAGCATTGAAATGGGTGTCAGGAAAGAGATGCTTCTTCTGGAGTTGCAGAAGGATCCAACCCTGTCAGCAGCTGCACAAGCACTGCAAGAGAACCTGCCTCCAGGTGCTGCCCCGAGGCTTCTCTTAAATGAAGGTGAGGCTGAAAACCCAGACCAGACCTGTTTCTTGTTGTTGAAATAATGCAAGCTTGGGCATGAATGTGCTTTGCCACCTTCAAGTAGTAGTTTTAAATGTGTAAGAGGATTTGTTTTATTCATCCTAATTATGGTAGCTCTTCCTCAGTCTTTGCCTCTTACAGTGACACTGGGTTCATGTAATCCACCTTGTCTTACTCCAAGGAACAGCGCTTAGAAGGACACTGCATGCTGTGCCAACAGCTCAGGAGCATCGAACATCTGCTGGGCTGGTTTATTTGGGGTCCGAAAGCCACGCTGTGCCTTGTGAACACACAGTGAGCAAACCCACCGGCAGCGCCGGAGCGAGCCCACGCTGGAGAAGAGCCAGCAGCCACCCGACAGCGGCCCCGGGCCTGCGTGTGGTTCACATTTCTGGCTGCACCACATCTCCTGGGGGGAGCACACTCACCACACCAGCTCCTGTTTTCTGTGCTCAGGATGGCTGAGAGCTCTGCTGTGCTCAGAGCCCGTTCTTCCCCTGGGCTCACATAAAACTGATTTCTAGGCTTTTTCCATGTGCCACTTAAAGAAGTGAGGCTGTCACTTAGAACTGTCCTTACATTGCCCAGCTCTCCATTTCAATAACTATTTTTTTGCCTAGGTAGATTAAGACATGCGTTATCCCCCCAGGCAGCTCCAGTACTCACTATGGTTAACTATCCCAAACAGAGAAAATTGAATTGCTGATTGCTCTGAAATTAGAGAGATTATTTTACGATCTAGAATGAAGATGCTAATAGAGAGGAGCCTTTAAATGATTCAAAATGATGAGGACATAAAGTAATTTAGCTGAATGGCAAGTCTTAAGTTTAAGTCTTGCATAAAACAGACAGCAGAAAGCCTTCCCAAACAACCCCCAGGCTTTTCAGGTATGAGTTGGAAATTAGAGGCCTGTTAATTAGCTAATAAGAAGAGCTCTTGTCTGCCTTGTTCTCTGACTGAAAAGGTCAAAATCAGTAAAGAAAGAGAAGTGTCCTACATTGTTAAAAGTCAGATTAGTCAGCCACTAAGATATTGTTTTTAATTTTGTTTTTGCATTAACAGCCCACGAGTTATCAATCTCCATTGCATCTCACTTCACTCAGAGCTTCGGACAGGAGCCATAAAGCCAAAATCAGAAGAATGGGAAGCAGGTTCTTCCAGCCTACTTCTCCTGCAGCCCTCGCAGCTGGGTGCTGAGCTTCTCCTGTGGCTTCTGGACTCCACGCATGAATAAGCAGCTCTTTTGGAAGAAATAAATCCTTCCCAAAAGCAGCACAATAACTGTATGTCTTGAAATGAAATAGTTGGCACATGGGTCTTTAAAATGCCTTTCATTCCACTTGCATTGCAGCAGAGGCTTGTGGCACTCGGAGGCTTGTGGCATTCGAGCGCTGGTGACTGTCCAAGAGCCCAGGTTGCTCTGGGTGCGTGCAAGCCCGTTGCAGCTACAGAAGACAGAGGAGTGCTGGGTGCTCTGCTTTTGGAGGAGATGCTGATCATCGGTGCCAGCAGCATGAAGTGACTGCAAAACTCTCTGTTCATGTGAGACCAACCTCAATCCCACACAAGGTCAGTACAAGACGTGACAGTCTGAGGGGCTCCACCAGTGTCAGAGGAGATGGCTGCTCCAACAAGTGCTGGAATGTGGGGATGTGTGTGCGTGAGTCTGGGGTCTGGTTGTTCTGTGTAGCTGCGGGGCCGTGGTTTAGTGGTAGACTCAGCAATGCTGGGTTAATGGTTAGACTCGATGATCTTAAAGGTCTTTTCCAACCAAAACGATTCTGTGATTCTATCTAAGAAAGATCTAAAATGGTCCTCGGGGGCCACAGGCTCTGCTGTCACCCTGGATGTGACACGCCTTGTCTCTAGCAGGGATATCAGATGGCATTCCTCTGATTCAACAGATTGCAGTTTCAAAAGGTACTTGAAAAAAAAAAGTAAACCCTGAAGCACACTTTGCGGGCTCTCAGCAAGCATCTAAACATCCAGCACAAACAGCAGACCCTGCTTCAGGTTATACAAACAAAAATGCCTCCGCGTTTGGAAGCTTGTCCTACTTTGTTCCATAATGTTTTTAAATCTGGCAGTGATGGAGCTGGGCAGCAGAACAGGACTTTGGCCACAGAAATGCGGGTGCAGGAGCAGCTCCTCACTTCCAAGTGTTCCCAGTCTCACCCAGGCAGTGCTGGTGTGAGGGCTTCCACGCTGCCTGTCAGGGAAACGTGTGGTTTGCGTGTCCCACTGCAGCCAGGACAGTCAGAGGCAGAACACTCGTGCTATTTGCAGCATCGCTGCTGCTCTGATTTGGCTGCAACTCCTCTCCTAGTTATTTTCCACCCTGAGGTTTTAAAAACAGGGTAATCAGTGTGCTGCGTTGGCATTAGTAAGTCAGCAGGAGCGTTACCAGCAGCTGGAGGAGAGCTGGAGTAAGGCACTGTGAACTGGCTTGCATGAAGCTGATTGCTCATGCTGTGTAAAACGCCTGGCAAACTGATTTTCCTCCAATGACACATTAAGCACAAAACCATACAGTGCTCCAAACACTGCTCTGATCTGCTGATGCTGACTTAAAGCAGACACCGAATATTATAGCAAAGCAGTTTGCATGAACTGCCCTGTGTTTGATTGTAACTCTTCTCAGGAGGAAAAATCTAATTTGACAGATTACTGGTCATAATTCCCAATTAAGACATAAATGGCTGTAATCCTCTGTTCAGGGTTAGTTTTGGGAAACACAAACCAAGCTGGAATTGAAGTGGGGGAAAAAAACCCCAAAAAAACGTTGTGGCTGTACCTGTCCTCAGTGCAAAGCATTTATTCTTCACTATCTTGTTTGTTTTAAGACGTACCAAGTGATACCTGTACACAGTAGCTATCAGCTGAGATAACAGGGAGTACAATATTTGAGCTCTGGCTTCTCTCACCATAACAACAAATCTGTAAAGAGAGTAAGAGGACCCGGGTAACGTGCAGCACCCAGCACAGCAGGTGCAGCCTTGCTGGAGGGCTGGCTTTTGCCAGAACATGTTCTATACGGTCCCAGTGCCTGGTGCAGGACTGCAGGGGATGTCCAAGCACAACCCTCCTGCGCACCCTGGGGGCTGTGTGCGGTGTGAAGCATCGGCAGAATACACACAGTGCCAGGGAGGCATGTGTTTGCCTCCTTGTCTTCAAGGCAGCCAGGAAAAGGGGTGGTCTTGTGTTTCCACTTGTTATCCTTCTGTAAAATAGTGGAGGTGGTGACCTTTGAATATGGCCATCTGAAACCAGCCTGCTCTCCCTGACTGCATAAACCAGGCACAAGTGACTCTTTATATTCACTGGCCTAGAACAGAGAGGCTTCCCTCAAGCAAGCTGCCCCTTTCTCCCTGCATCTCTGCTGCCCTATCAAAATTCATTAGATAGAGCAGATTTTCTGTCCAAAACCCATGTTGCATTTAATCACATTGCAAAATACCCATGTTGCTTTTTATTTCATGCACTAACACTGTTGGGTTTGCCTTGACAATCTGTTTGCAGAACTTGTTGAATCAGTAAAATGTTCAAATTGAATGAATTCATTTGAGAAGCTGCATTGTCCTCATTGGTGTATGAAATCAGGTAAGCCCAAGAAGAACCACTACCAAAATTTGTTAGCAGCTACTCTTCAGGATGCTGGTCAGAAGCGTCCTGAAACCTTTCCCTCTTCAGCTACAGCCAGAAGGCATAACCTGAGTGCTAGTTTTCTGTAGCTAGCAAAGTAAGCCTTACCTTTGGTTTCTAAGCAAGAAGAAACTATTTATACATACTTAGGTTTATAAAGAAATATCTCCCAATGACACAGAGTAAGAGGATCTCAGAATGCCTCAGTCTGGGTTCTTGCTAGATAAATCAATGTAGGAGTTAAAATAACAAGGCAGTTAATTGATGAGTAATCCCTAAATGACATAGAACTAAAATTCATCAGAGTGTTCATTTACCTTGTGGTCTGTGCGCACCATTTATCCCTTCTGCTGCAGACACCAGTGGAAAGATGTGCAACACAAATGAAAGCATTTGCCAAAATCTGCTTAATATTACGTTTATATAATCTTCCTGTGTGCTGCCTGTCGTGAAGGGGGACTGTGGTGAAAGATAACGGCTTTTTTTCCTTAGAGGTTATGGAAAATCTCAGTTGTCTTGGTTGAGAAGCAGCATTTGACTACAGCTGCACATACAGAAAACCTTGCAGCATAAAAATAGCCAGACAAACACTCCAGCAATGCACATAGCAAGATTCCCCCCCTTCCAAAGAGCCTGAGAAAGGCCAGGCAAGCTCTTAGGGTCTGACCAGACTTGAGACGAGAATTCCCACTCACCAAGGTTTCCCAAATATCTGAAGTCTCCAGTCTCAGGGTACCTTAATGTGCTCCTATGCTTCAGGACAAGGGTCCACCTAATTTTTTAAGAACTTACAGTGTGGACAGATAAAATAGCTCAGAGAAAGGAAAAATGAGGTACAGTGTGGTTACATGAATAATTGTATTGCATTGACTTTTGCTTGTCAGTTCACCGATTTATGTTTCTGCCTTTAATTCTTCTCCTGCACTCTTAGAATGTATCTGGGTAAAGATTGCAAAATAACTTTAAGAAAAAGAGAGTTGTGTTACTTGGTTCAGCTGAATGCAGCACAGTCCTGCATTTGCCCAGTTCCCAAGAAATATAACAAAGGACCCAACAGCTTAAACTTTCAGATGAAACTGAGGAACTTGACCACAACCTAGCTAAAACAGTTACAAAAATCTCATTGATTTACCCATCTTTAAGTTATTGTCATCCCGAGATAAAAATCATTGGCTCACACTAAAGTGAAAGTAACCTGTGAAAATACCAATTAATAGCATCAGTGTCCCCAGAGAGCTGAGGCCTGCCACAGCAACCTAGTTCTGATAAGGCTGATCAGATGCTTTTCCTTGCCAAGCTGTGTTTTTGTGGCCTTTTCTTCAGTCTTGGGGTAGAAATAACACACTGAGCAGTCGATTTTGGAAGCCACAAAAGCACATTTAGGGCAAAAGATTTTCCAAGGTTTGCAAGTGTGGAAATGTTTCCAATTAACTGTTTTGGAGAAGAGCACAGGACTAAGTCACACATTTTCTGAACAGATGACCCTGCTTGCTCAGTGTGTCTGAGCACCAGCTGGGACCAAATATCCCAGGCAGAAACTCTGAGAGTACTTATCTTGAACTCTTCTCTCCTGCTGAGTCCTCCTAAATGCAAACAAATTAGCAGATGTTTTTTTCTGTTAATCTGTTCCTAGTTCTGCTCGCCTAATTAACTACACCTCCCTAACTTGGACAAAAACCCAACAACCTGAGCGATGGTTGGCTGCATAGATCTTGAGCAAAACCCAAGACTTTTAGCAACTCTTGCTGTTAATACCTGCACTGGTTTATCAGTGATTTAATGTGTTTTGCTTTTAAGAACACTTAAGTCTTCTGCAAACTTAGTATCCCGCAGTACAGCTTTTCTGGGAGTGCAGGCGGCTGCACAATGCCAAACCCTCTGGGACAAGAAGGGACAAGCCCGATCCGTGAGCAGACGACGGGAGGAGCCAAGGGCTAAGGTTTGCCTCCCCACCTTGAAGTGAAGCTGCAGAGGAGGATAAACATGGTTAAGCAGAAGCCAAAAAGCACCAAAAGAAAACATGAGATCCCTGTTTGATCTGCAGCGAGACCCTGCCCACTGGCCCATGCCAGATTACAGGCTGCCTTCGCCTCTGGTACTCAGGACCTGCTCTTCTGCCAACAGAAGAGTTGAAATTTCTGGCTGTTACTGAGCTACTTCTGACTGGCTGGAGGGAGTGGGGCAGTCACTTGAACCCTTTTACCAACATGAAGCAGTCAGGAATCCTTGCAGCTATGTGGTGTAGATGAGTTTTCTTCATTTTTCAGGCTGAGGACAGGAGGGTGAACTGCCCAGATCCTCAGCTCCATTTCTGGCCCTGCTGCTCATGCTGCTTCATGCAAGCTGCCAAAACCTCTCTTCTTTTAAATGCTTTTTTTTTTTTTTAAGGGAATATGGGTATAAGGTTTCACTAAGCCCGGAAACTGTGACTCCAAGATGTTTCAAGAAGAGAGCAGATGAGATCAAGGGCCTCTCCCCTATCCCAAGGGCTCACAACTGCAGGACATTCCTCATGAAGAAACTCTCAAACTCCAGCAAGTGGCCCTTGTTCCAAGCTTGGAGGCATCATACACTAAACCCTGGGTTACTTACATCAAATTTTGAGCTATGCCACCTGTGCCAGTGACAAAGGCCCTGCTCCAGAACAGCACTGGTGACACAGCAGCTGTGTGCACGCACCAAATCAATCCCCTTCTTCACCATCGGGCAGCAAAGCTTGCTAATGCAGAGAAGGCCACAGTTACATAAAGCTACTTGAGCTTCTTAAGAAGATAAAGCAAATGAAGTATTAATGCTTCAGATGAAATCACAGGGAGTTAAGAAGGGTTGTCCAGAAGGTGGGTACAATAGACAACTTCAATCTCCATGGAGCCAAACCCTTGTACTCCGGCACCTTCAGAAGCCGTTCGGGTCTCCAGGGGATGCACGAGGGGGTTTTTGTGTTCGTTACTGCTTTCTTTTGATACAGCCTGGGACTGGAGGAGTGGTAGGTGTTTGGTCTCTCAGACCAGAGTAACACAGCCCTGGCTCTGAGTCACTGTACACACACTTCAAGGAAGTGATACCGAGCACTGTACTGACCTCGGCCACTGAGTTTCCTCATTACAGGAGGCACCATCATCTGGAGATAAGCATGCAGTACTCCCTGTCCACAAGAAAAGCTCCCTTTATTTCATCTGGCTTGATTTCTACAAGCAATTAACATTTAAGAAACTTTTGGTCACTAAAGGTATAAAGCATGAGGTGATCCCCAGGTGAAGCCAGCATAGTTACAAAGCCTATGTTACCAGTGGGGGTCTGAAACCTGCTGCCCAAACAGCAAACTCAGAAGTTATCTCGCTTGGAGAGAGGCTGGGAAGCAGAATGTGTAGGTAGACTAAAAGACATCTGCCAAGGCAAATTAAAAATACATGTGAATTTCAAGCAAAACCTTAATTCAGTTGTTTATCCCAACCATTTTCATCTTATGGGGAAGTTATTCTGATCTTTAGCTACTAAGCTGTGCCATACTGATGCTCTCTCAAGCTTCCTACATTTCCTTTTCGGCCTCATCAGCAGTGGTGCTTCCCCCCCTAGAACTCCTTTGCCTATCTCTATGGGCCAAACACTGGGAAGGATGGATAACATCAACAGCTCCTGAGCACAGCGCTGCCTCCCAGCTCCTCAGCACAGGACATGCTTACAGTATGGTGAGATAACGACTGCAGAGCATCTGTGCATGCCCATTTGTTTGCTGCCTACCTCAATCAGACAGCCTCATGGAATTGCAAAGCAGTTAATGAAGCCGAGCCACAAAACTAATCAGTCCCTACGTGAAGAAGGCAACAGGCACACTTCCGTGTCACCATGAGGGCGGTATGAGGAGCTGGGGGATTGTTGTCAACGCGCTTTAGCTGGCGAATTGTCCTCAGGGATCCCGGATGGATCCCAGCCCAAGGGCAGGAGAAGCTCCAGCAGAGAGCAGGTGGGTGGGTGCCCTGGGTGCTGCCGTTGCTCCGCCGGCTTCTCCGGGACCCCCTCAGCTCCCTGACGGGGCTCCCGGCCCTGGCGTGTGCCCCTGCCCTGCCCTGCTTGGGGACACTGGCGGGGACCCCCTGGTCTGTGCTGGGGTCACCAGAGGCTCCTGCCCGGCCGCGCCGCCGCTCCCGGCTGGGCTGGGCGCTGCTGCCCGCTTCCCCCCGGCGGGTGCCGGCCCCTGGCTCGTACCGGGCGGCTGCCCCCGCACCCAGGTCTGCAAGATGGCTACAGCCGCTCCACCTCCGCCCGGGTTTGAGGTGTATTTTAAAAATTCGGCTCATTTAAACAAAACCCCGTAAAACCC
>VZRW01006423.1:100601-112651 GCA_013398125.1 Aegotheles bennettii | reverse complement strand
GCGTGTCGGGTGCGCCGGGGCGAGGCGCGGGGCACGGCCGCGTTTTCCGGGGTAGCTCCGGCCGGGCGCTTCCCTGCCGGCTCCACCGAGGGGTCAGGGTGCCCGGCACCCCCAGGGTTGGGCAGCGGGAGCGCGGCCGCTGCTGGGAGCGGCCCGGGGCGGGAGAAGGTTTGGGTGATGTGGCTGGAGAGGGGGCACGGTACCGTACCAGCGGCTGCTTGCTCCCGAGTTATTTTTGGAAATTGCTTTGCTGTGAGGGATTTTTCTGTGTTTTGTTTTTAACTCTCTGTGGGGAGCTGTGTTTGCATCGTGCTTCTCCGAGCATTGTTGCTTTCCCTTGGCTGAGGAAGGCTGTGAGAGCAGTGTTTTGGCGAGTGCTGATCCAGCCAGTTAGTTGTGCTTCACCATTCCTCATGGCAACACCATAAAAACACACAATCTGCATCTTTATTCCATCTCGCCCCGTGAGGTTTGGCTGCTTCCTTGGGAAGGGCCGACCCTCCCTGGGGATGGAGGGGCCTGGCATGTTCGTTCGGTGCTTTGTGTAATGCAGGGTGGCAGCTCTGATGCCACCACACCAAAACTCTTAAACATGGGCTTGGGCTTGGTTACGTTTGGGTGTTTTTCCCCCTTTCCAGGAAAATTGTGTTACGTAGGCTGGGAGATAAACCTGGCGCCTTCCTGGACTCTCCCGCAGCTGTGGGGCAGGATGGGAAGCAGAGATGGAGGCAGGAGCAGAGAGGTGTTGTATGCAGCTTTGCTAACGGGATTAGGGAGCCTTGGCCTGGCACCCTGAGCCTCCTGGTGCCACAGAAAATTGGGTGTCACAGGGTGTAGGGCAGCTGTGGCTTCTGCCTGGTGACTCAGGATTGCTCTTGTTTACAGCCACTGCTTTGCTTCTGCTGGCAGCTGCTCTTTTCAGCCGTGCCTCGCTCCAACCCAGGGCAAGGAAATGGATTTCAGTAAGATCGGTGGTTTCCAAACCTCCCGGTTCAAGGGAACCCTGACTTAGCTGTTGAAACACACTGATGGGCCACTGCTTGCCTCTGGCTGAACTGAGAACCCTTTGTTGCTCCTCGGGTCATTCGTGCGTTGCTTGTGTGGTGTCTCCAATGAGCAGTGATTCCTTGGCTGTGTGTGTGGCTGCTGAAATGGATACGGTCCTTGTTCCTTGTTCTCAACACCTTGTTGCCCGGCTCATTGTTGACTCTGTAGCATCTCCTGTTGTGCTCATGTGGCTGTTCGGAGTGTGGGGAGGATAAAACAAATACATTAATACTGAAGAAATGTGAAGGCTCTAAGCTTTTTTTACATCTTTGAAAACATCTATTCCAAATTAAAAACTTCTATTCCGAATTAAACATTTTATATTGCTAAATGCCGTAGAGAAACTAGTTGGCATGAGGCAAGAACATACTAAACCAAGTATAACTCGGAGCTATCCCATATAGGGTCAATTGGTTTTGTAGTGCTCTGCAGAGAGCTGACAATGGGACTGAGTAAAAACCGGTTGTGGGAATCCTGGTGCTCATCCAATACATTGCGGAGCAGTTTGCAAAGTTTCCAGCAAGTTTGCCTAATGTGGCCTTACTCAGTT
This sequence comes from Aegotheles bennettii, assembly GCA_013398125.1. NCBI lineage: Eukaryota > Metazoa > Chordata > Aves > Caprimulgiformes > Aegothelidae > Aegotheles > Aegotheles bennettii. The sequence continues at coordinate 111,054 of VZRW01006423.1, read as the reverse complement.
GCCAGGCACTCCCATAATTATGTCTGCAATTAAAAGCAATAGCATCCATTTACATAAGGTCCCAATCCTTTTAAACCGGCGCATCATCTAATGAGAGCATTCGTGTAGGGATAGCTATGCAGGACAAGGGCCCAAAGCTGAGGGCATTTCGGGGAGGATTTTGTTTCAAAACTTGTTTGAGGTCATTTATAGGAAGGGTCTGCTTTAGTTAAGTGGCACAGGACATTTTGTTATGAACAGTAGGAACCCTTGCCAGTGGTAGGATGTTGTTAAGTTACATGTTTTTAGCACTTCGTATCTTTGTGTGTATCATCCATCTAGTTAAAAAAAAGCATCTTGGTTGCACCAGTATTTTTCTCAGTTTGATTGCATCAGTGTTCCTTCTGCTCGTATGAGTAAGAGATTTGGTAAATCCAACTTGTGGATTATATGTAATTGCTGACGAAGCACTATGAATGTGTACTGGATTGCTCACAGAAGTTGCATGGTTTCCTTGGGGCTTAAACTACGCATGTAATGGCCACAGATAGTTCTTTGAGATGAATGTAAACATTAGACTTTAAATGCTGGAAAACATCTGTTTGGGGAGCGTTTCAGCTTTGTTCTGAAAGGGATCACCTGGAGGAGTAATCTCCCCGCCTTGCTCTGTATGTTTGGGTTTTGTTTGTTTGGTTGGTTGGTTTTTTTCGGTTCTTTTTTTTTGGTGTGTGTGTTTTGTTTTAAATTTACTGAATACAGCGAAAGCTTGTGTCCCCACACCCTGGCTGGGGCAGGTCCTTGGGAAGAGTCGCCAGGCAAATGTAGTAGAAAGGGTAAAAATTCTCAAAATACAACTGAGGAAGCACCACCCATGGGTCTGAGAAGTGCTGGGTGCCTTGGCTCTGCTCTGCTTTCCCCCAGAAGCCCTTTTTTTTCCCATAAGTCAAATAATTAGTCTGTTAACCTTTTGTCACAGGCACAGCACTTGACTTGCGGTCTCTGAAAGCGCAAGAGATGAAGTAATTAAATTGTATAGGGGAGTAGCAGAGAATAATGAACTCCAAACTTGCTAGTCTGTGTAGTTGGGCTCTCCAGTGGCTAAAATTAAGTTGATTCCTATGTTTACTCAGGTTTTTATTAGGTGCTCGAAGTGGGGACGTGGGAAGGAGCCCCACGCTGCTTCGCTCGGGTTGCTATTTTCAGAGGTGGTGGATTTATTTCAGGTACGATGTGGTTGGGCAGAGGGGCAGTCTCAGGGGGAGCTCCGAGAAGGCACCACGTGGGGCCAGGCTGGCTCATAACCAGGCTTGTTCTTGGGTGCCTGCCAAAACCTGGCCCTAAATATTGTAATCACATGCTAATTATGAATGCTAATCCCCAGATGTATTTAACGTATTACCAGGTGAAGTGTTGCCCTTGTAGCTGTTGGGTGGTGCTCTGTGCAATGTGGCTGTTTTGAGCAAAATCACCCTTAATGCCATGGGGCTGTGAATTTGTGCCCGTGCAAAGAGAAGCAATATTTGCGGTTTTTGCATGAAATATGTTAAACTTACCCGTGCAGTGCAGTTGTAAGAGCCTTTGAGGTTGTGTTTGGATGATGTTGAGCGAACTCCTCTCTCATTTGAGAAGCTGGTGAGTGAGGGGCTCTTCTGGATGTTGGCGTCTGCAAAGTTGAAGGATCTGAAGCAATGCACTGAAATTAATCCTGAAGTCTTTGAGCGTGTAGCTGCCATGGTAGGTCCTGAATGCAAACAATGAGCTCCTAATTGCAGCTGACTTTTATCCATGTGGTGGATAAAAGGGATGTTTTGTAATGTTTTATTAATAAAGTGGGATGGATTTGTCATGAGTGCCCTTGTGGAAGTAATGTGCCTGTAACAGCTTTGAATTTGTGTGTGTTGGTATAATTTTAGCACGACTGGTTACTTAGATAGTTGAAATGACTCTGTGGCATTAGTTTCCAGATGATTCAGTATGTTACTATCTTGTTTACAGGTCACACACACAAGTAGGGGACCGTAGGAAAGGGTAAATCAGAGTGGGTTCTAAGTTCTTACTTCCCTTTTTTCCAGGACCTGAAGGGGCTACAGGAAAGCTGGAGAGGGACTTTTGACAAGGGCATGGAGTGACAGGTTTCAAACTGAAAGAGGGGAGATTTAGATTGGATATTGGGAAGAAATTCTTTCGTGGGAGGGTGATGAGACACTGGCCCAAGTTGCCCAGAGAAGCTGTGGCTGCCCCTCCCTGGCAGTGTTGAAGGCCAGGTTGGATGGGGCTTGGAGCAACCTGGGCTGGTGGGAGGTGTCCCTGCCCGTGACAGGGGGTTGGAACTAGATGGTCTTTAAGGTCCCCTCCAACCCAAACCATTCGGTGATTCTGTGATTTTTCACTCTAAAGCTGACCACCTACCTTGTTCCCAAATAATTATTTTTCCAAATGTGAATTTTCTTCTTTCTGCATAGTGTCACGTCTTTGCCTGGGTCACGGTCTCGGAGCTGGGCTCGCCCGTGCTGTGCCTTGGCACTGGGGGTGGCCAGCTGCCAGGAGAGCAGGGTGATCCAGGCTCCCCACAGCTGTTCTCCTCTCAACTAGGGTTACAACATGCCCCTGCCAGCCACAAATCACTTGTGGGGTTGGTCCGTAGCTGTTCCATGATACCTAGAGTGGTCTTAGATGTGCTATTTCTGCCTTGCTCAGAAAAGCCACTTGTGGTGTTGCATCTTTTGAAATGGATTCACACAAGGATGATTCCTCCATCAGCAAACAGTGCTGCATTTTGTTGGTCAGGAACTGCAGAGCCTGATTTGATCCCGAGTATGTATAGATACATATGTACGTTTGGCCAGTGGGTAGTTTAAATCAAATTATGCAAGGGACAAAATATTTGTGGTGGTTTATTTATAGTTAAAAGCTCTCATGTGACATTATTTGCCCCTTTTGACATAAACTAATCAAGGAGCACAACAAACAGGAGTTGTTTTAGTGCATCTGAAGCTGCTTCTAACAATTATCACTGCCACAGCAATATTTGGAGTTAAGGCTGGCTTTTTCTCCCTTTTAAGTTTTCTTTTATGATCATATGTCCCTGGAAATCTAATTGATGTCGTTTAATAACAAGCAACATTTGTTATTGATGGGAACCCTATGGGTGTTCGTAAGCTTGGAGCTCCGCAACATTTCCCTTCTGCATTCAGGGAAAAAAATAGAAGCCCTTTTGATTTATTTTCATTACCAGTGTGAAACTGTTTTTTCCCAAAACAATGGGGAGATTTCAGGGGGTTCATGACCTCTTGCAATTAAAAGATTTCAGATGGCTTGTGAGAGGCAGACTGATGGGGTGAGGGAGGAGAGGAAAAAAGCAGCACAGCATCCCTTGCTGTGGGGGAAACAAACACTTGTATTACACCTCAAGTAATCACTCATTTTTGGTAGGAGATGGATCTAGCTGCCTTTTTTTTTTTTTTTCCTGTGAGAAATGCTCTGTTTGGGGATTAGAGCTTAAAATTCAGTCAGTTCTGGAAGAGAAGTCTGCCATGGATTTAGGTCTTGGGGTTGCAGTCACCTTTCCTCCTTCAGGTTGGGACAGTCCCAAGGGCTGGCGCTCATCTGGTGTCAACCTTGTGTCTGATGGGACAGGTCGAAGCACTTTGTGTAGTGGGAGCACTGGCAGGGCAGTGCTCTTCTCTCTTGGTAGCTGGTTTGCACTAAAATGTAGGAGAAGGAGACAGAACAGAGGTCTCAAAAACGTCAAATAAGGTTCAAATCAGTCAATGAGTGGAGACCTGAAGAGGACTCTGACCAACCCACCCTGCGGTGGCTGGAGCCTGGACCGCTGGTGTTCCACTGGAGGTGGCGGGTGTACAAGGGTTGGTTTTCCATCTTTCTATCCCATATATGTTTTGCTTTCAATTTGTATTTGAATTGAAACGTTTGAATATGTATTTGCACGTTCTGGTGCCAGAGGCTCTCACCTATGCTGTATGTGATGGAGTATGGCCTACTGCATGCCTGAATAGTTTTTGTAATTTATTTTCCCTAGGGAGACTTGTACTGAAACAAAGTTCTTTTAAAGAATATAAAGAGAATTCAGGGGTTTTTTGTTTGGTTGGCTTTTTTGTTTGTTTGTGTTTTACGTATACAAGGTTTCTTTGCTAATATTATGCTGACAACTCTCACTTGGTAAATGTTTCCCCTTGCAAGAGCTTTTATGTGTAGCATTTGTGTTGTTTAGCCCGTCTGTGCTCCATAAATTAGATTATTTTGGCTGTTGTAATTTTATTATCCATATTAAGCTTCCTCATCTACATGTTGATCCTGTTAGTCTCAGGAAGCTGATAAGCCATCTAGCTGGACTTGCAAAATACACAGAAAATGAAGAATCTGCCCTGGAGGCTATGAAGAGTTGAGGTTCACCAGTGATTTGGATCTCCATATGTCTGGCCTGTGTTTTTTTCCCCTTCAGTGCTAGGTTTTAGACTAAGTGACAGCATTGCAGTTTGCAAAATTAAGATGAAACTTGCTTTTTAAATAAATCCTGTCACTAGTAGCTTCTGAGAAGCGTTGCTCTAGTTTGCTTGTATTTTTACTTGCATGAACATGCTCCTTTTTCATAAAGCTTGAGAATATTCCCAGAGGCAGCTGGTGTCACACGTGCTGTGAGGTTTTTTCCTCCTTGTGTCAGTTTTCTGTGCTGGCTTTCTGGAGGGATTTATTCTTTACTTTCAAAACCCTGCTTTCCTATCTCCCTTGCCTATGGGACACCCGTGAGACCAGGTATAACTGTAGGTGCATGTAGAGGGCTTGGGCCCCAATCTCTGCCCCATCAACTCTTTTGCTCACGTTCCATTGCCATTGGCTTTTTCCTTAATGATCTGCTTATCCCATATGGTAATAACTGCTGGAGTGCTGCACTCTTTTGGGCCTTTTAACTCGCATCCCCTCATTTTTTGGTTTGTTCTGGCTCTCAGCCAAGCCTAGTCCCTCTTCCAACATGGGGCTGTGTAACCTGCACCTCAGCCTCTCCTGCACTGAATCCATTTTGGGTGCTTTTGTTGACTTGCGTGTTATTTATATCACTGAAATGTTTGAAGACCTGAGTTCTGTTCTTGTTCTCTGGGACCTCTCTGCACAGTCGCTGCTGCTTCTAATATCTCACTGTTTTGCCTTCCATGATATTCTTCTCCCCCTCCTCATCCAGCGTTTCCTCCTCCTCCCACAATTTGACCTTGTCTTGCTCTTGTCTCCCTGTGCTCTGTTTCAGGTCGTCTCATGGTTTCAGCTTCTCTTCTGTGCTGATGACTCACCGATGCACTCTGCACCCCCCAGGGTTTCTCCAGTGGCTGTCTTCCTCCTTGCCTCTTTTTCTTTGATTTCTCCATCAGGAGTAATTCAATAATTCAAGCCCCAAACCCATGATGGTGCTTCCTAAGTTCTCTTTGTCTCTGGTCTTTTAAAAGGCTGCCTGCCTGATAGGTAGCTTCGTCCCAAAGCCTTCATGATATTTTAAAACTAGTTTGGTTTACTTCATGCATTTGGATCACTTGCAAATTCCACGTACTCTTTATTGTCAGTGTATTTCTCCTTTTCTAGCTCATCAGACAACTTTCCTAGTGCATGCAATGAGGTTTTACAGATGTTTCTCTTTAAAGTGTCTGTCCTGAGAAATTCTGCTTCTGAAGTCGGTAGCGCTTGGTTTTAGAGATAGCATTAAGTGTTTTATTTCCACTCTGAGAAGGCAACTGCCCTTGTTTTGCTACTTTTTATATTTAGCAGCCCATATTGAGCTCTTAGAAACAAGTGGGATTGGTGGCATCCTAGCAGAATGAAAGGGTAAAGGATAGGTATACATTGTAAATGTTAAAATATCTACTATAAAACTAGCTGTTGGTAAGCACAGTTCATAAGCCTCTCAGCCTGCAGAAGGGTTGTCTGTTTTATTTAAAATTGCCAATCCTTTCCTTGCGCTCCTTTTAGTTATATCCAAACCCCCTAAACTAGGACTTGGGAAAGTTTTTCTGATACGCTTATGTGATCAGAAAGGAACAGAGTTTTAAGGTGGTGGAGATGCTTTCAGACTGCTTCCTGGAGATTGCTTTTATGCAAGTTCAGGAGACAAACATCCTGCTGGATGCAAGTGTGTTTTTGCTTTTCCTTCTCTTTCAAACATCACACGTTTATCAAGCCTTGTTTTTTTTCTGGGTTGCATTACAAATAGCAAGTAAGTGGACTTGTTGCTGTATCACACTTCCAGGGAAGAGGAGAGCGTTATCAGGGTACACCCACTGGCTGTCCAGAGGTTGTGCCAGGCTGTACGTGCTGTTGCTGTAGTAACAACATTGGATACAGCCAGAACAATATATAGGAATGACTGTCTTTGGTAGCCTTGCCATCTTGGAAACTCAGTGTTGCCAGTTACCCTCTGGACCTGTGAATGTAAATAGGCAATTTGTGCAAATGCCATGTATTTTAATGTCCTCTTCCTGCACTTCTTAGGAGCACATGCCCCCTCATGTAAAGTTTGAAGTTCCTGGCATACAGTAAGCTACAAAGGGTTTTTTAACACTGGATCGCACTCAGAAAACATGAATAATGGATGCCATCTTTCCTCTGTGTTGCATCATAACAGGAAGATTTAAAGTGTTGCTTAATTTTGTGACGGTGGAAATAGTTTTAAGCAATACCTGGAAGCACCACTTGAGGATCTGGCATACTTTTCAAGGAAATAGTTTCAGTGTTCTCTCAGAGGCAAAGTTTAGCGGTGACTGCTTGGGCTGGAGGTATAAAGAATTCGTGATTTATCCTTCAGATTTAAAGAACACAGTTGATGCAGACCAGCCTTAAATCTGTGCCTCGCATTAGACTTAAGACAGGAAACTTCCCTGCATGAGAACAATGGTATCTCCTTGTTAGGGTTTATCTGCAGACATTATGTTCCTCCCATGTTTAAAATAGAGCCATTATTTCTTCTGAAATGTGATAAACATCTAAACTATCAGGTTTATATATTTAGAAATAATAAAAGTACTCTGAATGGCCACACTTTCAAGAATGGTTCACATAAAGATAACAGAAGACCAGAGTGAGTGTAGCAAGATGTATTTTTTTTATTTAGTTGATAATGCTGTGTATGTGAGTCTCAGTGTATGTTCTGGGATTCTCCTTCAATCCACATGTTGGTGAGGTGATGTTCTGCTGATAACCTGTATCTCCCCAGCTAATCTGAAATTGTCTGATAGGTTTTACATGCATACAATACAACACGTGGGTTCTGTAGAAAGCTATCCAAGACTTTATTGGTACAGTTCTTGCAATAAAAACCTTCCTATTGTTAGTACTTGTTTCCTGATCGTTAGGTCGTTATGGTTTTGAAAACACATAATCATGCTGGAATCAAGCCATGCATAGACACTGCTGTAAGGGATACATCATTGTTTTGCATGCACGATGAATAACTATCACGATGTTTCAGTAGGTGATGAAGAAAATATGAATGCAAATTAGTGTGGGAATTAGCCCTGTCTCCAGCCAAAGAAGTGTGGTGTGAGGCTCCTGTCTGCCTGAACATTGTCAGATCTCCCCTTGTATCAGATGTGTTGATGATTATTAGAATAGATGGGGCTTGTTTTCTCATCGATTTATTTTATACCAACATCTTCTGTTTGGATGAGTGATTTTCCTTATCTATGCTAAGGAATATTATTTGGTTTCATCTTAAGGAATCTCTCTTGTATCTGTATTTATACAGCTTTGTCTGTGTGGGATCTTGGACGTTGTTTAAATCTATTCTCCAATTAGCACTGAAGAGATGTCTTGTTCTTAGTAGTAGCTAATTTTCATATAAAGCAAGATTACGTGTGGGTTTTCTTCTCAATCTCTTTGGTAGATTGATCTGTAGCCAGGATGTCTAATAGTAAAATGAACTCTTATAACTTCTAAAGGTGTGTATTGCTGAGGGCAGATTCTTTTTTTAGTTCTGAATCCTTAATGGCTTTGCTTGTCTTTGAGGTAGGAGTCTACTTCAAGAAAACTGGGACTTTTTCCCTTTAGGCAGTGATAGGAAATAGGATATGGAGCGGATGGTGCCAGTAATAAACTTATTTGTTGCTCAGAAGAAATGGAGTAAGTGCTAGGGCCATGTATCACAAGGCCTGGTCCTCGTGATTTCAGTTGGTTTGGAATCAAGTCCTAAATGGAAGGTCCTGTGGAGGTGGTATGGGGAACCTGCTGAACTTGTCACATGGGATGCTTGAAATTTTTGGGGACTTAGTGGGCTATTTGTCATTTTTGTTGGGTTGACTCCTGGGATATTAGACTGTGGGAAAACAAAAGGCAAGCTACTTTTGGTTGAGGAGAAAACCTTAGGCAGTCTTGGAGACAAGAAGTCTTCATTTAAGAAGTTGACATAACAGAAACTCCTGAGAAACTGAACCGAGAAGGTATGAATCAATGTACGTCATTTTGCTCATGTAGCATTACATCTCTCTTCCCTGATTGCTCATTGTGCTTGCAAAGCTCTTCATGGGATGGAAATTATCCTATCATTGTGGGAAGTTGTGTGAGAAGTTTTGAACTCATGAAGGATCTCTTTTGTGGGATGACTGTTCCCAAGGCATCATCTTTGTCATCTCCCAGGAGCTCAGGAATGGCCTGGGAGGAAGAGAGCACCTTTTCTATTTGATTGCTAGTGCAGCTTGCTTTATCTCTATATTTCCTTGGCAAATGAAGAGCAAAGTTGAGTTAGTGCTTGCCTTACAAAGGTGACAGCATACCTAGCAGATGGGCACTGTGTTTTAGGTGGCTTGTTAAACTCCTCTTCCACAGTGAGGAAAAACCTGCCAGGCTCGATCTGTACTTCAGGAATATGGGAATTACCTGGGGGGGGGAGCAGTCTGTCCCCTGCTGAGGTGCTAACATAACGATGTGATCAGATAGGCCAAGTGTCCCACCTGTTCTATGGTAGTTTTGGTCATTATAGTGGAAACTCGGAGCAGTTGCAAGTTTGGATGCTGTCACGACCCACAGGCAGCAGCTTTTCAGAGCACTGTAACAAATGCTTGGTCCAAACAATAAAAATCAGTAGCACAGCCTAGAAAGAGTCTGGGGAGAAATCTCTCGCGTTCCATTTGAAACCCAGTTTTGAGATGTTGGAGTGTTCCTTGTGAACACAAAGGGTGAAGCATAGTTGTGCGTTTGGTCACCATCTCTTCTAATTGGCTGGCAGTGTTGTAACAGCCTTGTATATTAGATAGCTGTCTCTGGCTGTCCTCGGGTAATGCTTCCAGCTGCGTAGGTTTTGGCCGATGAAGGACTGCCACGAGTCTGCTGAAGGTACACTTGACATCCGTTCTTTTTTTTTCATTAAAAGAGAAAATCAGTTAACATTTGATAATATGAATTATTCTGTATGTTTTATAGAACTATTGTGGTGCAGCATAGTGAGTGGGCTGCCGGTTAGCTGGTGAGAGCCATGGTGGGAGCCTTGGTTGGATGTTGAGGCTAGGTAGGCAAGATACGTGTGTGCCTGAAGACTGTGCTGCTGCGTGTCTGTATTTCTTGAAGAACGTTCATATGTGATGGTCTGGGCAGGTTTGGTGCTCCTTTGTGCCTCCTTAGACTGTGCTGATGTTGTGCTATGTGGCTGAAGTCTTCTAGAGCAGTTGTAAGCTGGCAGGGGATGGACAAGGGGGGGACGAGGGACGTGTACAGCCCTCTCTCTGTACCTTCTTAAACAGGGATGAAGGACTCTTACCTCTTACCTCTCCTCCTCTCGCCATTGTGATATGTAGGAAGTATAGATACCTATATTAAGATGGGCTCATTTAAAGTAATTCTTACTTGTTGCTTCTATCTAGAACAGTTACCTGCCAGCTGCAATAGAGAACACCAGGATTTAGGATTTTGCCAGCTATTTATTGACAGTTGTGTGTGTAGAGGTGTGTATTGGTTTTCTCAAAGTGGCAAGCAAATAGCTGATAATTCAGGGATAATAAGCTTACCTCATGGCATTGTGGAAAGAGAATTGCTTTAGAGAAATGGAAGTATTAGGTTAACGATGAAATATAATGTGTTGGTGTTTAATATCTAGAAAGAAATGGGGATATTTAATTCTGGGTGTGGACTTCCCCCCTCCCCCAGTAATTTGTTTTTTCATTTGGTTGAGAACATAACTCAGGGTTTAGTAGATGAGACCTTTTTTGTCCCCTGTAGCTTTCTGTATCCTCTGACTCTACCTTGTGTGCTTAAAAGCCAGGAGTTGTAGTTTAATCCAAAGTGTTCTGTGAAGCTTTGCTATCTCCTGGCACAGTTTACAGTGCGACTTAGCTGAGTGTTTCTGCGATGTGAAAATGAATTCCTTCATTTTTCCAGGGGAACAGTCTGGGCACCGGCCATCTGCTGCCGCGTAAACCAACCTTCATCTGCCAGCGCCTGAAGCATCTGCTGCCCCCGGCACAGGCTCCGGTCCCCCCGGTCCCCC
>VZRW01006423.1:0-97493 GCA_013398125.1 Aegotheles bennettii | reverse complement strand
GCGGGACCCCCGGGCGGCCGCGCCTCCGCCTCCCCCTCCGCCGCTGGGCCGAGGCGGGAGAGCCGGGCCCTGCCGAGCCCCTCAGCGGGGCCGGGGTGCGGGGAAGGCGGCGTGAGGGGCCGGGAGGGTCCCCCGGGTTGGGCACCTGGAGCCCCGGAGCCGCTGGGTCTGTGCCCAGCCCAGGCAACAAAGCTGGGCTGGGAGAGCCCCTGTCCTTGGCCGCTTGTGTTGGTGTGGTCTGGTTTTGCCTTGTGGTATTGTTTTGGACGCCTTGGTTCCGGGCAGCCTCCATATCCAGTGGATTCCCCTTGAGGAGGCCTGAAAATGTCACCCTATTTTTTATTTATTTACTCTTTTTTTCCTGTCCTTCCAAGGCCAGCGCTGTACCAGGTCATCTCCTGCGTGAGGCACCGTCCGTCCTCATCCTGAGGTGCAGCCACCCAACCCATCACCCCCCAGGGACATGGGCTGTGGCGCTCCCAAACCGGAGTTCACTAACAAACTTCTCCTCTCTGGTTCTAGTGATTTACTTATTTACTCACTTACCCCCTTACAGAAATAACTGAGGATCGGTACACGGCGGTTCTGCAGACAAAAGGAGCTTTGTCGTGTGGAATTGTTTTTATTTGTCATGCAAAGAGGCTGCGCTGACAGAATGGGCTGAAGGCTCTGCTGGGATGGCGGACGGCCATGGGCTCTGCTGCCTCTGCTCTGCTCCTGCTCGGGTCCAGCCCCTGGTAAAGGAAAACAACAACAACAAAAAAGCCCAAACTTTCTTGGTTTAGTCCAGACTTCTTGGTTTCTGCTGGGCAAGCATCTGAAAAATAGTAGGTGTTAAGAGGGGCTGAGTGCTGAAACAAGAAAAGGGTCAGAAAGTGTAATAGCTCTTGTAAACACGCCAAGAGAATGCTTCATTTTGGCCTTAGCACGGCATCCCTCTTCCAAGCAAAATAGCATTTGTTACAGCCTCGACACAGGCACTGTGCTTTACCAAAAAACGCCAACAAACAACCCAAAACAAAACCCCAAGAGTGAAATTGCACATCGGTCACGTGTGACTTGGTGACTTAAGGAATCTTCTTGGCATAATTATTCAGCTCCTCTTGACTATAACTTAAAAAACAATTCCACATAACTGTTTCTGTAGGTTTCTGTATTTTTTGATGCCCAAGATCCCTTATAATTGAGAAATCTTTTTGCTTGAAGAGCAGATTTGGAAATAGATATTTTTTTATCCTGCTTTTTTATCTTGCTCTAGCAGTATGCCCATCATATGTCTGCAGTCATTTGTGATGCACAGTAATTACAGACAGCCTGGAGAGGAGCAGAACTTACTCTTTCTTGATGAAACCATCACCAAGCTGGGGATGCACTGTGGTTTTTCCCATGCAAGGGGGCTGCAGAGTCCCTTATCCCCAGGTGTCCATGTGTGATGCATCGTCCTGTGTTCCACTGAGGCAGTGTAAGCTATGGACTCTGTGGCAGCTCAGGGTGCGCTGCCCAGGCTGGGTCATTTGGTACGGTGCTGGGTTGACAAGTTCCAGTTCTCTGCTTTTACAGGTTCTTTCAGTCTCCTTTGGTTGGTTTTTTATTTTCCCGTTCATGCTGATGACCTTTACCTGAACCACTTTTAGTCTTATTTTTCCAGAGCATGGATGAGCAGAATCGTGCACACTTCAGTTGAGGACATAGCACATCCATCTTCAAAGGGATTTACCCACATTAGCTGTTTTTAGTGTGTTTTTCTGAAAGTCACAGCAACTGTAATTATCCAGGGAAGAAGAAACCTGGCTGCCTGTGCCAGGGTTTAGCTGTCACAGGGTTTAGAAGAGCCAGTCCTTTTAGTCTGTGTGTTAGGAGGTCTTCCAGGAGTTCTGACTGTGGACAGCCTGCTGAGCAGACTGAGCTTTTACAGCTGGTGAGAGCAATGAAACGAAGGCAGCTGATCTAAATGACTTCTCAAAGTAAAGCTTGAAGGCAGTAGAAATGCACATTTTTATTAGTAAGTGCCACTTACCTTTTGTGGGCTTCTGTGGAAGGTTTTGTCTGTAAATAGGTTGCACTAAGCTACTCTTGGCATTGGATGTCAGATTGCTGCAAGGTCTGTGAATCAAGCAGTGGACTACAAACATGGACATAGAAAATAAATAGCCAAGTATGCTGTAGTGAAAGTTGTTCCGAGAGCCTGGCAGGGGATGTTTGTAGAGCAGGAGAAAAATAGTGAGCTTCCAGCTTCCTGTGGTTACACATTATTTTTCCCCCTGCTGCTGTTAACGGTTTGTGTTTCCCTAAAGCTGCTGGGATTTTGTTGTTCTAATAATTTTAATTTGCTGTTTGTAACAGCAGCATGGATGTATATCAGGTCCAAAAAAAAAAAAAAAGATTTATCTTTGCTCTAAAGGACTATACCCTTTGAGCTCACACTGCTTGTGTGTATCTGTACTCCCAGCCTGGGAACTGAAGATGGCGAAGGCGAATGAGGTTAAGGACAACACCCAGCTGTAGCCTCAGGATCAGGATGTATGATGGGGCCATTGCTGTCGGAGCAAAGCTGTAGGAAGCACATGGTAACCCTGAGCATGTGGGTGGCAGAGCTGTGAGGAGCAGCTGGTGGCACGAGGTTGGCTAAAGGACAAATATGAATTCTGAATCCCTTGTGCCAAGGTGATGTTAGAAACTGGTGATTTGGACAAAAAGGAGGGGTGGAAGATGATTGACTGCTTCAGGTATAGGAGCGGGGAGGATGAGTAGCAGGATGGGGAACTCATTCCTGTGGGATGCAAAGGAGGGATCAACAGAAAAAATACGGATTAGCAGTAGTTATGTCGGGTAAGTGATGGGGGAAAGCACGTAGGGCTGACCTTACTTGGAAGGGTGGTTGTGTTGGCTTATAGTTCCAGGTACTTCTGTGTGAGCCTCTAGATATCACAGTGATTTCAGAGAACAGGCCTTGAGTCAAAGGCCATAGAAACAACAAGAACCTTTTGTAAACTTCAGATGGCTGACCATAGCTGCTTGATGCAAAAGGCATTTGACCTTAAAAGTTGACTTTAAAATTTAACACAGGTAAGGAAAAACCAAAATCTTGGTTTTGGTGAAAGGAAGGTGCAGCTGGTACTAGAAAATACCAACTCTTGTCTCTGATTTCACAAGGTCGTATGAGTTCTGAGAGCTGGTGGAATGCTGCACAGCTGATTTGGGTTGTTCAATGTCCCAGTTCGGTTTCACAACCACCTTCTGTGTCTTGCCTTATTTCACAATAGAGTCTGAGAGGCAGGACATGAGCATGCAGTTTCCTCTTTCCTTGACTGTTAAGCCTTCAACTTTAGAAAGATAAACAGTCACAATTTTACCCCTGACTGCAACTTGCTGTGTTGTTCAGTAATATATGAGAGATTTTTAACTGGGGTAATGACTTTGCTTAAATTGCAATACTTGATTTTAATGCGCTCCATCACGTGCCTATTTTCCTGCACTGGTGTTTTGGGCATGTTTGTGTGTTCCCTCTAAGTGAGGGGATGCAGCACACATTTTTTTTTTGATGTTGCTGTTTATAAACATGCAATCTTAATGTGCATATATTACAAACATCTATTTTAAAGAAAAAAGCTGAGTAAAGTCATAGAGGTTCTTTCTCAAATGATGGCATACAACACTGTGGGTTTCATTTTGCTGTTCTGAATGTCTGTGTTCCCCTATCAGAATTGGTGTTGATAGCATGTCCACATGTTGGGGTTGCCAGAAACCCTTAGGAGTTACATATGTGAAGCTGTATTAAAAAATTAGTTTGTTTTCTTGAGACTAGATTGTGTAGAGAGATTTCTGGAGGTAAATTGGACAATCCAGTGATAAGGAATTGAGAGAGAGCTGCACCTAGGAGTCTGCCTCGGCTCTGCAACTTCCATCTACATAACTACTACTGTGCCTGCAGATTGTTTTTTATGTGAAGTTAATGATGGTGAGTTGCTGTGGAAAGGGGAATTGAGCCTTGTGCCATAGGGAAAATTCTAAAGAAGCTTCTTTATTTCAGGAATTAGCTATATGTAACTTGTGGTTTGTTTGGGTTTTTTAATCAGTCCACTTCCTCGTGTCAAGATTGCTTACATCGGGGCAAAGGAATGTCTTGAGTCTTGAGACACTGACATTTGAAATACCATCCATTGGAACGAACGTTCCTCCCCACTTGTTGGCAACATTTTGTTGAGAAGGCTGTGGTTCAGTCAGATAAAGTGAAAGATAATCAAAAGTTAAAACTAATTTAATTTTTTGATACATCTTCAGAACTTTGCATTTTGTGGTGAGAGGTCTAGGTATGATGTCAGCTGGTAAGTTCTGTCCAGAATGGGTAGAAGAGCCAAACAGGAACAGTTAGCACAGTTCCTTGCAGAGCAGGTGGACCTGAGGCTGTGTGCGGAGCCTTTCTGTACACACCCTGCTTTGTCTCTTACAACTCTGATTTCACTGCTTGGACTGGAAAATCGTTTAAAACTCGAGCTAAATATTTCAGGTGGAGAACCTCTCAAACTGGCTCTGAAGAACCTCTCAAACTGGCTTTGAAGAACAATATCTTCTCTTAAAATTTCTAGGGGCTCAGGGATTTCCTTCATCTCAATATTTTATTGTCCTTAAAACCAGAAGCAAAGCTGTTAAGTTTATTAAGCACTGTACTCTTTGTACTTCATAGACTTAATTTTTCTTTCCTCTTCTTGGAGTCGGGGTTCACCGGCCTGAATTTAGGGCAAAGAGGGAAAGGGACCAGAAAACATTATCTTTCTTCTTTATAGTCTTCTGCATGGAGGATCTTGCTCTGAGGGCTTTTATCAGCGTCCTTCTGGAGACATGGGCATCCTTGGATGTCCTGTTTTGGTTGCACTCCGTTCCCTGTAAGTTCCCTTACACGGAGTAGTAGACTGTTCCACAGCTTTGAGGTTAGGTACAGTTTTGCCTGCTCTCTCATGAAAAGTGATCTATTTTTAATGGGTTTGGGTTTTGTTTTTCTTCTTTTCAACGTGCGTTTTAAGAAAGTGCATCTGTCTTTGCTAGTCTGTTTTTCCTTTTTGATGAGTTTACTATGTGCAGTAGCTGTGCCAAGATTTGTCCAGGTGACTTTGTGGGATAGGACTTTGTCAAGCCAAGGTTTAGGAATTTGGGGCAGTAACGGTGCATTGTTCAACAGCTTAGTTGTGTCTCATGGTGTAACACTGAGATCTAGTCTTCTGGAGTGAACTGGCTCCTCTATCAAGACACTGAGGAAACTGATAAGGAATGTCTTGACATGGAAATTAATTCTCTCTGAAATATGGGGTGGAGGGAGGTGATCATGTCTTTGCGCCACTTTAATATCTTCTTTCTTTTTAGGCAGTTCCTTGTAGCTGTGATAGATTCAGGCAAGGTATCCATAGTTCTGTGCCATTAAAAGGTTCAAAAACTTGTCATTTGAAAGGAAATGCCTCAAGGGTTTCGGATTATACATATAACTCCTTTAACTTCATATAGTGGGGTTTTTTAAAGTAAATTTTACTCTGCCTTTGAGTATTCCTGAGCGTGTATCAGGTCATTGTACTTGATTGCATAGAATACTTGTGCTTTATTCCTAGTAATCATTGAAGAACAGTCAAAATGAGCTCTGTTTCAAGAGAGATTTTATGTTAGTAATATTTAAAGGAAGGATAATAAATAGCGAGTACCATGTCATACTATAATGTATTAAGCTGCACCTGGCATGCTTGTTTCACTCAAACCCGAGAAAAGCATGAGCAGGGTTGAGGTCCTGTCTTAAAGATTTAAAATTTACCTAAAAATCGTGTACACCTTGCTGTTTCCTTTCAATGCAAGCACTGAACCGAGGTACACGGGTGTGTAAGATGTCAGTGTCCTTTGGTATTGCTTTTGTATGTCTTAAAACATGTATGCAAATACATAGGGGTCTTGCCTCTGCCTGTACAGAACTCACGTGTCCGGTGTTGTACTCCCACTGACTGGCCCTTCCAAAACTCAGCACAGCATGAAGAAACCCACCAGGTCCCCCCTGCTCCTGAAGAACCCCCTGAAACAGTGAGGCACGGTGCATGAGCTGCTTGAACAGTCACTTCCTCACAGAGCACATGGGTTGAAACTTTCCACTGCAATATCAGCCTTTGCTTTGTGGGAATGTTACCAGTGAGTCCTGGTTTTGTCTCTTTCTGTTGCAGTATGCATGACCAATTGCCCTACTCTGATTGTCATGGTGGGTCTCCCAGCAAGAGGAAAAACCTACATCTCGAAGAAGCTGACGCGCTATTTAAATTGGATTGGAGTGCCTACAAAAGGTGATGGATTTAATTTTGTTTATATCAGAAGGACAGGGCAGATGGTGGGTGGTTTGTAAACCTAATTCCTAGTTGCCAAGTTTGACTACTTAAAATCCTGCTTAGTTAATTTATTCTTAAGCAATAGCATTCATGGGCTCTCTGTTCCCGTTTAGATGTTAATTAATCAAATTCTGGTGACTGTTCATTTACTTACTTGTTCTGCCAGGTGCCTAAATCAATTTTTGCCCTTGCCTTTGTCCTTTAACACTCTGGTTCTTCATCTGTCTTTTTTTTTTTTCCCCCTTCCCCTTTATTTGGGTGAAAGGGAATCCTGTTTACAAGCGGAGGAGCAGTCAGCACTTCTGGGTTAAAGTTCTGACTTCTCCATGTTCTTTCCTCTGTGAACTTTGTGCAATGTGTATTTCTCTGTGTAACTCTTTGCTTAACTGCATTTGTAGAATGATACAGCTCTTTGTCTGAATACTAAGAGCTCAAAGAACCGAAGCAGCCACAAGTTATCACTCTCTTAAGGACTTTACATGTGTATTTTGTATGGGAAATGATGGCTCAGATTGGCTGCACCCAGGACTTGGCTGTTCTACCTCATTCCAGAGCTCCTGTGGTATCTTATGGGCTCAAGTGGACAAGTAAACAAGACCTAAGTTAATTTGAGATTCTGAGCAGCCATCTGCCTTCTCTTCTCTCTCTGTAGGAGAAAAAGATAGTTTTAATGTTCTGCAGTTTGGTGCCTGGTGCAGTAGTGGTAGCTTTATAGTTCTGACTAGTTAATCATTTAAATAACATTAAACATACTAGATCATACTGAAGTGTAGACTTTTGGCTGGACATTCAGAGGTGTATTTCCTAGCAGCTTTAAGAAGTCAAGATGAAGAGTTCTGGCCTATAATTAAACTGCCTTTCAATTCTAGGGTATAGCTTTCCGAGTTGGTGTTTTCTTAAGCTCTTAGAAACTTGTCTAATATGCTTAATTTAGATGTGATGTTTTGGAGGATATGTTACATTGTTTGAGTCTGAGAGTTTACAGGATTTAAACCATCACTTGAGTTTTGACTGTTTGCACGCTGTATAGCCCTTCTGATGAGCAGTATCGGGTATTCAGGGGCTTCAGATTGAAGTGGAATAACAATCTGAACAGGTTAGCCTATACCCAAGCTGATAAAATGTATGTGATAGAATTATGCTTGTATGTTAGATACACATCTGACATCCATCTGTGTAGATATGTTGTGTGTGTGTGTCGTTATGTTGAGAACTTGGAAAAGCAGAAACGCAGTATTGGACAACAAATGAGATGTTGTCCACGTCTGGCTCATGCTTGGTTGAATATATATCCCAAGTGCAGTAAAATAGGTAGGGGTGGTCAGCTTCAGTTGTAGGAGAAGTTCCATGGGCTATTGTAAGCAGCACATCAGAAAATACGTGTGCTTGTGCTTAATAAAACATAGTTACAGCATTGCTGCCTAATTTTACAAAAGCATACAACATAAAGTTACTATATGAGCTTCCATCTTGGATTACTGGTTCTGGTTTGTTTTTGTTAGAAAGAGTGACTTGGGATTTTCTTGGAAAACCACAGACCCTTCCTCTTGTTTTTGTCATCGGTGATACAATTGTACTGAAGCTGAAATCAATTTAAAATACCTCACTGGCTGAGGGAGTAGATGACACCTTGCCTGGTGCTTCCAGTTGTTTGGGACTGAATCGATGCATGATAAGTATGGAGTAGCCCTAACATCTGTTACCCTTTGGCTCTTAATGTCTTAAAACTAGTGTGTGCTTAGTATAGTAACTGTTCCAATCCTTTGAGACTGATGGTTAAAATTATGGGGCTCTGTAAACCATTGAAAAGATAAATGCCATCTTTTCATGAAAGGTACATGAAGCAAGCTGGAGAGTTCAAGAAAAGAAGCTGGAGGTAAATAGCCCAGGGTTGGTGTTAGTTGGATCATGTCAGCCATGGGTTCTGTGTTTTCTTTTATTCCTTCTAAAATCCTCTGTCGTTTAGAACGTGAAATGATTAAAAACACAAAGGACTTTTTGTCTGGGCTTTTTGAAGGAAATGAGGTCAATTAGATGCCTGAATAGGATTGGGTTGTAATGTGGCTTTTAGATACCAAACTTTAGGAAGCTTTTTTGAATAGTTCTGGCTGTGTGGAATTGTGATATCAGTTAACTTCTTGTGAAGCTTTCCCACAGGGCTGGGTGCTGACAATAAGGGCTAAAGATCATCCAACTGCGCAGCACATTTTCCTTTGCTATGCACAACCCTCTTGAAGTAACTGTTCTTTCTTATGAAATGAATCATTTTTGATTTTTAAAGGGCTATTTCCTGACAACACTGGCCTTCAGAACTTCTTGCATATTCTGGTTTTTTTATGAGGAACCACCTTTTCATGTAGCCAGTATGGCCAGTGCTCATTTAACCTGGATTGTGCTGTAACCTAGGCCATGCAGTTGGCCACAACAAATTACATCAACATTGTTGAATTAAAACAAAACTTGACTGTTGGGGGGATAAACTGTTTATTTCTCTATCCCCTGCCCCCAATCCCAACAGCAACCTATATACAGCAGCTCTTTTATCCTATGTCGTCTTTTCTTAATTACAACTCAGCAATTGTGTCTGTTATTTCTTTTCATCTTTCCAAAAATGAAGGCTGGCAAGTAGTTATACTGTGACAGCTTCTCAAACAGAATATTTAAATAAAAGCTTAGCAGTTCAGCAGAGAAAACCTATAGATCGGAAACAAGTTAAACATTAATTGGGCTTCAGAGACCTACTTTCAGAGCTGTTGAATGAAGTTAATTAGGGTACAGTGTAATTGCGTTCTGTGTGGCAAAACAGAACTGCCCAGCCCTAATCCCATAGCCAATGTGGTGATGCGTGTACGGCCATAGACCTTTGCCCAGATAAGGAATAGTTTTCTTTGACCACAGTTAAGAGATCACAGTAAGATTACGTTCAGTGCTTACACTGATTTTGTTTATTTATTACACAATTTAAGCGTATTTTAAAATAAATGAAACAGGGGTTGTGAATAGTGTGTGCTGATCCTTCAGAAACAGGAGTATTTGAGCAGTGTTCTGAAAAAATGTTTCCACAACTTGAATTTTAAGTGTCGTTTATCAAAAGCAAGATTAGTTAGTCCTATTTAGAGCTCTTCCTTGCTTAAATAAGAGCTGAATGTTTTGGGAGGTGCTATCAGGATATTGTTTCACTGCACATATATGCAGAAGAAACATCTAGATTATTAGTAGTCCTTTGTAAACTACTGAAATAGGCTTCCAGCCACCCTGAGAAGGAGAAAAAGAGTTTGTTGTTAGGCAAACTGACAGACAGAGGCACAGCAATATAGTCAAGTGACTCCACTGAAGCTACGTACAGCCCAAATGTTCTCCTGCCATTTCCGTGATTTCTTGTTGTCTTTGTATTTAACACCAAACCAACCACCCAGAACACAAGAAGCAGTATGATATGTTGCCTTTGTACATGCTAAAGTATTTTATGCTTGTAGGTAGTTTGGTTTCAAAGCTGTCATAGCATTTGTCCTTATGTGAGTACCGTTAGTTCCCACTAATACTGGTTTCTTCTTGGCAGAATTTAATGTTGGTCAGTATCGTCGAGATTTGGTGAAAAAGTATAAATCTTTCGAATTCTTCCTGCCTGACAATGAAGAAGGCTTGAAAATCAGGAAGTAAGTTTTAAATGTGCTTGGCTAATTGTATTAAAATGGTATCCTGTGTAATTTGCTCTTAGAGACTGCTTTAAGTTTTGTTTCTGTATGCTCAAGAAGACACAGCATGAAATGACAAGGAAATTCTAGAGAGGGTGGAAAAGTGACTTTTTAGGCTGCTTGAAGTTTGGGGTATATTTTCTTAATTCCTTCAGCTCAAGCATCAAAAATGCAGAGAAGATAAATACTTAAACTTGATTCCTTTTAACCTTTCAGTAGGCTGCATCTGATTTTATTCCTGCAGATATTCCAGGGTATTTTCACTCAAAACAAAGTAGTTTTAACGAATAGTTATTATTTTTCTTACCTCTTTGTTGAGGTATCAGCTAACAGATGGGCCTCTTTCTACTGTCTAGTACCTAAAATGCCATTTCAGAGTTTTTGTGTAGATCATAAAGAAGAAAAACAAAACAAAAAAATCGCAACAACCACATCACTGCTTTTCTTTTTGGTTTGCATACTGGAATTTTTCACCTGGGGTACTTTGAACGTGTTGGTCATTATCCGTTCAGATGAGTAGGAGTGAAACACCATTACTCTCTCCCTGAAATTGTCCCTTTGGCCACCACGCAAGTGCTTCATGCAGTCAATCAAAGCACTCCCTTGAAAATTGCCATGTGCTGTGCGAAAACGCTTTGCAAAGCAAGGTGAGCTCCAGTGTGAACGTCTGTGCTTAGATGAAGCATTGGAGACTCTGCTCTTGCCTGGAAAGAGGCTGTGCTTTAATGTAGAGGAAAGAACTTTAAAATAAAGGGTGGGTGAAGAGAAGGTCAGAGCAAGAGGGAGCTGCCTCTTTCCTACTGAAGATCATGTGGGAAGATGTTTTGATTTTCTTCACCATTCATTGTCTTTTTTAGTGTGTTCAGGACAGCATTTAAGAGTGTGCAGTATGAAATAAAGAGGAACAGAATATTTAGAGGAATAGAAATGCAATTTGTTAAGGCTAACTTAAAATATGGAGTATTTTGTTCTTAATTGCTTCAGCTGAAGCATCAAAAATGTCCAGACTTTATTTTGTGGCCATCCCTCTGCTTGTCCTCTCTTTGTCTTCCCTTTCCCCTTCAGCAGATAGAGTATTGCTAATGTCAAGGGAGAACAACTTGCATGAGAATGTCCTAATCCTTTGGGACCAAAGAGTAGGTATGGGGTGCATTAGCCTTACAAGCCCCTACCTTTTCCCTAGAGGTAGAGCCAAGCCTTTTAATGTGCCTCTGTGTCACCTATTAGACTAAATGGTGGAGAATCTAGCATGAAATGGGCTGTGTGATCTAATCTGCCTAGTTATAAATGCTCTTTACTCATTGCTATGTATTTAGTGAAGATTTGACTGATGAATCTCAGTTCCTGACAGCTATTAACCATGCTAATGTGGAAATACTGTCAGGATTGAAAAACCTTCATTTTTCTTTTAAGATAAAGCTGTGCATGCAAAATATGGTGAAGTGTGAGAGAAGAGTTGTGCAGTTCAGTCTGTAAGTCAAAGTAAAGGAGTAAAGCATAGGAAGGTTGTTGAAAAGGACAGGTTTTTATGTTGGTACTGCACAAGGACTGTACTTAGTGGAAGGAAATGCAGCTTTTTTCTATTAATGAGTAAATCTTGCACATTGTTAATGTTGCCCTCTGGTATTATTTATGTGTTAGAAATCATAATGGACTTTGAAGGTAATACTCATGCTGGGCAGATTGGGAAGTTGCAAATGAATTTGTTCTTGTCCAGATTTAACACAAGTGTAAATTATGTGGGGACAAGTTTTTTTTGGTGTTTGTGTCCTCAGCAGCCTCCAATACTAATGACATTGGGTTGGTGGCTGCAATGAGATGTAATTTTCACCTTTGTCCCTAATACTTGGTGCTAATTTTGCTTTGCTCTCTGTTTTAACAGATTTTTTGACATAAGCATTTTTTACACAATAGTTCAAAAGAGAAGTAGTAGATTACTGAAAAATGGTTGTCTATCCACTTTAACTTAGGGGCACGGCATAGAAGCCTGAAGTTGATTTATTTTTTCCCTCTTCGAGAATCAAATTAAGAAGTAAAGATCTATGAATAGGTAATTGGGGAAAGAATGCAGTTGCAGAGGTGGTTCAGTGACGTTACTTTAGATCAGTAAAAGTTTATTCTGGTCAGCAAGGTTGATGGGAATTGTGTGGTGATGTACAGTTGTGCCAGTTGCACAGTGGAGCAATGGACTGGTCTGGTGTTAGGCAGATGACCATGACCACGTTTCCTTGGTATAACTTGGTTGACCTTTGTTTTTTCCCATGTTTCATGGGCTGATTTAAAAAAATGTGGTTTTTAGAGAGATTATCTAACATTTGCAGGACACCTTGATCACTAAGCATAAGGGCATTAATGAAATGATTTTAACTAGCATTTGAGAGTTACTCTCTTTCATTTTTAAGACAGTGTGCCTTAGCAGCGCTGAACGACGTCCGACAGTACCTCAGTGAAGAAAATGGGCACGTGGCTGTAAGTTCCTTGTTGAAGGCACATTCTTGAGATGCTTTGCTACAAAACAGTATGTGTTTGCTGGGTAATACACAGCCTGAGTCATTCCAATATCTCTTCAGGATATCGGATTTCTTTTTTCCTTTGGAGCTGTAGGTTAGATCTGCCTTGCTGCTGCAGCAGAAGGAGCACTTAAGTTCAGGGTGACAATGCCATATTGAGCAACCACCTTTGTGATTTTAGGGGACAACTGAGGAGAGGGTAACACTAAGAAAAACGTGCTCCTTCTCTCCACATCATATAATGTGCTGTCAAACACATCTATGGTTTTGGTTGCACTTATGTTTCTATTTGATAGTCTAGGGTTTGAAGTGAAAGGTAAAGGTACTGAACAAAAAGCACGCATGGCAGTTGTGTTACTGACATGAGATATCTCTGAAGAGAGCAGGAGAAACTCAAAGTAAATTGCTGAGTATCTGTGTTTAATAATGAGATGCAAAACATCTGTTCAACTATTGACATTGCATATCCACATTAATAATATTTTGTGCATAACATTGTTTTTCTTAAGACTACTGACACAACTCTGTGCTGTTTTCATTAACTAATCAGGGAAAACCATTAACTAATAATTATAAATTCTGCTGGGGACATGAGGACTTTATGCTTTGGTAAAACACTGGTCTGTTCAGAGCTAAATGTAAGTCCTTAGAAAAATGACTGCATATATCTTGTAATTCACGGGCAGGATTTACAAGTCTTGCACATCTGCCCTTTTACACTCGCATTTTGAATAGCATATTCATTGAAGCATCTTATTTTGTGTAGCATAAGTTGGCGAAAAACTATGCATTAGTATTTAATGCTGATACAGGCCGGGAGAAAGATTATGTACTAGGCTTAAATTCTGGTTCCTTCTTCCAAATACAGTGTTCTGCTAGTAGTGCTTTCAAAATTTTACAATTTTTTTTTATTATTCAGCAAATCGTGTGTGGAGTAAGAATGTTTTTTGGTTTTCTGCTGAGCATGTTGAGGTAGCGGGGTAGAGGGAAGAGGAAGTGTGTTCATTGCTTGCCTTCACATTGAGGGACTTTGAACCTTACTTTTGTTGTTATTAACACAGTCTATGATGCTTTTTAATTCCTCCCCCTTTCCGCACTCCCCTCAATTATTAGGTCTTTGATGCTACAAATACAACTCGAGAACGTAGAGAAACTATTTACAAATTTGGTGAAGAAAATGGATACAAGGTGAGTCAAAAGCCAAGGAGTTCTGCGCTAATGCCTAGACAAGTAGAGCAGTGGTAATTTTGCCCTTATCTGTACTCCTAGTTAGGAAGTGCACTTACATAAGCCACATCCTTCCTAGATGTTTACTCAATAGAGCATTTTGTGTTCTCAAGCATTGTTTGTGATGAAAAGTCACCCCATCCTCATTTTTCTTGTCTTAATGTTTGTACTGTTTGGAGCTAAACTCTTTTATGCCATGGCTTTGCTCCTGTTGTCCTGGACCTGTGGTTCTGAGTGTACTGTGAGCAAGAGCTGTTTAAAATATGGTTCTCGATGCGGTTTAGATTTTTGCTGCTGAAACACATAGCTAGTTCTGTACAAACCAAACACTTTTTGTGGCTTTCTGCTTTCTGTCCAGGATTGTTTTGTGTTTAGCTGTTCTTTAGTAATCTTCCGTTTCCTATTAACTTGCGTCCTCACATACCTTTGAGACAGCAAAAGACAAACCTCCGTTATGTGAGCCTGCTCCATTAGTTGAAAGACTTCTTAATTATTTCAGAAGCATTAGTTATGGTTTGCATGGCTGAGCTTGACTCCTTCCTGTTGATTTCTTTCTCTTCCATTCTAAATTTTTCTCACTGCAAAATTTTTCCACTTGTAAGGCGTTGTTGGAGAAAATAGCGTAGGGCATGATGCTTAGGGAATGGTAAGCCAACAATTTCTGATGAGAGGGTCTGGAGAAACCTTCTGAGTAAATGGAGGAAAGCTTAAGGCATAGCTCTGTTAATCAGGGGTTAGTGTGGAAGTGGGCAACATGCTGCTTGTGTGTGTTAATATCCAGAGATATTTTAATGCATCTTCTTTCTTCTTTCCTTCTGTATGCATCCCATTTGGACCGAAGACCTTTTTTGTTGAGTCAGTATGTGTAGATCCAGAGGTCATTGCTGCAAACATTGTGGTGAGTATAGGAAAGCTTGCTTTAACTGCTCTAAGCCAAGAGGTTTAAAGTAGCTCACTGTTTTTTAGAAGTACATTATAAGAACTTCCAGTAGTAAAAAAACACGTTAGCTCCCGTTAATGAAACACTTTTTGTTTATTTTCCTGTCCATGTGTATACTAACTCAGAAGTTTAGTTCTACAAAGAATAGCTCTTTTTGCTTTACGTGTTGTTGCAGTTTGGACAGTTGCTCTATCACCTAACCCCACCTGGGAGGGGGGATCAGGAAAAGGGAAGGAGACCTGTGGGTTGAAATGAGAACAGGTTTAATAAAATAATAATAATGAACTAATGTTAACCCAATGCTAATACAAGATACAAAGCTGTACTCAGCTCCAGACAGCAGCTGTGAGCTGTGCAGTCCTATCAGTGAGGGCTGAGTGGCAACCCTGCAAGCACAACAGCTCCAGTGAGAATGTGGTGGTCACAGCAAGTGGAGGAGGAGGCCTCAGGTGTGGGATGACCAAGACAGACAGGACCCTCTTGGGAAGGCAGCTGTGGCAGAAGCCCTCAGACATCCCCACAAACTTCCCAATTTATAGTGAGGGTGATGTTTATGGTATGGAATACTTGGGTTGGCCAGCTTGGGTTCCTGCCCTGGGCTTCACCCCTCCTCGCCCACTGCACTTGCATGGCTCAAAACTGCCCTTGGCCTTGGTCACTGTGGGAACCTGCACACCAGAGCTGGGTATAAATGGAAACAGCACATCTTCTCTCTTTTGTTGGACTCTGCAGTCTCTCAAAACTACAGTTTCTCTGAACAGAAAAATGATTTTAAAATTCTGTCCCAGCAAAACCAGGACACGTGTATTTTAGTTAACTCCCAGAAAATAAGTTTTTATGTTGTGTTCTCCCACTTCTTGTTTCTTTAAACTTCACTTAAAAAGGGGAAGAAACTTACCTACTACTCTCCTGTTTTTATTTTAAACAGCAAGTGAAGCTGGGTAGTCCTGACTATGTTGATTGTAGTAATGATGAAGCCACAGAAGATTTCATGAAAAGAATAGAGTGCTACAAGAACTCGTATGAGACGTTAGATGAAACTCTTGACAAGTAAGGGATGAAATAATACTGTGATCACAACTGGGTTATTTTAAGATGGTTCCCTAGGGGATGGAGCACCCTGTATTGGGGATTAGGGCTTTCTACTCATGTTTCTATTCACTTTGACAAATTAGAGAGAGTTGACTCTGGGGGTGTAGCCTGGAAACTTGCTTGTTAGAGGAAAATCTGCTAACGATACTCTTTTTGATTTTCCCATTTGGAGAATGGTATTGTTCTCCTGGGATAGAACCATCATTTAGAAATCATTCCAGACTTGCTCTAGTAGTTGTTACTTGTTTTAGTACGTAGAAGACACTTGAGTGATTTGTAAGCATAACTTCATTTGTTGACATGGCTAAGAGGAATTTTGAACACATCAGTCTTAATGTGACTTCTGAGTTTGTTTGTTTGTGCTTGCAAATCATCCTGCAAGTGCAGGGCTGTGAGAAACTTTCTTAGCTAGGTTATTTGCCCTCATGCCAAAGCACTCATATGTTTTTCACTCACTTTCAAGACTTGAAAGTAAGGCGTAGAGGAGGAGGAGGAGCCCTGTTTCTCTTGCTGCAGGACAGGATTTCAGTGTGGGATTTTGAGCTGCGCTCATACCAGGTGCTCCTGGTTCGTTTCAGGACCAGTGCCATGGAGAAGGCTGAGCTGCATTTTAATGTAATTGAGTGTAAACAGTATGAAGCTGGTTCAATCAGATCAGTTCATGCGTGTAATTTGGGTGATGGACCTAATGGTTGTGCCTGGGTAAAATAGTAATGATTAACTCCAAAGAAAACTCTCAGAGATGAGGTGATGCTTGCTTCCCATCACCTCCATTTAGTTTTATTATAAGTTTTATTGTATTGTGGTGTGATGTCTCAAATGCATCACTAGAAACCAATAGTGGTTAATTTCAGCATATTATACTTTTTTCCTCCATTAAAGTAGATGTTACTCTGAAATTATAGCTCAGGATAAGCAGTGAAAATTGAAATTATAACCTGCCCGATGCTGAGAGAAGGTAGTGGTGGGGTAAATTATAGTACTGTAAATAAATAGTTGTTGGTAGAGTGGTTGAGAAACTGTTGCTCCAGGCTAGTCCCTGGTCCCTCTGATGCTGGAGTTTTTTCTGGAAGGGTTAACCCAGTTGGGTTGTGACCATGCTCCTGGGTACAATCAGACAAATACTTGCTGCCGGAGAATGTTTGTAACCTGGAGAAAAATATCTAGTATGGTAACGTACCTGGCTATCTTATTGAAGCTGCCACAGTTGAGTGACCCACTGTATCTTCCTTTCAGTGGGAGGGCTGTATTTTTCCAAGAGTGAAATCTAGATTTGTGGGTAAAAGTGCAAGGAAAGGGAACAGAAAAGAAAGTGGTGTGAGCAGCTTGCATGTGAAAGGAAGAGAGTCCATCGTGTACCTTTAGAGTATTGCATTGTTTTAGGACCAATGCATATTCCATGGATAATTTGGGGTTTGTTTATTGCTTTGGCTTGTTGCCCCTTTGTTTTATAATGAGAGGGAGGGTGGAGAGGTTGTGGTATGTGCTAATGGAAACTGTGGAGTCTTACTTTTGTTTGTTTGCTTGTGAAAGGGATCTTTCTTACATTAAAATTATGGATGTTGGAAGGAGTTACCTTGTGAACAGAGTAATGGATCACATCCAGAGCCGGATTGTCTACTACCTCATGAACATCCATGTGACTCCTCGGTCAATCTACCTCTGTCGACATGGAGAAAGTGAACTCAATCTGAAAGGGAGAATAGGAGGAGATCCTGGGCTGTCCGTCAGGGGGAAGGAAGTATGTACCTCCTGAACAAGTGTGGTTGGGTTTCCTGTGTCTGTGTATGTCTGCAGTTTGTGCTGTGTAATCGCAGCTTTCTTCCTCTATACCCTTTCCCTCATAACATGTTTAAGAAGGGGTTTTTTTAGTTGTATATGTGGATAGTAGAAAGTGGATGTAAACACTTTGTATTGTGATTTCGTACGTGCTCTTCTATTTGTCTCATTCTGTTGGTTGCAATTCCTTTTTATCCTGCAGTACAGAGCAGTAGCCAAGAGGGCTTTATTTTTTAACTGTATTTTTGTAAAATCAGGACTTGTTGGATAATTGGGAAGATTCACAAGGTAAAGCTTAAAGGAAAATTCCTGGAGGTAAAGATGGGAACTGCAGAAAACTTGTGTCTTTCTTGTACTCATTTCCTTCTCTCCCTGTCCCTCTTGGCTTAGTGGAATGTATTGTATTTTGTAGCAAAAACTTGGACAGAGTCTTTTGGAAAAGTTTATAATAAGTTTACATAGGCTAGAGCCTGTGTGTTGCAAACTGAACACAGTGCATTGTCTCTGAGCCCTCATCCAGTGTTTTGTGTTTTTTCTTTCAGTTTGCCAAAAGCTTGGCACAATTTATTAATGAGCAAAATATCAAAGACCTGAAGGTTTGGACCAGCCAGATGAAAAGGACAATTCAGACTGCTGAAGCCTTGGGAGTGCCTTACGAGCAGTGGAAGGTTTTGAATGAGATAGATGCAGTAAGTTCTAAATGTCTAAGAAGTCACTTTGTTTGCTAGGGATGAAGGAAGTGCTTAATTTTGTTTAATATGCATTTTATGGGATAGTGATTTAAGCTGGTTCTAGAGGCTGGAAAAATTGTCAGTAATTTGTTAAAAAGGCTAAACAGTTTATTAAAATTTGCCATAATTAATTCAGTCTTGGTTTGTCTTTCCCAGGGGTAATTCCCCTGTAGAAGCCACAATGCTATGAAGGCTTTGATAGGTGGGGGTTGGAAGGAAAGCAGCATTGCTAGTTGGCACTTTCCAGCTGGACCTGTATGAATAGGTGTGATAGATAGAACATGACCCTGCTCAGTGACCTTGCTTGCCCATATATGTCACTTCACTGGCACAGGGGTTTAATGAATCCTTCCAAGCACATCTGAGTCCGACTGAGGGTCCTGTTCCTCATGTTCATACAGTTTTGTCTTTAAGTGTCAGAGTGGCAAAATACAATTGTGAAAGGTTATGTTTGTTTTCATTTAAGAGTGATACTTGCTTTTTGCACTGCTGGCAATACCTGCTTTTAATTATTTTTATTACCTGTAGGGAGTGTGTGAAGAGATGACGTATGAAGAAATACAGGAAAATTATCCACTGGAGTTTGCACTGCGAGACCAAGACAAATACAGATACCGATACCCTAAAGGAGAGGTATGCTGTTGTTTCTCTCTTAAAGTGAAGGGCTTCCCTGTCTTCTTGAGTACTTGCATGCTGGCGTTAGGAAGGAAAAGACACATTTTGAAATTAATAAAAAGGTTGTTCATCCCTTTCTCCAGGGAAAAGCACACAGGAGCTTGCAAAGATTGAAGCCAGATGATTTAATTTGATTCAGGGCTTGAGAAATCAGATAATAGATTTAGAAAAGCTATGCAGGTCCTATAGTGATAAAGCAGGAAGAATGATTACAAGGCTTCAAACTATCACATATGCAAATGTGCTGCCAAGATTGCCCTTTCCTGTTCACCCCTGCTGCAGGTAATGGCTGTTTTGCATGCAGTTCTGCCTGAAATGCTGCCGAAATCTGTAGCCACATTGGTCTTTTTCTTTAATAAACTCCTTGCCTCTGGGAAAATAACTTGCTGGCAGCTTTTCTGGAGCAAACCCATTAGAGTGTGGCAATTACCAGATGGTCCCAGGGCCTGTCCTGGTGCTGAAGGCTGAGGATTCAGGCAGAGGAGTAATTGGAGCAGCTGCTCTGCTGTTTGTGTCAGGAGGAAGCGGAGCTCTGAGGTCTTCTTTCCTCAGCAGTCAAGAGTAATCACTGTGCTAAGGGCAGCTTGTGGCAAGAGCTGTGTTCTTGGGGGTGTGACCCCTGTCTACTAATGAGGCAGTCATTAAACTGCAGTTCTCCTAATCCGTTTGAACAGGGAGTGTTTGTTTTTCAGACTGATGCCATCCTCTGGGATGGTGACAAACATTCCCAACTGCCTCCTCGCCTTGGGGTGATGAATTGATCTCAGCCATTTGTCAAAGGCATTTTCTCTGTCACCAGTGTGGGTCAAGGGGGTTGTGCAGCCTGACTGGAGACCGCTGGGTTTCTCTTACCAAGGTCTGAACTGGCCGGGCAGCCCCTGTGCCCACCTTGGGACTGGGTGGTCGTGCCCTGCCCTGCTGGGTGATGTGCTGGGTTCTCTGCCTGTCCAATGCATGACATGTTTGGGAAGCAACAGCTTTACTGTGCGTGTGAAAATTGACGTAAGCAGTGCTGTGCTGAGGGGGACAATCATTGCCCTGGTGCAGGGGCCATGCTCATCCTCATGCAGCCCTGTGTGCAGCTGGCCTGGCTTATGGTGAGCACGCATCACTGGCTCCTACAGCGTCCCAAGGAGTCCTCAGCTCCTTTTTCTCAGGGTAACTCCTCAGCACCCTAGATCCCAGCCTGCCCTGGTGCAGAGGGTCATTCTTTCCTGCCATGCAGGACTGGACACTTCTCCTTGTAAAAGCTCAAGAGGTTTCTGTTGGTCAAATCCCTGAGTTTCTCAAGGTCCCCTGGACTGGAAACTGAAAAGGTTCTTCACCAAGAGGGTTGTTGGTCATTGAAATAGGATCCTTAAGGAAGTGGTCACAGCAACAAGCCTGTCAAGAGTTCAAGGAGAGTCTGGACAACGCTCTTAGTCATGTGGTTTAGTTTTAGGTATTCCTGCAAGGATCAGGGAGTGTGACTCGATGATCTATAGGGTTCTATTCCAGCTTAAGATATTCGATGATTCTGTGATCCTGGGCACTACTTAAATGCATTTAAAGGACAACACAATCATCAGGGACAGTCAACATGGGTTCACAAAGGGAAAGTATACACACACACGCACAGAAATCCTGCTGTTCACCTGCACGTGCTGTGCAGGGCAGGCTGCAAGAGAAATCTGGCCTCCTTGCTTTGTGGGTCTTGATGGGATGGTGGCTGCTGTTGCCAGGCCAGTTTGTCGAGCCCATATAGTTTGTTTTCAAAGGGCAGCCTGAACAAGTCAGGCTTTGTCAACTGCTTAACTGTAGGCTGTGCTTCCCAGATTTTTGCTTGGAAGGGCGATACTTTTGAAGATGAGGTGTGGAAAATAACGTGCAAGACTTAACCTCTACATCTGCAGATGCTGTGAATTAAATTCTAGGGATTTTGTGGAAATTCTTGATCATAGTAACTAATTTAATAAAGCCTTTCCATGAGGGAGCTGTACTTTGTTGTATGTATGCTCTTTGATAGTCTGGAAGACATGAACTGTGTTCTTAATTTAAGGAACATTATTACCACAGTATTTGTGCACTAACATGAAAGTAAGATCCACTCTATATACATACACTGTTCAAAGAGTGTATGTATTTTTAACGTACTGTACATTTCTCCTCCCCACCCAGTCCTATGAAGACCTTGTTCAGAGGCTGGAGCCAGTAATTATGGAACTTGAAAGGCAGGAAAATGTGCTTGTCATATGTCACCAAGCTGTCATGCGCTGTCTGCTCGCATATTTTCTTGACAAGCCTGCAGGTAGGTCTTCCTTAATATGTTACAAATGGTCCATTTTTTGAAAATTTACAGAGTAAAGTTCCAAACAGTGAATTCTACCACTTCCCCTTATCATCAGAGGGGGGTTGTGCTAGGCCAGTACACAAGTGTATTTGATCTACCCGTGTTACTTCGCAGGTGACTTTTATTGAGCTTTTTCTCACCTGAAAGGCTGTAATGTTTGTTTTTCTGCAGCTGTTTGAGTAGCAGTGCTAAGGGAGAAAACAGATACAGTGTCAGATAAAAAAAGACTTTAGAGTGGTTGGCTGTAGCATAATGGAAAAGCTGAGTGTGTTTGTAACCTGTGTTTCATACGCAATTTGTTGTTCGGTTTCTCAGAACAACTGCCTTACCTGAAGTGCCCGCTGCATACTGTCTTAAAGCTAACCCCGGTGGCTTATGGTGAGTAGTGTTAAGTGTGTGTAATGTGTAAGTAACTACGCAGTTACTTAGGTCTGTGTCATCAGTAAAGTTTGTGAAGCATTTGGTTAAAACACGTTTTTAATTGATTTTGTTCTAAAAGCGAATTGAACCGTTAGGTTTGAGATTGCATGTATGCCTGTACAGCTTTGTGAGGATCAGTGAATCCTTTGGGTTACAATTCCTTTGCATTATGCCAGAAAATACATCTGCTTTAGTGAGGGCCTGAAACTAGCAGTGGCTGTAGCTGCTAGTGGATGGGTTCTGTTGTACTCAGTCCGTATTTCACTAATTCCTCCAGCAAACCCGTGCCACTTACACGTGTTGTGGGAAGATTCCATTTTTTACTGATGTGTTTGAAGGTGTTGCTTTTTATAAGACAGCCAGATTCACATTGATGTAGGTTTACCATCTTACAAAGGGTGTCTGCTTACCCTCAAATAACTGTTCTCTTTTCCTGATGTATTTGTTTGTGGACCTTCACACAACCACATGAACTTGCCTTGTTTGTTGTTGTTGGCATGGGTTTGCCAGCAGCTACCAGCAGTGCTCAGCTCAGGGGGCTTTAACTCAGATTTGCCACTAGCTGTGAAGTGCAGGGTGTGGATTGCAACTTGTCCTACTTGGGGTTTAGGCTGATTGCTAGTGAAGTTTTGTGTGTGTTTCAATCTTGGCTTAACACGTGCCTGCTGTTAATTTTTTTTAAGTGATGGCTTAATTATATCTTCTGATATTTTACTGCAGTCCAGAAGATTATTTATAGGCAGAGAGAACTGTCTGCACAGCTTACCAGGAAGCGGAATGCCAAAAATGCTAGTTATAAATTGGAAATGTAAAGCTGTCTTTGATTATTAGCTGTGAAAAATAGCGGTCTGGAACTGTGCTTTGTTTTTTGTTAAGTTTCAAAGAAAGTTGAGACAAAGGAAATAGCTGTTACGCTGAAATCTGAGGAGATTTATGTCATTTAGTTGTGGTGACATCCTACAGGAACAACCGTCTGTGCTTTGGTGACACCTGGTGTTCCCAGCCTTGCATGACAGGCTGGGGTTCTGAAAAGAGAGATTTAGAACAGCTAAAACCGGTTTGTTTGGTTTTTTTAAATGTCAGTTTTTGGAAACTGAATTCTCCTGATGTGCTAGTCGAATTGAGAACAATGTTCACCCTGGTGGAACAGATTAATTTCAATGGCTTTGGCCATTCAGAATTTGGGAACTAGTGTGAATCAGAAGGGGAAAGTGATTAAATTTAGATTGCATCTTACTAGAACTCCATTTTTAAAGCAGACCAATTATAAAAATGTGTTTTCTATCAACAGGATGTAAAGTAGAATCTATATTCCTGAATGTTGAAGCTGTAAACACACACAGAGATAAACCTGAGGTAAGAATATTTTTCAAATCGGAGAACTGGACGTAATGTACTCTCTGAACTGATGTTCATTGTCCTTGTGGTTAGAAATGTGTAACACTCAGCTGAGTGTATTTAATATTGCATAACAAGCTTTGTTACTGGTTTGCTGTGAGGGGGAAAAATAGTTTTTTATTGAGCAAATTTATCTTCTGTATGAATTCTAGCTGGAGTAGCTTATCTTCAAAAAATGAATGAGAATTTGAAGATATGGTATCCATCTAAAACTTGTATAAAGTTCTTCAGTCTTTGTCATTCAGCAGAAGTAGTGTGTAGTGAAAAAGCACATTGTTATGAATGTCATGCTTATTTTGGAGAGAGTAAATAAAGAAATTATCAGCTCTTTCATCACTGTGATCATTGCTGTATGAAAAAGAGGAACTGATGATCCCACCTGTGTGTTTAACCCAAAGCTGGAGAGGAAGACTAGGTGTGGGGAGATAGGAAGAACAACTGGGGAAAAGGAAATTGAGTGTGTTTGTAAAATGTAAGTGGAGATAAGCTGTCAGACCACAGCAGCTTTGTGCTCTCCCTGTGTCAGGCACGTGGTTCTCTGTGCTTCTGAGCATTGACATGAGCTTGGGTTGATCCTGCTGCTCGTGCACAGCTCTTCTTTGCTGCATTATAAATGTTGTGTAAAATGTGTCACGATGAAAAATTCCTGGTTCCCTGGCAGATCCTCATGCTAATACTGCTAGGCATGGCACTGATGCCTTGTTGAAGTTGAGCCATGCCTACTGGGTAATTAAAATCAGTTTGATAATGGGAGAAAAAAGGGCTGTTTGTGGTGGTTTTCAGGGCAGTGGTTTATGGTGAAAAGGAACATGGTGTGTTCAGGAAGGCATGTGACACAGTGCGTTACTTGCATGAGGGCACACATTTGTGGGAGTTGTGTAGAACTCATGCTGGAGGGATCTGCAAAGAAGTTTTGTTTTGATGACTCTGGTATTCTGGAAATCCTGACTTTTGGTTGTCCGTAGCCAAGACATTTTCTAGTAAATAGAACTATTGTGCATTTCCTTTCTTCCTCTTTGTCGTTCTGCTTTACCACTTTTGCATCTTAGTTTGGTTTGTTAGGTTTTGGAAATCCACTCTGTTTTCATGGTGCCTAAAAGGTGTTGGAGAAGCAAGGTGAATATAAACAAGGATGTCTTAGGGCAGGCGTTAGGTTATCTGCCTGTATAATGTAGATCAATCAAACACCTTCAGTTTGGCTGATAGAATACTGGTGCTGAATTTACAGCTTTCTAAAGTGTCTTGGGAATTGGTGTTGGAAATACCACTTCTGTAACAGAAGGCATTTATTTGGGAGGGAAAGCTCTGCCTGAATCACCAAGTGACCCTTAACATGTCCAGAAGTGATGTGGCCACACCGATGGTGTCGGGTGGTTGTATTTCAGGTGAGTGTAGAGGATTATGCAGATAGTTGAGTTGCAGTGGACACAAAGCCATGAAGCTGTTTATTTAGAACAGAAATAATTTGAGTTAATGAATTTTAAGAGAAAAAAAGAAGAGGCATTTTTATTAGAAAAAAAGAAACACTCTTCTCCCTCTGCTCCCAAACCCAGACCAGTGAAGTGTGGGTGGTGGTGTGCTGTTCGTTTAATAGGGCTGAATGAAGGACTGAGTTGATCCTGCCTGCATTTGAACGCTGCTCAAAGGACTGTGAAATTTCAAAAGCTTTCATTTACATCACCTACGAAAATGTTAATTACTTCTGTAAAATTAAATTTTCAAATAGTCTATTGAAGTCAAAACATTCAATTAAATGCAGCGCCAGAGATAACAGCACTGCTGAACAATGGATCCGTTTGATTAAGAGTTGCCCAATGTGCTGTTCTGTGCCCCCACAAGTAATTTGCAGTCTGTGTCTCGGAACAGTGCAGTCCTTCTGGACCTCAGCTGAAAGCATCCATTTTGCATTGCAGACTCACAGGCAAAGCTCTGGAGTGTTTGTTTATTGTATGTGTAAACCTCATTGTATGAGGGTGATTTGTCTGGAGTGGACTGAAGCCTTGTGTTTGTCAGCATTTGTAGTGGCTGAAGTTCCTGACCTTTTCAAATGAAGGAGTCCGTAGTCTTTTTACTGAAAATAATTCAGGGAAATTGCTTCAGCTTCTGCTTGGGTCCCCTCTTTGGGCCAGAAAACAAGCACTGGGGTAAAATGTTTACTCTGCAGCTCTGTCTTAGTGAATGATAGACAGGGAGAGTGCTTATAACGAGAAACTCAGATCTTGTTTTTTGAGTTTGTGGAGGGGTGAAGGGGAGAGGGCAGAGAAAGCTGGGTTTGCTCACCACGGTGTGAAACAAGTGACTTATGAAGCCCACCAGCACAGTTTGAGGAACTGGCAATGGTTTGGCCTCAAATAGGCCAAATCTTAGGTCAAGATCTTGGAAGGAACTTCAGAGCAGTTTATCATAGTCTGCTTTTTTGGTAGAAGGGAGAGTACTGATGGCACGGTCTTTGGGACTTGCATGAGGTGGTACCATGGCAGGTGTGATTCCTGTATCTGGCTGTGCTCAGAGCTGCACTTCCAGGCACCAGTGTTTGCCTGTGCTGCCGTTTTGGTTTTGGATGTTTTGCTGCATTGGATAGAATTATTTTTTTTCTACAGCCTCTGCAAAACGAGGTGTGATCTGGTTGGTGTGATCAGTCTGGGACGGTTATGGTTTCTGTTGGTCAGGTGCTGTACGTTGCCTGTGATACAAGCAGATGTCTTCCCTTGGGAGAGAAGTGTGTGGCATAGCTCAGCAAAGCACTGCACGTTGCTTAATGGATAGGCGTGTGTGTGCTGAAGCGTGTGTTCGTGTGGATTCCCACTCGGGACTGTAAAAGGCTTCCTCCTAAATGTGACTGACTTGAGTGTTTGGTAGTGTCAGTGTGGGTTCAGTGATTACATGGAACGTGGGACACCAACCAGCTGCCAGTCTGATGCATCCTTGGGGCATGGGGGGGGTTTAAAAAAACCTCTGCTTTTAAATAAATGCAGCTGTGCACTTGTGAAAGAATCTGATTGGTATTGTTGTTGCTCTTACTGCTGCGTGATAAATACTCTCCTGTATTTTTATTATTACACAGAATGTAGACATTTCCAGACCTCCCGAGGACGCTCTTGTAACAGTCCCTGATCATCAGTGAATCCCGTGTGCTGGTCAACTCTCGAACTTGGGGGTGCTGTTTCATCCTACTACTTCAAAATAAATTAAAAAAACTAATCATTCCAATCACTTTGAAATAAAAAAGCCCCACCCAAACCCAACAACTCAAAACTCAAAGCAATTGTTTGTATAGCGCATAGCTTGGAAAAAATTATCAAATCACAATAAAACTGTGTTGCATTGGTTAATTTATTGTGGGTGAGTTATCACACATTGATCGGCTTTCACTGGAATGCTGTTTTTGTAAATTGCTGTGATTTAAAGATCCTGCAGCATGAAGTTTTATTGTAACAGCCAGCAATCATTTAACGTTCGTTGCAGTGTGTTTGTGAAAGCCACGAAACACAACATCCCATGTGAGATAAGGCAGAGCTGAAGCATGTTTCTAGGCACCAGTATTATCTATTCCAGTGCCCTTGGGAGTGATTGGACTGCTATGTAGCACAAAATAACAACCCATAGCTACAGTAAAGCCTTAATCCTGCTGATCCATAGCTCTAGTGCTTTAGATGTGTTAGTTGATGATGTGCTGCTTTGAAGAGGGCAACAAGTTCTTACTTTGTTCCAGAGCAATTATCCAAGGTACAGGAATGTGTTATAAATGTTTTTAGTACATGACTTTTCTCAACAGCTGTTCTGCATTAACTGGGCTTTGGGGCTTGCCTGCTGGCAGAATTAATTTTAAATTTCCTCTTCTCCTGCTTTTGTACGGACATGGGTGATTGAGCGTTTACAGCTCTGCTCAGTGTGTTTTGTACCCAGATTTTATCTAGGCTGCAGTAGACAGTGTTTCAGAACATGGAAGCAGAGTTAGCCTGATGATTTTGTAGCTGAGTTGTGACTTGTGTTGGAAGGGATGGAAATGGGAGAGTTTTCCTCCCTCCAGCAGGCACGGGGTCTCAAACTGCAGGGTGTGCACCCTCGACTGAATGAGAGCAAAACCTCTGACTGGCTGGAGGAGAGGGACATGTGTTGGAGATGTGGTGCTGTGCCTCGGCTCCTTTCTCTGTGGGCAAAGTGAGGCAGTGGGAAGCAAAGCTGCCATTGAAGCAGCTTTGTTCAGGTAGCATTGAGTCTGGAAAGGCAGAGAATCGCCAGAGCCCTGGAACTGTTTTCTGGGGGCCTTCTACTCTTGTAACAGCTTAAATTGCAGCAGGGGAGATTCAGATTGGACATTAGGAACAATTTTTTCCCCTGTAAGGGTGATTGGGTATTGGAATAGGTTGCCCAGGGAGGTGGTGGAGTCACCATCCCTGGAGGTGTTCAAGATGCACCTGGATGTGGCGCTGGGTGATCTGGTTTGGTGGTGATGTAGGTAGGGGTTGCACTGGATGATCTTGAAGGTCTCTCCCAACCTCGATGATTCTGTGGTTCTATTCTAAATAATCAAGAGTGGTGTGTTGTGGGAAGCTTTTATCTGTGAGGTTTCTCAGGTGTCACGTTTTTCCGGAAGTGGGATTTTGGAAAAAAAGTGTCCATATCTGCACTTCTGAAATGACACTGAAGCTTACAGAGGTTTATCGTGATCAGGAGTGGCTGATGGAGCCAGATAAGCTCCTAGCCAAGGAGCCTCTTGCTGCACCACTTGGTGTTTAGTTAAACCAATGTCTGGGAATGGGCTGGGACTGGGGGCAGCCTGGTCCATTCTCCTTTCCCTGTTGTGATGTGGGAGCGTTTGGTCACTTTTCATTGCCCCAGGCTCTTTGCAATGCGAGGCTGCCATACCCACCTGCACACATGAGTTAGCAACTCTGGTTGCTTTTACCTGACAGTTGAGGAGACATCCCTGAGAGGTCACAGGGACATTGGCCATAGTTGGGTGCTGAGGAACTGTGCCAAGATGGCTTTGGGTGCTGTCACCTCTCTGGGCCACAATGAAGGGAAATACTGTGCAAATTTAAGCTAAACACATTGGTTTTGATGGAGCCAAAATCTCCACAGGCATCTACTGTGGAAACACTGAGTTTTGGTGCTTGAAAAAGGTCGGATTGGGCTGTCAGAGGGAATGGGGGGGAAGATGGAAGGGGCAGGAGCTTGGCTGGAGGGGAGAGCCAGGCTCACCTGCTCTGTGGCTGGCAGAGGTTGCAGAGAGAGAAGTGGTGGCAGCACCTGGGGGTCTCCATGCCAGCCCAATTCCTGGGGCTGCAGCTGTGTGTTCTCTCTGCTGAGCATAATGCTCTTTGTGCTGGTGTGTGCAGCAGGGTGAGGTGAGTATTTCAAAGCACTTTTCTGCTCTAAGGGGTCTCCTGTTATGTCAGGATTGCTTAAGAGTCCTCCCTGGCTCACTCTCTCGATGCTGTGTGGGAAGCAGCAGTGCCTGTGGCCAAGGGAGAGCTGGCTGATAGAGAGCTGGATTGTTTATATTGTGCTGTTTATTTCTCTCTATGCCTGTGCTGGTTGTTCAGCTGTGCAGGGCCTGATTAACTGCATCTGCTTCAGTTGTCTTTGTGGCTTCTGTGCTATTCGGAGCCCTCTTCCCCAGAGGAGCCTTTGTGCAAAGTCTTCCCATTCTGCTGTGGCAATCCCATGTAGCTCATCAAAATAAAACTGGAACAGCAGACTCCGTCCTGCTCGGGAACCCGCAGCACTTTTGTTTCTGGGGGAGGCTCTGTTCTGTAGGGAAAAAATGTGTAGCAGTGGGGGAAGTATGATGAGGAGAGGAGGAACAGTGGTTAAGAGTGTCTTTGGGTTGATTTGTGTGCCTTGAGCCTTTCCAGAGAGGACTGGGTGAGACCACTCATGCCCTGGCAAGCGCTGAGCCTCCTCAGGGAGCGGGTCTGGAAGCAGTGAGCCCCTGCCCGGGCTGACCACGGGAGTCCCCATATGCCTTGGGGTGGTAATAGAACCTAAAAAAAGGGGTGTGTTGGTTTTATTCCCACTCTGTGTTTCCTGGGCTCTCCAGACCGTGTTGCCGCTGCTGCGTGGCGGTGGTGGTGCTGTTCCCAGAACAGTGGTGTTGTCCCAGTCTGGTTGGTAAGGCACTGCTGGATGGTTGCAGGGACACCTCTTGGTCCCAAAAGGCTGAAATCTCTGTTGTCTTCCTGAGCAGGAGCACTGCTCCCATTGCACAGCTTCTCTCGGTGCCCATGGTTATTCTGGAAGTGGGTACAATCCCAGGTGTGTTTTCCACCGTGTCCTGACCACTCTGTCTCCTTTTGGTTTCACGCCATAGCCAGCAGTTCTTGCTGCTCGTGGACTAACTTCCCGTGCCTCTGGATTCCTGCATATTGATGCTCCATTTCATGCTCCATTTAATTTTCTTTGAATCAACAGCAGATGCTCAGCTTGTAAGATTTTAAGCAATATTCTTGGATTGCCTGTGGAGACTTCTCCACAATCCCAAGGAATTTCTGGGGATGTCACGCTAGTTGCTAAGACAAATAAACAAACGTAAGAAATGCCAGTGTGTTTTGTTGGTTTTGTTTTTTTCCCTTGTAGTCGTGCAGAGTGTGACTTGTTTTGCCAGCTCCTCATGTTCTTACATGCTGAGGCTTTTTCTGTGTCCTTTGCTGCAGAGGAGGTGCAGCTTTCTGAAATAAGGTTGTTGCTTTTTTTCCCTTCCAAGTGAGAAGCCAGACGGTGGGTCAGGCAGTGTGCTGGTGGGTGCAGAGATGCCCAGGGCTTAGATCTCTGTGCCCAGCTGCACTTGTGTGTGTTCTCAGAGCCCTCAGTGCAGTGTCTTTCTGGTGGAAAATGGGGTGGCTGGCACTGATGGAGGAGAACTGTGAAAGGCTGAAGTGACACTGCCACGCTTCAACCCCCAAGTCAAATCTGGTGCTGCTTGTTCACCTCCTGTTCCCATAGTAAATGGCTGAAAGTCCTACAAACTGGGGCTGGGGAGGGGAATGACTTGCTTTTCAAACTGTGTTTTAACCAATGGAGTTGTGTGTGTGCCAAGTCCCCCTCGCCGTGTGCCAGTGGGGCTCTCCTCCTTTGCCTTGTTTTCAGTGTAAACTCTGATAACTGTGGCTATAAAACCACTGAAACGTTACCTGATGGCAGTGTGACATCTGCCAACGTGCCTGTGTATCCTGAAGTGCCTTTAAACTTTGTTGCCAGCTCTTCAGGGGGTTACTCGGAGTCCTTCCAGTGCTTATAGGTGGATCAGAATTAGCTTTATAGCTGCTGGTGTTAGGGGGTCATTCCCTGGAGTGTGTGGAGAAGCAGGGGAGATGGGTTCCCCTTCCTCCAGATTTTATCAGTTCTTGTGTGCTTTATGACCTTTGCTGTGTGGTTCTGTTTTTTCTTACCCTACGTGCATAAAGACTAGAAGAAAGAGTGGATTAGGAAAATGTGGTTAAAATTGGTGGTTAAAAGAAGAGAAGTCTTACAAAACCATAACGTTGTGACCTGTGTGTGGTGAGCAGAGGCTGATGGTCCTGCCAGACCCGGTTCAATACCTGTCTTAGAGCTGCTTCTCCCCTGGCAGTGCAGCAGAAAGGCTGTGCTCGGGTATCTGAGGGACCTGGGCTCTGTGGAGCAGCTGGGACGAGGTCTAAGCCTGGCTTCTGACTTCTGCTCACGGACTGGGACTTTTCCTGGTGTTCCACAAAACACTTGGACTTGCTTATCCTTCACTTTGCATCGTAGCCGTGTGTTAAGCAAAACTACAGCTGACCACGAGACCCTTGAGGCCATGGTCTAATGGTTAGGAATATGATGGGATAAAGGTTGGACTTGATGACCCTGGAGGTCCCTTCCAACCATAATGATTCTATGACCCTTGCTTTAAAATCTTTTCCTCTCCTCAAATTTGCAGAATGTAGGTGTGGATCGGTCAAGAGAAGAAGCTTTGAGGACGGTACCCAACCACCTATAGCTCGGGTTCCCGGGGGCAGCAAGCCCTTCCTCAGCACGAGAGCGTGAAGTAGCAGCTCAGGTCCAGGAGAACGGAGAAGGCGTCGCTGAGCACCCAGAGGGTTGGACCGGACACGCCTCCCCTTCACTTTAAGACATTTTGAATGTGATTCAGCTTCTTTGGAGAAAACGTGTAGTTGTGGATAACCCCCAGTGTGAAAGGTACCAGTAAAGAGATTCATGGGAAGCAGAGTAGAGTTGAGTTTAGATTCTCTGTATGTAAATTTGTGCAGTTTCAGTGGT
This sequence comes from Aegotheles bennettii, assembly GCA_013398125.1. Taxonomy (NCBI): domain Eukaryota; kingdom Metazoa; phylum Chordata; class Aves; order Caprimulgiformes; family Aegothelidae; genus Aegotheles; species Aegotheles bennettii. The sequence goes on along the minus strand of VZRW01006423.1, from coordinate 66,103 downwards.
TTTTATTGTCCATCTGTAGATACTGCGAGATGGTAAATTGCCCGTGTCAGTTTTACTGTCAGATTTTAACTAGATTTTACTTTCTTTTTTAAGTGTTTTTCTAAGAGTTTCTGTTATTTTTACTGTGAATGATTGCCTAGAATTACATGGAGATTTTTTTGATGGTATATTCAACATAGAAGAAATTCTACATTTTGAGCATTGGAGGCTTCGTGTTGCAAAACTGCTTTACCTGGGAAAACTTATCAGCTCTGAGAGCTTCTCTGTGTTTTAAAGTGAGCTTAGGTTTGCTAGCCACAACTTTAAACTTTTCGGAAATGGGGAGACTTCCCCTTGGAAAACTAAAAGCATTAAAGCCGGATTCGCTACCTGAAAGATTCTACTGTTTTAGCAAGATTTTAACGTTTTCCAGGGGCCAGCTGTATTTTGGAGGGCAGTGGAAGGCATGGTATTACGTGGGGAACACAAGTGTGAGTATAACTGCCAGCTTGGTAATGAATCGAGAGAGAGACGGCCTTTCTGCTGCAGCTACAGGGGGGTGAGCAGCTTTTCTGAGGCTGGAAAAGGGGAAAAGGAGTCAGACTCTCGGGGCTAGAGAAGCTGCTTGTCCTACTAGTGCTGTGGGTTTTTTCGTTAGGCAATTTTTGGAATGAATTTCAACATAAAAGTTTGTTTCTCTTTTGTAGCTACATTTAATGTGTACGTCAGGAAACAGTACAGAAAGGTTAGGTGGAGTTTAACCATTCTACCAGCTCATGCAAGGAAAACACCAGGTAAATTCCGAAATCCTTTTTGATGTGGCACACCTGCCTTGGGGGTTTTTTAGGTTGTTTTTAAGCATCTTCCACCATCCCAAGTCTTTGCTGCTCTTTTATACCTTGTGAAACTCCAGTGCTAAAAATGGAATTCTCTATGTCTGAGGCCACGACCTTTTACCTGTAGTAAATCAGTGTGTGTTTGTACGTGTGTTACCAGGCAACCGGTGTGAGCTGCCAGCGCCTCTGCTGGCTCTTGGTTCTGAAATGAGAACTGCTCCTTGGTCGTTGGACTGTGTTTTTTCTAAGGACTTCTCTTCAATTAATTGAGCTTTTACCATGTCTGTTGTTGGGGGTGTTTTGTTTGTTTTTTTCTTTCTCTCAATTCCTGTGTGAATTACCTGGCCCTTGTAACGTAGCTTTGCAGGCAAGGGCTAAATCGTCTTCTGTTTGTGCAGGGTTTATAAAATAATGTGCTGCTGTTGTGATTTGTTTTAATAAGCTAATTTCAGCAATATATTCAGCTCTGGCAGTGAGCCGCACTGTATCGCTGGGTTCCATTTCAGCAGAGGGGTGTGCAGGGGCACGGGAGGACCACAAACACTCGCTTTGAGCGCTGCCACCTAAAGCTTTGTAATGCCCATTTCAGATCTTTATTAATTCAGCCGTGTCCGTAGCTGTTGTGTGAGGAGAGAGGCTGCAAAGTACTGCTCAGAGGAGTTAATGTATTGATGTGTAGCTAACAAGGCCACCTTCGTGGTGAGAATGTAGAAGTAATTCCCCTCCCAATCTGAGGTGTGCTCGGTGTAGGGAAGCTGGGCTGTGCTCCCGGCAGCCCTTGCTCCTCTGGACCTCACCGTCCAGCCATCACCAGGAGCTGTTTAACAGTTTTTAAACTGCAAAAATCAGAATTTATCCATAGTTACAGAGAGCATATCCCAGGAGATTGTGTTAGGAAAGTGGGGTTTTACCAGCAGGCTGTGGTACTTGGTGAGCTTGGACCTGGCTGAAGGAATGTGGTGGAAAGAAAGGTTTTGAGGGCTGAGCCCAAGGGCCACCTGTGTTCACTGGCAAGCACAGTTTGAGGAATCTCCCCTCTCCCTGTCTTTGTTTTACCTCTCTCAACTTTTAGAGGTGCTGTAAAATTCCCTAAGGCTAAATGTTTTATGTATAGTAGGTATTTTTATAGCCTGCTTTTGAATATACTGTGATGTTTTACTACGTTGGGTGTTCCATAAAAAGACTTGTGTACAAGTGTAAATAAGCTGTTACGCTGATACTTGAAGAGGGGAAAAAAAAATAAGTTGTCTGTTCTGCTTTGGGAAGGTACCAAATCTCTGGCTGCGTCTGACCCTTCCTAGCTGGTGAGAGCAAGTGTAGACAGTGAATGTAGATTTGAAGCGAGTGATGGGTTCTCCCCTGGGCATCACCACCTTTCTGGAAAGGCACTGTCAGGAATTGCACATTATTGTCACTGTGTAGGAGCTGCGTACGTCCCCCCTCCTCCTGACTGAACCGCCACTGCCAGGGGAGGTGAAAACCCTCGTCCTGACCTTGTATATTTGTACCCATGTTTATTTTATTGCCTTCTGACTGTTAATGCACTTGCTAGCTCAGATGCAGGCTCTCGAACGGGATTAAAATGTCTTTTCTTACATCGTTGGCCTTCGTCGTAATCTTTCAGACAAATGTAATCATTTGCCCTTTGATCCAAGAAATAAAGACCAGATGCTACGTGTGCTGACGTGTGTTCCTTGCCGTGCCTGTCCATGGTGCCTCAAGTACCAGGTGGGTGCTGCTGCAGCCCTCGCTCCTCCAGACCTCACCGTCCAGCCATCACCAGGAGCTGTTTAACAGTTTTTAAACTGCAAAAATCAGAATTTATCCATAGTTACAGAGAGCATATCCCAGGAGATTGTGTTAGGAAAGTGGGGTTTTACCAGCAGGCTGTGGTACTTGGTGAGTGGTACTTCCACAGTGGTCGAAAGCCAAGGTATTGTAGCTTGGTTAAGAGAGCTTACACACAGGCATAAGAAGGAAATTTATTTACTCCATCAGTTGCTTTATTCTGACAAATAGTTACTGAGTTTGTTACTTTAATTACAATTGAGGGAGAAGATAGAAGAATTGATTGAATAAATGCAAGTCAAGATTTGCACGCAACCGAGGAGAGAGGTAAGGCTTTAATTTCACCTGCTCCTTGGTGTTCTAAGCTCTGATGCACACTCTCAAAGCTACACTGTCCTTATATTGTCTCCCAAGTGCTGGTGTTCTTTTTGAGAAAGCTGAAAACCAGGAGCCAAGTGCTGCCTTCTAGGACAAACATGCAGGTGTGGATTAGGTGGCATTGCATTTGCAGTGGTCCTTGTCCTTCAGGGTCAGGACAAAGTTAATTACTACTTTGTGGTTTAGAATTATGTGCTCAGATGTTAATGTCTTGTTGATCGCTGTATACTTCAGGGTGGTAACCACTTGTATCTTCTTTTCTCTCCTAGGTGGAAGGAGTGTTTTCATTTTTAACTCTAATGAGTATTTATGTTTGGGGGAGGTATTTTTTTTGTTGTTTTAGAGCTTTCTGGACAAAATTCTTTAATATCTCCATCTTCCTCTAGCGCAAAGATGGCCCAGCCAGGGATGCTTGAGCCAGCCTGTCCATCTGCTGTCAGCCGGGTGGCCCTGGGGCACAGCAGTGCAGTGGAGGAGGTCCCTGGAGCTGTGTGACCAGCTGGGGTTTCATTCCTGGCTCCTGCAATGAACTGGTATCTGTGGTAGGGCAGTTCCCAGTTAACAGACAGCTGAACAGTACAGTGCTGCTGCTGAGGAGGACTGGTCGCTGCTCCGGAGGAAAGGTGGCTCTGCCCAGGTGTGGTGAGTGTTCCATGGCACACTGGTGGCAGTGGGAAATGCTCCAGGTAACTCACTCAGGTACCAGCTGAAGGAGTCGCTGTGTGAAGAACAGGGTTCCTCCTGCGCAGGTCTGGCACCCGTTACTCCAGAGCAAAGCAGGTACGTGCAGTGAGCAAACTTTCCCACAAGAAACAATTACTACTACTTGTAATTCATTACAGCTTCTTGCTGCCCAATTACCCAGAGCTGCTGGCAAACACATTTGCTGCTCTCTGTGGCAGTAACTTGTGGTGTTGTTTGTTCCCCCTGATGAGGGTTTGTGTAAGTGCATGTGGTACTAACCTGGCACACCCCCTCTGTTTGGAAATGCCAGGTGTGTTCTGACCATTTCAGCCTAAATCTGCTGTATGCAGCGATGCCAATTCCAGCAATGCCAGTAAAACTGGGTAACAAGAAGCTTGGCACTTGTTGCAAGGAAGGCACCGGATTTTTTTGAGTCTATAGGAAGTCTTATTGAGGGGGGGTGGGTGACAGCTTCCTCCTGCTCTTTCAGCAGGATTAACAGTCTGAAACTACTGAGAAGCTACAGGGTGCTCCCAAGAGCTCTGCAGCATTGTGTAACTTGTGCTGGACAAACAAATACTCATTAGTACAGGGCTTTTACAGCCTGCTCAGTGGTTGGAAAAATTAAAATAATTTCCAAGTGTTACAAGATACAGAACAGTCTTCAGAACACTGAGGGCCCTTGCTTTATTCTGTAGTTTATGTGCTGAGTGCAATGAGAGGAGTTTGACAGAGCTTTGCAGTAATTACATTAGTTTTTATTTCTCGTTAATGGCTAAAAATAAAAATTCAGAAGTAGGTGTTCACCAAAGCAGCATCTAGTTTTGTGCCCTTTTTTTACAGCAAGTAGGAGCTACAGCTGCTGTAGTAAAAGCAGCAAAATAAAACTGGAAGTAAGATTTTGTGCTTGGCTGTTAAGCAAGTTCTCTGGCAGAGCAGGCCTGACTCTCCCCTGACAGACAGCTCTATAGGCTTTATAAAATAGTAGTGCCTGGCACCTGGTGTCACCCATGGCAGCTGGTGTTACATGATGAACCTCTGCTTTTGCCTAATTTTTCAGTTTGGTTAATTCTCCTAAAATATTTGTGTTATTTTTGTAAGTGATCACAAGTTAACCTACAGTTAAAAAATAATAGAGACAACTGGAGTTTAATTGTGTAGTCTAGAAAAAAACCAACCCCCTAATGCCATGAATGAAAGTTTAATGTAACTTTCTTTTAATTGAAGACAAATAAAAGAACCAAGGGCTCAAACACATTTTTAAAAAGACATCATCTGTTCCCCAATGTCTTCTCGAGCAAGATATACAGCATATATATATATATAACATAACTACATTCAAGTACCAAACAGAATTTACATTTTCCCAAATAGAGAAAATAACACACATGATTCACATACCTTAAACCCAACCATGCGTAAAATAACACTGCCAATAAAGCAGCAGTTGGACGTAATTAATCACACTACTGTGTATTATTCTGAAGTATTGACAATGTCATTGGAATGTACAACACGGAGCACTCGGGTTGTGGGTTTGCTTAACCCTGCTTTGGAGTCCAACTCTGTTCAGAAACTCATTTGTCTAAAAGCTGTTCAAATTTAGGGTTAATAAAAGAAAATCCATCGAATGCAGACTGATCCATGGACTCAATCAGGTTTTTGTCACTGTAAGACAGTTTGGGCTTCTCACTCAGGAATTCTCTGTCAAAGTTGTTGTAGTCGCTCGCTGACTTCTGCATTAAACAGAGAGAGGAGACACTTTGAGACAGACTTTGTCATTTCTTCTGCTTAAATGCAAAACTCCCCCCCCTTATTTTTCCAGTGATCTGAAGATGTGTGAAGAATGGATAGCAGAAATATTAGTTGATTTTCCTGAGGCTTGTAATAGTAAAGAAGCTCCTTGAGCCAACAGTCTTAATAGGAAGATTTCAGGGCAGTCAGAGGAATGCAGTGCATCTTTTTAACTGAACCATCCGGGAACAATGGGGTTTGGCATACATAACTATCTTATGTGTAAAGTATGAGGAGAAACTTGCAAGTAGGGTAGTTAGAGCAAGTTGCAGAAATCCCCCCTCAGCCCTAACCTGCCAGTTGCAGTACTGCTGCAGAACAAAGAACAACCCACATACCACTTTTGGCCTGAAAGGAGGGTCCACCTCCCGCTTCTCTAGCGCCGTCCAGTTGATAGTTTTGAAGAAAGAATGGTCTCTGATATTCCCAGTGACCCCAAGCCGTCTTGTTGGATCCCTTTCAAATAGCTGCAAGAGAAGATGATAACCCAGTAAAGCCTTACACCTGCTCAAAAGGTAGGTGCCACTGGGAGAATCAACAGGTATACGGCTAAAAGAGCAGAAGTTGCTAACAGTAAACAAAGCATTAGTAATTAAGCTGACCTGGTGTTCCATTTGTAAAAATCATTTGCTTGCTTATTAACAGCTCCTTTTAAAAGCCTTGATTTGTCCCTCCCTGGACAAACAGAGTACCGTGACCCACCCATTAATCGTTACCTTTTCTAATATGTCTTTTGATTCCTTGGTGATCCAGCGTGGGTAGTGAGGGGTGTCCACTCGGATTGACTCAAACAATTCATCTTCATCATCCCCGTGGAAAGGGGATTGTCCAATAAGCATCTCATACAGCAGGACCCCGAATGACCACCAGTCCACTGAGAATGTGTACCTCAATCCTTGCAGGATCTTGTTTCCCAAAAGAAGTGCAGAGGAAGAAGGACAGTTAGTGAAAGGCAGCACTACATACCGAAAAAGCAGCAGAGGGATTTTAAGATAGTGTCTTTAATAACTAGGGGGGAAAAATATCCAGCTATCTGACAAAGTGTTGACACTGATGCACATCTGTAGTTTTCTCCTGAGCTGCAGTTTCTGCAAATGCAGCCAACTCAGCCACCAGGTCCTTGCTCTCAGAAGTTTTCTCCATTAACTTTAAATAACCATAGACTTGGAAAACATCTCTAGTGTCTTTGTAAGAAGGGAGAAGCAAGTGGCAATGAAAGGTAGGTGACTACCAAACAGTCTGACATAACTTATAGCTTGAACAGCTAGCTACATTATCTGGACTATGCAAATCAGATAAAAAACCAACTATCAACACAGGGAGTTCAACTTGGTGAGATTCCCTGAGGAGCTGCTTTTGCTTTGCAGCTTGGCTGTTTGCAGGGGCACAGGCCTGCTCCCCAGCTGCAGCACACATTTCATGGGAGTCTGTGCTAGCTGTAGAGGCATGAGGGAAAACTTGCTGTTCAAAACCTGAACATTTTAACATTTCAAAAACGTGTTTGTTAAATGTGTAGCTATAGGCTATTTACAAATCTCAGGTACCTTCTAGAGAGAATTCAGATTTAATGGTTGGTTGTTTTTTTTCTGGGCTAATTAGACTTTTAAATTTCTGAACTATTAGTCTACAAAGGGATGATTAATCACAACAGCCATTCCAATGTATTAAATCCATTAATTCCAATGTATTAAATCCATCCCTGCAGGACCTGGCAGTGCCACACTGACCTCAGGTGCGATGTAGTCCGGGGTCCCACAGAAGGTGCTTGCCTTGTTCTCGCCAACAACATTTTCTTTGCACATTCCAAAATCAGCTATTTTGATGTGGCCTTCTTTATCAAGCATCACATTGTCCAGTTTTAGGTCTCTGCAAAAAGTGTTTTTTAAAAAAAGTTATGTTTTAAGGATAATGGGATCATTTTTGTATTCAGATGCATGCAGTTTCTTCACTGAACATCACAGCGTCACACAGAGGCTTTTCAAGAAAATAATCATCCATCAACACAACACGTACAAAGCAGTCCTTTTGTACTTTGAAGGCAGCAGGGAGAAGGGAAGAATCTCTCTTGTCAGACTAAATAAGAGGCTGAGGTGTGTATATATTGTGTGACAGTATAATCCTCAACATTTGTTTTCAGATCTAGAAGTCCACCCAGTGCTTCTGTTGCTTCTGGAAGGAGGCACGAGTTAACGCCCCACGAGCTGACATGGCAGCACTACCCTGACTCCACTGCTCAAAGGGAGGATTGTTGGATTCTTGGAGCATTTGGCAGGAGCATGAATGTTCAAAGCTTGCCCAACTGTTAATCCTATATGCGACTTGTTCCTAGTTACAGCACGAGGGGCTTCGTGTGTTGTGGCCACGGTCTGTGAAGTGTCCTATTCATGTCTTTTTTTCAGAATAACACTATTCAATCAAGTAAGAGCTTTTTAGCAGCAGTCTCCAAAAGCTACATTCCCTTCCCTTTGGCTGTGATGCACTTTTTTTGTCTGGCTGCAAAAGCACATACCAAGGAGGGCAGGCTGAAGAGAAACTGAACAGCCCTTCTGCTTACCAAGAAAGCCTTGAATAGAGCAGATAATTTCACATGAGAACAGAGCAGTCTTTCCTCCTTGGTGCCTTAAGTTTGCAGTATCAGCTACTTCCATTGCCCAGACAGCGAGCTGCAGCTTGACTTGTGAGTCCCTGATCTAATGCAATGCACTATAAATCCTTCCATTTTGGACATCAGCTGCTGTTCACCTGAGTAAATTGGATATATTTGAGATGAGGAAAACTCATTGTACTTGCCTAGCTACACATCCTAAAATCTTTTGTACAGATGTGCACACAAGGCCTACCTAAAAAACTGCCCCAGGTCAGGTCTGTGAGTATACTGGTGAACATCGTGTGTGAGATGGGAAAAAAAACTACTGGTACCTTTGGTTTTTGCTGGTGTCTTATTGAAAAATGGTACCGTTTCTCTGAAAAAACTTCATACTCTGAAATCTCCCTCCAGGAACACTCTAATTTAATGTAGGGAAATTAAACAGCAAGCCTAAAAATACTGTAGAAGATCTGGGCTGGAAGGGTTTCGTGCTGATCACCTCTCCTAGGGTTTGATCCTTTACTGTCTAAAAACCCACAGGAGGCCATGGGAACACAGTTGGGTACAGAAGTACCCTCCCAGGCTCTGGCTGTCTTCTCCAAGATGCAGGTAGGCTGATAAGAACCTGCCTTCACCAAGGCGTTGCTCACCCTCTTCACTTGCACTTTGTGACATACTAGTGTCTGATTTCAGAAAATTGCTTCAAAGGATGGATGCTCCAGCAGATGCTTCCTGTTTTGGTAAGGGGAGATGGACAATACCAGATGTTTTGGGGCACATTTGCTTAAGTTACCTTGTATAGCTTGCTCTTAAGTGTGCAGCCCTTTGTACCTGTTACAGAGTTAAGAGCCACCTGAGCAAGTAGTGACCAAACAGTGCTTTAAAGCTGGGGGTAGGGTGAAAATGCCAGAGAAAGGAAATTGAGAGGAAAAAAACTATGTTTAAGAAAAAAAAAAAGAAAAGCTTCTGTCTCTTGTAGCCGGGGTATTTACAACAGTAAGCAGCAGCAGATCAGGATCTGACCCCTCGTATTTCAACCTGGTGGGGCAGCAGCAGCAATAATATGGTTTCAACAAAAGGCAAAACCAGACAACTTTCACCTCGGTGGTCTTCATGAGGCTGGTGAGAATTGATAGCCTCAAGGACCCTTCTCTGCCTCCAAGCTAAATAGACTCATAATTTGAAGGCAGTGTTTAAAAATAACTGAAATGAAACCACTTTTGTGTAACATAAATAACATTTCATCATTCTGGTTGCCAAGGAAAAGACACACAAATATAGATTCACCTCAGGCACATTAATGCCCTTGGAATAACATCAGATCTCTGACAGCCAACCTTTACTTGGTATATCAGTCAGCAATTCAAAGATGCATGAAGCACTAAGACAGGCAAATCCCACACTGGAACTATAGCTGGTACTCACCTATAAATAATGCCTTTGCTGTGAAGAAACTGTAGCCCACATAAAATTTCAGCTCCATAAAACCTGAAAAGACCAAAACATCTTTTAATCAGACTTGCTTAGTTAAAACTTAGTCAATGCAGCTGTAGGTAGGCTGTTGTAAGCTTTTCCTCATGGAGAGGGAAGTGTACACCTCTTTAGATACCAGTGCTGGATGCTGTAATCTGCAAGTGAATCCCTTCCCCACACATCTGTAGCATCTAATGCTAAGCAGTAGAGGGGAGACAACAGCAACTCACCTTAATGCTTCACTCCACTTGCATTAGGGAACACCTTAATAGTCTTTATATGTTTTTAGTGATACGCATGTGCCTTTAGAGAGACAGCTACTGGGAGCCCAGTACTTGCAGGATTGCCTTAGGAGGGACTGGGCACTAATGGCTAAGTTAGAAATGGACCTCTGGCTGCAGCAGACAGACTGAGAAGTAGCCTTGCTTCTGCAGCATTCTGAAAAAATTAGGTGATAATCCAGCAGATATGAAGGAAAATGCTCAAAGAATGCTTCCCCCTGCCCCTAAAGTCTGTTAAAAGTTGGTTGGTTGGGGTTTTTTTATGAAATAGCAAAACTATTTCCCCTTCTGTGTAGCAGAAAGAATGCTGACCCAAAACTTCAGAAATAGGTACAGAGGATGCCAGGAGAGGCTGCCAGATGCACAGATGTTTGCTGGAATGCAGGTGATCTGGAGGGGCTTTGTCCAGATTTTTGTCCAGTGGGAAGGGAGCTTGCCCTGACCTATAAAGCTGGCTGCTACCCAGCCACTATTTATGCCAGACCCCTTGATCTGATGCCATCCACTCCGTGTTCCTTAGTACAGTGTGCAGTAACAAGTAATTTTCCAGTCTGGTTATACAATAGCACTGGTGCTTACAGGTAGGTCTGCTATCCTGCACTGTTGCTTTTAAGGTCTTGCATGCACCCATTCAATGATACAATTAAACCCCTCATGTTTTTGGGTGAGAGAGGTAGAAACTAACCTAAAACTAAAAATTACCATAGGTGAAGTAACAATACAATAGCTGTGCACCTTCTAAGACTTCAGCTCCAGTGATCTTTAAGCTGTAACTGATGCAATTGCACTTTCTAAACAGAATGCTTACCCATTTTATCAGTATCTTGTGGGACACTGCAGGTTGTCCTTCTGTACTATCATGTCACCTTAGCAATACTAGAAAGTAATGCAAGTGCTGGGGTTTTCTTCCCCATGCTATTTTCCAATTTTTCCATCCAAATACTGTCCTAAGGGACACTGAAGCTGAACCTTTTGCTTTTCACTGCTGGCTCATGTTGCAGTTTACTTACTGTCTCTAGGTAAAAGCATCCCATAAAGTAAAACATCACACTGGTAAGTAAATTAAGAAAACCTAACAACTCCAGACATCATTAAGTGAGCTTCTTCATTGTATTAAGCCTTTTAAATCATTAGCCACTGAAACTTGAGTGCATTAAGTGGTGCAGAACTAGAAACAGTAAAACCAGAGACTAAAATAATTCATGGAGATAGGAACTGAAGGTGTGTGGACTTACGTTGCTCTGTAGAGATCAAAACGCCCCTTGTCTTGTATGTGGAACATCAGGTCTCCCCCATTCAGGAACTCCATCACGAAGAACAGATGATCCTGTTTGCAAATAGCCAGAAAATGGAAAAATTACTGATGCTGTTGCAACCATGTATGAAGTAGTGATGTGCTTACTGGGGACCAAGCAGCCACTTTCCTCCTCTCCTGAAGTATTTCTCTATCTCATTGCACTCTATAGAGTGTATGAGGCTCCTACAGATTTGAGTACCTGAGTCTTGTATTCTGTGGGTTTCTAGACATAATAAAAATATACACTTAAATAGACTTACTGACTTCTACCTGTGACAGTCACCTTTTTTCCCCTCACTGAGGAGGAAGCTCTGACCAAGGATTTAAATGAAACTGCCTCATGCCAGAGTGCATGGATGTTGTTGTGATCTCATTCTGTTCTCATCAATGTATGTGGGGGTCATACTCACCTTTACACACAGCCTGGGAACAATTGCACACAGCACAAGAAAAGGAAATGTAATTCTTGCATCACTCAGTTACTGTCACTTGACTGCTGGTAACAGCATCCATCTAAAGGTTAAACCTGTTGTGTTGCCATTGCCATTGGGCTTTTTCTTACCTTTGTCTGAAATGTGCAGTAAAGATGAGTGAGAAATGGGTTTTCCCATGCAAGCGCAAGGACCCGCTTTTCCACCATGGTACATTCCACATCATCATCAATCAGCACCACGTCTTTTTTCAGAGCTTTGATAGCAAAGAATTCATTCTTTCCTTTCAGCTCAGCAAGCAGAACCTGCAAAAAATGAGATTACAGCACGTATTGGTAAGGAAAAGTCCAATGTGTTTATAGCAGGCACAATGACAACTGGAAAAACATTAAATGGAAAAGATGAGTGAGATTTGGGACGGTGAAGTTGCTGAGCTAAGAGATGAGAAGAGGGGTTAGGGACCACGTAACACAGGCACAGCAGCTTCCAGGGCAGTTTTTCTGTCATTGTGTGAATGTATAAAGATGAGACACATAAAGCCTGTTCCTTCATTAGAGCTGTAGTTTCACAGGCAGAATCTGTGGAGGTCACTGTGCTCTCCACGTCTCCCCCTGCCATTGCACCGGAGCATTACACAGTGTACAAACAAAATACCCTTTTGTGCTGTGGTGCATAAAGGGCAATTCCTCTGCCTCAGTACTAAAAACTGAAAAGCTGTTGTGCCTTATGAATTGTTTTTGAGTTCAGACAAGATTCAGGCAATGAATTTCTGGTGTCTTTCTTTGACAAAGATGGCTGTATTCGATTTTGTTACAAGATGATCTAGCCAAGCAGCTGTAAGACCTTTCTGGTTAATGACAGCAGCCCATCACATTGCAGAGATCAAGCAAGGCAGTCAGTCACCTTAAGCTCTATAAGTTTGTTACATACCTTTCCAAAACTTCCTTTCCCTAGTACTTTATGGAAGACAAAGCTGTCTATGTTGAATTTTCTCCTGCTTGCAATTCGTGACGCTGTCTTGGCTGTGTTTCCCTCCCAGAGTTTATCGTACTCGCTGCTGTCTGCTAATTGAAACAGGGAGTTTAAAGTTCAATGTATGCAGAAATGCTGTGTGACTCAGAGCCCCTGCTAAGAATTATGTATTGACATGCTAGTTCATGCATCTGCTGCTAGAGTATCCACAAATCTAAATGTAAGGGTCAACTCCTGTAGTTTGTAACGAAGTTTAAAATTACTTGAGCATACTTGATTTGAATTGAATCTGCAATTGTTTTTGATGCTGGGTTTAAGCAATACTTAGGCATTATAAAAATCAAGGGCCCTAACTTTCCCCTATGACTAAGATACAGAGCATAATTTGGAGAAAAAAAAGATAACAAGGACTGCTTGTAAACAAACTATTTATCTTCTGTTAGCAGAACAGGCTACTCCCTAAGCAGAGAGGCCATAAAAAGATCTGATTTATGCCCAGTGCTGACTAAGAAGCACAATGATTCAGGTTAATCCTGATTAGATCCTAAAATTAATAACTGTACTTTTTTTTGACCTCTGCTGCATAGATCTGCTGGATCACCAACAAGACACTGATGATAATCCCGAGTCGGTACCATAAACTGCCCAGCATCTGCACTAATCCAGGGAGGAATCACAGTGGCTGCACCCTGACTTAGTATTAAACCAAACCACATTTGCAAGAGTTTTTAATCTGTTCTAGCAAACCCGAACAAGTAAGATAAGTAATATAAAAATAATTTTCTTACTGGGCATTTCAACAGAATTGGTTCAATGTATGGATGAATAAATAAAATCCTGTACCACTCCAAACCACCTATTATCTCTTACTGGAAGCCTTATGGTTTCCATCTGGTAAAAAGTTACTTATACTGTTGCATTTACTTTTGCATAAATTATCATAGGTTAGCAGTTATGAAAATAAGGCTTATACAATGGTAGAACTCTTTAGCAATAGTAAAAAACAAAACCAAAACCTTACTCTGAACCTGTAGCAATAGGATTCCAGGTTAATTTGGAGAAATTTCAGCTGTTTAATCTCAAGTAGTATTTGGCTACTTGCATCCTAAAATTGATAGCACTTGTCATTGGTTTCTAATGGTTTGTGAACAAATAGAGATAATTAACAATGTGCACCACATTTCAGTTACAGGAGGGAGGGAGGGAAGCGTGTTGCACGTGCGTGTCTGGTTAGCAAGGCATCCCCCAGTTCCACCTTGGGGAACTGTGCTGCAGTGAGTAAAGCAAGCATCTTGCAAAAAGGGAGAAATGGACCAAAAACTACAGGTGTTTGTCAAAAGTTAATTAAGTAGATGGGAGAAGGTGAAAAGAAACATGTATATGTTCTTTAACAGTGCTTATTAAAAATAATTTTCTAGCATAAGGCAAAAATTAATAACTACTTAAATTGTTAGCTTGTGTAGTCTGGGAGGCAAAAGCTAAATTAAACACTGTAGTTTTTCTCACCTGTTGTATCTCCTCCTGGAGCTCTAGGTTTCTTATCAAAATCTTGATAAATACCAACACTTTCTACAGATCCAGAATCGGACCTTCGTGTAGATTTCTGAGGAAGAGGGGAACATTTGAAATTATATTTGCACCATTACTTTAGAAATACTTAAAACTATAGCGTTAAATGTAACATGATGGCAGTATAAAGTTTTCTTTTTAATTATTAACTCCTAGTACATATCTTTTCTCAAGAAGTCTGGTTCATAGACTATTTAGCCACATTCTTTACAGCTTCAGACCAGCCAATTGCTTTACTTCCTTCACTGCAAGAAAATAAGTCATTGAAATTCCTGAACAGTCTATGCTGCATTGTTCATTGCAAAATTATTCAAGTTATAGTGGTTTGAATCCACTGTGAAAAGAATTTAAACTGTGGGAAAATGTCCCCTCAGATGTATGTTAATTTGAAACAGAAGATGGGAATCACTGTTATACCGGACCCACTGAAGTCGTATCTGTGTGTGACATCCATCTTCAGCACATGGAAATAAATTTTATGTATGGAAGAACCCCAAGATCAAATTTTAGTAGTGGAAAGATCAAGGTTTTCTGTGTTGTGAAAGAGCTGGAGCAACAGCTCTCACTATTTTCAAACTAAATATCCTGTGAAAGCTTAGGAACACTCAGCTCAGAGGAAATACTGTTGACTTTTGTGATATATTTTCCTGTTTTATTTCAGTTTGTGTCTGGCTCTTCATTTGCAAGTCAGAAGTCAACCACAAGAGATAGCTGTGCTGCAGCAGGAAATGACCAATGTAAACTATGAGGCCAGTGGTAATGCCAGGTAGTTTTCTGTGTGTATGTATGAGATTAATAAAAATTAAGGCTGTTGGGTATATTTCTCCTTATTTATAATTTTAGCATTCAAGGGGAATTCTAAAGTTGAAGCACAGAGAAGCAGACTTCAGTGTTATGATACCACCATTTAAACAATTAAAGGGAAGGGGAGAGAATAACCTTGGCACTGAGAACAAAGTTGGATTTCAGGAAACCACACACCTTTTTAAAAATTCTTTGTTAGGTGGGATTATTTTTCCTGAATTTCAGTTTTAGGCTGTTGACATCTTTGTTAGTCTCTTCACAGGTCAAATTAAAAAGAGAAAGCTGTTTGCATTTTCTCCATTCCCCATAAAGTGATACAGAAAACATGAAGCAAAACCCCCAAAATGCTCTGAAAACAAATGATTACCTGACAAATAACAACAAAGCATACCTGGCTAACTTGATTTAAAGCTTCAGCTAGCAACTTCTGGTTTATTCCACATAAGTTTGCCACCTTCTTCTGGCATTTATGATGCACATTCATTCCACATTCTAAAAGAAATATAAGGATGGTTATACAAGCATCAGGAAAATACTGTCAGACATCACAAGAAAAAGGGCTGTTTCTCTGTGCAGCTCAGAAACCTTGCTACAAGACCAGATTGGACATGGATCTATCATTGTTAATAAAACTGCAATTTTAATCTTTAACTCAATGAAGGCTACACAAATGTTCAAAAGGTTAAAACTCCAATCATCATTACTTTCCTCTCAAACTCTGTTTCAGTAAAGATCATCTTGTCTTTCTGTGGGAGAATTACAAAAACGGTATTCACAGCAAACACTTCTGCTACACCTTTAGGTGCTATTTTGAGTCAGACTTACCAAATTTCAGCTATTCTCAAAGTAGTAATTTTGATTATACTCAAGATCACACCTCCACAGCATGTTTTCTGACTGCGTTAGAAGCTCACCTTGGCTGAGCTGTTGCATGAGCCAAGTGCCTATTTGTCTCTCTCTAGTACAAATGCTTTTCCAGCCACACATGGATGAGATGAGTCCCAGTTTATGTGATGCACACATACAAATGCACCGTGTAGCAATAGCTAATGGGGGGCAAAGGGGGAGACTACACTGGAAAAACACGGAGAGGTCCCAGCTGCCCTCCCTCTTCCTCTGTACCTTCACATTTGAGTCCTTGCTTGACCAGCCCCCAGAGCAGGCTGCCGCAGTGGTCACAGAAGGTAGGGCTCATGTAGTTGTAAACTTTGAAGCGATGAGGCATGTCAATGTTGAAACGTTCCTTCTGAAACTGAGGACAGGAAGAGGGGTGAAGCACTCTACCCAAAACAGGGCCAGCTGCTTACAGAAAATGGCTTGGACATCACAAAGCTGCAACAATTTCATCTTGAATACCCCAGTCTCAACATCCCTCATCCAGCAGGGAAAGAATCTGCCCAGCAAATCCTAGCAACCCCCTTACAGGGCTTTTACCTACTTTTCTTGCTTTAAAGTTTCATCCACTACACATTACATACAATCTTCAAGGGAAGACAGTAACTTGGGTTGTACAGCCAAGCACCTCCCAAGTGGACTTGGCCGTTTCTATACAAGGTTTTGTTAGTTCAGGAGTGTTTAATTACACAATTACACTTTAAGGATTTTGTTCCAGTTCTTACCATTGTGTCTCTGCTGTTGGCTGCAGTACCAGTACACCTCCCAATGATTTTATCAATACATTTCTTATGAATAGCAGCATTGCATTCTTCAAGACATGCACAAGAAAAAAAAAGGATTCTTTCAGACAATAAATACACGGGATGAGGTGTTCACATTTCAAGGCATAATGTGAAAACCACTCTCCTTTCCAGCATACTATATACACAAAACCCTTTCTTTCCTATCAAGATGAACTTTTTAAAGGAGCTTACCCTCATTTTCTTTTTAAATTATCTCTATTTCTAAACCAAATCTGCCACCATTAGGAAATGCCACCAGTAGTTGATAACAGAAGGACAATATTATACTTCTGAGTTTTGCCCTCTGGTATCTTCCCTACTGTTGAGTCCTGCACACAGATCATGCTAAGTTAAAAGTGCTTTTCAGTTCAGTTGCAAAACCCATAAATAATTGGAAACAATTTTAGAAAAGGTTTCATAAAAATTGCTCTCAGAAATGAGTGCAACTTTTCAACTTCATTATACACAGTAATTACTAAGTCTAAATCTTGATAATAGAAATGCGGATAGGGATCATAATTAGCCTTAGGTTATCATGCAAAACTGATGTTTACTATCTACTACTACCTATAGCAACAATGCACTGTGCCATGCATATTTTCAGAAGATTTTTCAACAGTAACTATTAAATCTACAGGTTAATGTGGAAAGTAGTAGCAGAAAAAAGTAAAATTAACTTACGCCTACATTTGTATCCCTGCTTGTTGAGTCCCCTGAAAAACAAATTATAAAGAAGGAAATCATGAAAGTATGTATTTGCTGGAATAAAAGGTGGGTTTTTTAAATTTTACCATGTCAACCAATCAAACCTTTGCCTATGGGAATATTTTTTCCAATTAAAAAACTGGTCTAACTTCTGCTATTCAGAATCCTGTCTTAGGTAGGCAAAGTTTGGAAAAAATAAGGTAGTGTGCTTTGACAGGCCAGCAAGTTAGGAGGGAAACCCAGAAAAGATAAGGTTTCAGTCACATGGGAAATCCTCCTAATCTGATTTACTATGAAAATGGCTTTACTATGAAAGAGATCCAGCTTCTTGCTCTTCATGGGTCTTTACTCTGCCATCAGCCACTTCACATCTCAAAGTTTGAGCATTATTTTCTCAGACCCGCCCACCTCACACTCTTGAAAAAGCTGCTGTTAATCATGGTCCAGAACTCAGCTGACACTGATAAATTTTTGCCAATTATTTCTGTGGCAAAAATGTTCAAGTTCTATTTTTTAATGCAAAAGAACCAACTATAGTTCTTAGCTATGACATTGCTCTTAGTACATTATTTCCATTTCCCAACACGCGAATTTACATGTCATGTTTTGTCTCAATATACCCAAAGTGAACTTTGCAATTAGTTTGCCTTCGCAGATGGGGGAAGCTTGGCATTTCCTTCTTACCATACAAAGTCTTTGCAGACAGAGCAAAATGTGGGTTGTCCAAAGAAGGTAGCAATAAATTCATGATTTTTGATGTAGTGGATTTTGGCTTGCTTGATAGCTCCTCTCCTGTTCATAGTTACTGTCCCCCCTTCTTCCCTCATTGACTGTTTGCAATCTAAGGGGAAGACAAGAAGACATGTCTTTAATACTTCTGGGTATTACAAAGATTAATATTTGCTTCTCCAAAACACTCTGTTTTTCCATTTCAGTATTGTGTTTCTATCTATTTTACACCTGCATTCTGCAGGCTTTCAGTCCAACAAGAGTGGAAGGCATGTAGGCACCTCATCCTAAGGTGTCTCCATGTCCTTATTTGCAAGTGCTTCCCTCTCCTGCTCATTCAGAAGCAGCCTTCAGCAAATGAGCTGAGAGGAAGAAGCAGGAATGGAGCATAGTCTTGCTAGAGAAATGACAACCAAGTTGTTTATTGAAAACAACAGACGTTATGTGATTTATGTGCAAGAGAAATAAACGTTTCATTGGAATCAGTAGGGTCTTCTTCAGCAGAAGCCTTTTCATGCTGCTGCTCCACATGCCCTTCTGGAACCAAGATCACAGCAGAAACGCAGGTGAAGTGCTGCAGGACCTCCTGAGTCACCACTGGACCATACTACTGCAAGGTCACTTTCTTCCAGCCCCCAGGATCATTAAGCAGTGAGGACAAATGAGATTTTCAATCAGACCTTTTCATTATGCTAAATATACAGGAATATACCAATATGAAGAGATTTGTTTCCTATGCCAAGTCACACTAACCACAATGCCTGAGCTTACTGCAAAGTTACCCAGGAGCCCTGGTTTTCGTGTTCCTAGCTGCACTTGGTCTTTATCATTTTATTAGCTGGCTGCCACCACTGTTATTACAACAGACAGCTGAACCTGGAATACAAGCTACCATTTCATAGCATTTTGACTGTCCTGAACCAATTTATCAGTCACAACCAACAGCAGCCAAACTGAAGCAGCACGTACTGTCTTAGAAAAGAAAGGACAACGTCTGCTCAGAGATTAAGGAAAGATTAAGCACATTAGCAAAAAGAAAGATCAAAAAAGGTCCCTGGATTCTGCCACTAGGTATTAATGCACATTTCTGAGAAACTGGCCATGTGGTTCAGAGAAAAACCCATCCTGCCTCCCCCTGAAAAGAGCTCACACCATTCACTGTGACACCCTGGCACTATGTATGACACTGAGCTACCTCCTCCTCTCCGGGAACAGGATTTATTTCTGCTGTTCAAACAGTCTACTGAGTTCACCCAACAAAAACTCCCATCAGCTGCTGCACTTCAGCTTGTTGAAGTCTGCAAACAGCGCTATCTCTTTGTTTAACCCTGCTGAGCAAATACACAAACCTCACCCACTGCTCCTCAATGCTTTGGGGAAGCCACACACTGAAACGTGCACACAAGAAAAACAACGGCGCTGGGAGTCAGTAAAACTTCATGTGGTTTGCTGCATGAAAAGGATGTCTTCATAAGGGTGATCTAATCAGTAACAGCAATAAGGCAGAGAGAGGTGTGTTGCTTTGTAGCATGTATTCCGAGGAGATAACCTGCGATGGAGCAGATTAAGGGACAAAAGTCTCCATGCAAAAGTCTGTAACACAAGCAAGCCAAGTGTTTAGTGAGGAACTGACAGTGTTCACCAGGTGAACAGGACATGGCTTTGCTTCATGCTGAAATACTTACAGCAATCCAGTATTGCTGATACCATTACCTATTACTATTACTGATCTGCATGCAAAACTCTCTGACAGAACTTGATCAGGATATGGGAAACTGTGGTGTTTCCTCCTTGTCTGGAACATTGACATTGATCTTAGCAGAAATACATGAGTCTGGCAGCTATTTTTTGAGAGGGCAATTAATACACTAATCACTTAGTTTACACAAAGAAAAAAGATAAAACCCCACTTTCCTTAAATGTACTTGTAGCTGTGAAGAATCCTTGAGCACAGCAAACTTCAAAATCTGTATGTGAGAACACACAGTCTTCACAGCCAGCTGCCTTATTAAATGCCTTTGTCAAAACCAACCAATATATCAAAGTATAGCTGGAAACATTTTTGTATGCTTCAGAAGAAGGTTTGGAGAGCAGCAGTAAGTCGAGTGCACCTGAAGCTGAGGTGGCTCTGAAATGATAATGTATTTCATTTCAATTTACTATGGGTGTGTTTAACGAGTTATCTTTAATGTGTAAATTACCTTCAGTGTGTATTGCTCCATAAGTTTTATGAAGTTCAGTCAGCCATGGACTCGGCTGTGGAACAGAGGCTTTATTTCAAAGATGCAGAGAGAATTAACGATTGCAAGGAAGTAAATTCCTCAGCAACTGCATGGATGCAGGGTGGAGATGAGAGGGGGGAGAAACACAAAGGGAAAGCCTTTACTTCCCTCTCCAAGCAAGCCAGAATTTCCACAGGTGAAATGCTTGTCCTGGGCTGGCACACAGTCAGAAACAGTCATGTACAAAACAGCTGAATCAGCAACGAGAATCCAGGTGACCTCTGCAGCCTGGACCGAAATCAGTCATTTTGGACCCAGCACACACCATTAAGCATAATCTATTTCCTCTACTGAGAACCATGGTTAATATTTATCACTGATACATTGTTCATGTATTTCAAGGTTCCTTCTCAAAATTTGCAGTAGATCTGACAAAAGCCCCCAGAACTCCTCCCTGCCGTATATTCATTAAGAAACCATTAAGCATGCCTGTGAATTGACAGTGCAGTCCTCCAGAAGTGCTGTACACACACCACTGTATACACTATTTAATCACAGTGCCAGTCCTTCTGAATATTTCATAGTCCTTACAGCCACTAATATAACATGCAAACCATAGTCTGGGTTTGCTAAAACAATATTGCTAGGACTCTGCTGAACCACAATAAACCTCAAGGTGAGGTGTCAAATTGCCTCATTTGAGCCTCAAAAGCTCAAGGACAAAAGAAAACAACCTTCAGAATAACTCTACTAGATTTCTAAAATGAAAGAATAAATATTTACCATCTTCAGAGTTGGTTTTTCATTTTAGCTTGCTCATTTTGTGGTTTCGTTTGGGAATAGAGGAAAGATTAACAGTGTTCATGTCAGAAACCGTGACACCACTTCAAACAGGGACAGGTAAAATATTTTCTGAGCTAACTGGGTGCTCAAGCTGAGATTTGCCTGAAACTTCATAATAAATTACAAAACCTACTAACGTTTCTGCTCAGTGTCCTCTTCTGCTGTTCTACTGCCTTGCACTTGGCTTTGTTTGAAAGTTAAGTGTGCCTTTAGGTCAAGAAAAATATTAATCCCAGAGCAATCATTAAAAAGCAAAGCTTATTCCTCACAAAGGACACTTTCCTGGTATGAACTGTCTCAGAGGAAAGCTGCTCTTTAACTTGGTCCTGGAGAGGATTACTTTACAGATCATCTGTACAGAAAACCAAAACAAAACCAAAGGAAACCCACCCACAAACACTTACAGAAACATAAATTTCCTCAAAGACTACACTTCTGTGACATGAACTTGCTATGCTAAATCATTTTGGGTTTTGTGATCATCACAACATTTCACTTACAGCCAGGCTATTATTATTGCTATGTATGTATTTCTTTTTTAAGCCATCTCCTCTATTCTCAGTATCTGAGGATTTTACACTGCTGACATTTAAGTAGCTATACCAATAATTGGCTCTTGTACAAGCCAACACTGTTTGCTCTCAACCCTGGCACATAATCTCGAATCACCCATCTCAGCCCCAGACAGTGACACTACAGGCTTTGGCACGAGTGGTCAAAACCAGCGTTACAGACTCTTAGTAGCACCTTCATGAAAACGTGTGTATCCTGCATTTAATATTGTATGCATTACTAATGTAAGAAAAATTGCAATACGTTATGCTCTGTTCTGCACAGAGACTGTGACACCCACGGGCCATGGACTTCTTGCCCCAGCCACTGAGCCAGCACTGTTTGACTGACACTTCGCTGAGCATTGAGGTGGGCTGCTCTGCGGCTACTTTCAGCATGTCTCTACTGAGCTGGTGTTTCATAGGCATTAATGGAGTCAATGATCATTTAGAAAAGTGCTAAAACAAAACACCAGAGTTTTAACAAGCCCTGCCTTTGAATCCAGGAAAAAAACATCCCACCCCCATGCTACAGCCCTTGTAGTGCTCCCACCACCTGCAGAGCTGCTGTGCGAATACGCTCTGCTCAGCTGTAGA
Source organism: Aegotheles bennettii (assembly GCA_013398125.1). Lineage (NCBI taxonomy): Eukaryota > Metazoa > Chordata > Aves > Caprimulgiformes > Aegothelidae > Aegotheles > Aegotheles bennettii. The sequence continues at coordinate 43,904 of VZRW01006423.1, read as the reverse complement.
CAGTACTTGTTCTAAAAATCTGTGTGTTTTGGTTAACACTTCTGCAGGGACACCTGATATCCCATTTGTTGTGGTAAAGCAGGGAATAAACTGGAAAATGTGTTTATCTTTTTTTTTTTATTACAGTAAAAACAACCTTTAAAAATACAGCATCTAAGCCAAATATCTTGTGAGCATACAAACTGTCTCAAGTTTTCTCTGCTGTACACAACACTATTTTACCAACCAAATACACTGCCAACTTTGTGTTTATGAAATTATTACATCTGGAAATGTTTGATTTTCTCAAAGAAAATTAACCCAAAAAATGTTTTCATTAAATTAATACAATCATACAATCCAAATGCAGATTAAAGCAGATGCTAGGTGCCACTGAATAGCTATTACATCTGGCAAGTTTCTAGAAACAGTATTTTCTCAGTCAGATGATTAAATCATACCAACTCACCCACTTACAGTTCTGGCTTTTCAGCCCTCATCATTATTATTTACTAATAACGTGACAATTCTTCCCCAGTGCACCTCACCCATAGAGAAATTTGCTTCAAATCTTAATTTAGACCCACACAATATGCAAGACTACGATAGCAAATCTATTATTTACCCTATTGTTTTTCACAGATGTCTCGAAAAAATTCTATAACCTCATGCTTCCCTAATAGTCATCTCAACACACAGAGAGAAAAACATATTCAAAACACACACAGCAGCTTTCTGGTTCATGTTCTTCTCCCGGAAATCAGACACTTATTAAAAGTTCACATGCAAATTACTCACCTTTTGATATTTCTAATGGCATTTTAAGGAAAGAATTCACTAACCCTTTCTCCAGGAAGCTGAAGCCAGCAAAACAGCAATTCAGAATCCAAAATCAAGACACAATCATGCGCTTCCAAAGCCCCCAAAGCTGCCAACACTGCACAAGACACTCGGCAGTACCTCAAGCCACCTCTCTGATCCTGCGTTTTCTTACTCGATAAGGTCATTAAGTACATTTGAATAAACAAAGATCAAGCAAAGCATTACACTTATTGCAACTCCCACCTACTAAAACTAAAGCTGCTTTACAGAATTATAACCTAGTTTCAATACTACATCGAGAGAAGGAGGGGCAGAAAGAAAACAATATTCTGAAATTAAAATGGGGGCCAACACCCTGTTCTCATGTTTCACATATCAGAAGAAAAACTTTTAATTTCCAGCACATGCTTATTTTCAAATCACAGGACAGAAGATGAAAAAAGTTCTTTGACAGCTCTAAGCCAGAGCTCTTCAATCCCATTCTACAGGGCCTAGAAAGAAAAACCCTCTAAGACTGGGAAGACTTTTCATACGTAGCCCTAAATTAACTTCCCAAGCCTCAATCTTGGCAATCAAAAAGAATATACAAATGAAAAATCTCAGTGTAGCCTCCCATGGAGCAAATTTTAATATCAGTTTATTCCATGAAAATTTTTCTCTAACAATAAATCTGGCAACAGGGCAATAACACACTTCTCAAACTGCTGCCTACGATCGAAGCAGAGAAAAACAGTTTTCTCTAAAGATGGCAGAATGCTTGCAGCTTAGAAGGAAATGTTGAAAAGCAACAGCTTTAGTTTGTAAAACATACCAAAGAAAGAATTAGTCCCTTTTGCAAAGTGCTTGGAGATTTCCAAGCAAAAGGTAGCACCTATAACTTAAAGATACTAATGGGAGCAATACCTTCAAATAAACAAGGGAACAACTGAAATACCAGTTTCAGAACAAGCCTTTTTTCATACTTTAGAAGCACAGCTACCAGTTCTGTATGGAAAGGCACATCAGAGAGAAAACAAAATGGGATGTGCACAGGAAGGAATGTGAACTCTCTCTGAGCTTTCAACTATTAACTAAGGGTTTTAGCAATGTGAAGAATGGAAGTTAATACAAACATCCTTGTAACGCACTAATAAACCTCTCTGCTCTGACACCAGTAACTGCTAATTTACCTACAGCAAATACTTACAGCAGTGCAACGACGAGCCCAAAATCATTCAATGTTTGCCTATTTAGCAATATACAGAGTGTGACATTGAGGGAGGTCTATAATTGAGGATTAGTATGTTAAAATGTATCGATGTTTGACGTGAACACTGCTAATATCAGACTGAGTGACTTTCCTTCACAAAATGTACATGTATAGATGTCTTGAAAGGGGGTTTCCAGTGCTCCTGTGGTGTAGTTACCCAAAAGGTATTGGTGAGTAATTGTCTATAGAGCACAAGGTAAATAGGAAGTTGTTGCCAAGTAGAAGATCTAACAAGAGCATTATCACGCAAATCTTAACTTGCCAATTAAAGTATGATTGCATGACTTAATGATCTGTTTGGTATATGGGCTTAATCCACTACCATCTGCAATCCCTAATCAAGGCAATGAAAAGAACTGCAAGAACACTGGATCTGTCTTTAAATTATTTTGATCAATAAGTAAGTACAATTATTTTCATACTTGGAGCACACGAGTCTATTACCTTCCTACTAACAACTAATAGCAAATTATGGAAGGCTTTTACTTATGCCACCTCTGCTGTTCCTCACGTCTGTGTGGAGAGGAGAAGATATGCTTCAGCCTCATCAAATAAGCAACTGAGAATACCAAGGCTGATTTAGTACAATTTTGGTTGAGAAACTTAAGTTTCCTGAACAAATGGAATTCTGTATGTCTCATTAAATAGATAGATCGATTCTCATACCACTGCCCCGTGAAACTGCCTTGCACAGAAAAGCCATGACAAAGCTCAAAACAATGGTTTTCTAATACGATAGCTCACAACAGTTTGAATGCAAACCAGGATATTATTGGTGCATAAACAGAAATGCTCTTACTTACAGGCTCTTCAGTCACATAGCCTTTTTGAAATTTTGCTTTAAAGAGTTAACTTTTTGTAAAGGAGATCAAATTAACGAGTGTATAGGCTGGGCTTTTTTGCCATCTCAAAAACGTCAACTCTGAAATGTCATCTACTGCATATCACATTCTATCTTTAGTAGTTTTTCTAGTAACTGCTACACAAATTGCACATACAGTACAAAAATGTGTGGTACCTTCACAACTAACTTGTTCTGTGAGAACACAACTATGCTCCCTGCATTGTATCTGGGGGAAAAAAAAACCCCACCAATGCTTTAAAACTTACTGCTTACTCTTACCACTTGTTATTTACAAACACATAGGATTAAACCATGTAAGACTGATAGGCTAATATGGCAGACCAGTTCAATTCCCAAGAAATAATGGCTTTGTGACTTCTAGTATCAGAAAGTTTTAACCACTAGCTAAGCAAGTTGTGAGGTTTACATCATTTCTTTTAGGAAAGAATTCCACAGATACAAATATTTGTTTTTATTACTGTACTCAAAAGCTTCCTCTCTCATAATTAACTATATCCTCTTACCTCCTGGTTTCTTCTCCAAATAGTGTGTGTAGATTTCTGACATATACAGGTTTACTTTTTAAACTGATATGGCAGAATATTGACCAGATTTGCATTTTAACACTTAACCATTCACTCATTGCTACCATCAGTTTCTGTGACTAGTGAGTATGACATCTGAGCACTGGGAACTCAGACCCAGTACCCCAATTCTTGGAGTTTCCCACATAAACTAGAACAAGAGATTAAACTTCTTTGCACCTAAAGAGAAACTGATAACAAAACTGATAACATCATCTTCGCTATCAGATCAAAACATGAGGACAGACATATTAAAGACCCAAAAGTGGCTAAACGCAACAGCGATATAGGGCACAAAGGCAACTAAAAAAAAAACATACCCCTCTACAAAACAAATTAATAAAATCAGAAAATTCTATTCAGGACATTAGGTGATTATTTTTTTTGTGAGCTACATCCTGTGTTCTACAAAAGGAATGTGAAAAAAAGATTTTTACGTAACTGACTGAAAAGAAATACTTGACATTACCTGCATCTTCCAAAAAATACTGCACAGCCATCAGCACCTTCCCCTGAGGTTGTAGGTCAAGCTATGGAAAGAAAGATATCAACAGTGAAGTATGTGGTTGACTGAAACTCTCAGGAATTCAAACAGCTCTTTCCAGGGAATCAAAGCATAATATTCAGTAAATGTTGGATTACAACCCTCTTCCATATCTCACTGTTGCAGCTGAACCAGGGGCTTTTATTCTACTGCTTTTACTAGAGTGCTGCATTGCTTTGATGTCTACCCAAAAGTTCAGCACAGTCAAAGTTCACACTGGTTTTGTATGTCCCTTTCCTTAACACATTCTGACAACCCTTTGTGTTGGACCAGGATCTCAGCAACTTCAGTTGGGTCTGAAAGTTGAAAAAGAAGCTGGAGAAGAGCATTTTATAAAGATTACATCATTAAACCCTTAATTCATTAAAAATTCTTTGCAACACATCAACTAAATGAATAAAACAACATGTTTGGCATTTGAGAAAACCAGGCTCAGGGTTTTGCTCCTCTCTGCCTCTGTCACTTTCCCCTCTCTCTAAACACACAAAATAAAAAACATTTTATATTTTTAACTTTGTTTCATTTTATATTTTTCATTTTCTGTTTATCTGAGGTTTACAGTGCTAACTGAAATTCATTCACATACAATTATTTAAAAGTTGTTGTTTGGGTTTATGGAGTTAAGACAACCACTAATAACTGCTGGCATTTAGACTAAAGGTATATTTCTAAATTTAAAACTACATTAAACCATAACTCTGGTAACCTCCCCTGGTACATTTCTGAGATAGATACTCAGAATTGTACCCAGTATGATACAGCAGCAAGTGACACTCGGCAAGATTCCATGCCCCTTGACTTCACATACAAACAATTGTTTGGGGCATGGGCAAGAAAAGATACCAAGATAACAAAAATGGAGATTAAAGGATCCCCATTATAGCAGCATCAAGCCAACTAAAGTTTATTGTAAAAATAAATACATAAAATGAGAAATTCTAAGTGGAAATGCTTTGGAATATGCTTCACCTTTATTCTTCTCTGAATGAATTACAATGATCAGATACCATTTAAACATCTGCTATTTGCTTTAGAAACTGCTAGGTTTTATAAAATAGGCACTCAGTGGGATATATGCCATTACTTCAAACATTAATGCCATGAATTTTACTGTCAATTTCTTGAACTTTGATTGTACGTTATCTGCTTCACAAACACTGTTGAAATAATTGTTTGACAAGCTCTGTCACACGTGCTAAAGAGATTGAACACTGGTGGTTTAAAAGGCATAAGGCATCCGTTCAGCTTGAAAGAAACATAACCAGGTCAGCAAGTTTAAGGAATTAATCTTCTTCCTTACCCAGAATTCTGCTTTGCCATTGCCTTTCTTGCACCGCTCTGCCAGGACTGACACGCCTACAGTCACTTCAGATAATGGCTCTTCTGCTGCTTTCATGAGAACAATCTGAATCACTCGTCCTTCATAAATGTGGGCGTCAAAAGTTGATTTCCATTCTGGATACATGGTAGGTTTCTTCTGAATTAGGGTTTTTCCTCTCTCTGAAAGCCATAAAAAAAGGACAGAAAGTGTAAAATCAAGTAACTTAGATCTAGTACTTAAACTCAACAAAATAAAACAAAAGAGAGAATCATTGTACTGAACACAAAAGCAGACTTACTACTTCTTGTACTATGGTTGGGACAAAGCTTAAATATTCAGTTCAAACATTCATGACTTGGAAGGCAAAGCCTACCCTGACAAACAGGGCATGCAAAGGCAATGAAGGTGTTAACGTGCAGCCAGAGACCAGGAGGGACAAATCCCATCCTGGAATTCAGAAGCTGGTCTATTCAGTCACAATTTGTCAGGGAATATTTGCATGGCTGCTTTCTTGTATAAATCTCCATGAAATGTGGTCTGATCATAGTGAATACCTGCTGCTATAAGACAAATTAAGATACATCTTACACTGACCTAGTTTAAATTAAAACCGGTGGCTGAGAGATTAAAAGCTCCACATTTCATTAATCTACTTCCAAGCTATCCCAACATTTCACTTCTACTCATAAGTCACTCTCTCTCTCTGCCTCGAGTGCTACTTTTTAAAGGATATTACAAGGCCTTATCTGTCCTTTCCAGCACATGCAGACTTGTGCAGTTAAAGAATAGGGAAAAGGCTGAAAGGATCTCAAGAACATCTTAATTTTCTTGGTAACATTTACCCAGCCTTCCATAAGAGCGTCTCCGCAGACTCCTGCCTTAGGAGTTTTACAAGGCTTCACTAGTCCTATTAGATCATCTTTTTTTCCTGCTACACAGCTTCAGTCTCTCTTGCTACCAGTTAAGCTAACTTGTTCCTGTCCTTACTTCTGGCACAGAAAACAGCTGGTGACTGCACAACCTGTAACAATCTTAAGCATATTTCTAGATCTGGGTCTCTTTGTAGTCCCATCAACACATCCCAAATGACACCACCTCCTAAGTAACTTCATGCAGCTCTTCACTGCAACTCTGGCACGCGATGCCACCTCCTCAGTTTTTCTCTGGGATTTGCTGCTGAGCCAATTATGCCCTATTTGTGCTCAGGTAACTGAATAGAACTTTGTACAATCTGCACAGTTTCTGCTATTTAACAAGATCATTTGCTGCAACAAAAGTGCTTTCTAAGTTCCTCTCCAGCTCTGCATGATCCATTTTCCCCCTAAGTACGTAATCTGTTCTTATGATGTCAAGGCAGTAGCAAAGCAGATTAAGTAGTTGGACCCTTCCCCAAGAAGCTGAAGTGTGGTCTGTCTCTTAAAGTTAGCACTAGATGATACATTTGCTTTGATGAAGGAAGAATTAGATACATATTATTTAAAAATCTTCCCAGAAACTCAAGGCAAAGTTTGTGTTCATTCATTAATAACTTGCTGGATGCGCTCCACTTGATTGTGCTGAGCTATCCAAACAAGAGTAGTGAACAGTGTCCTTGTACTTCTTTATTAGGGAATGCCTGCCAACAACAGCATTACAAATTACAACTTTGACAAGCAGAACTAAGCCTGCTCGCCAAAGGGCATTCTGAAATGCCCAGAAACAGACACCTGAGGACCTCCTCCATTTAATACAAACTTGAGCATTCCTTCTCTACTCAGTTACAAGCTTTCATCTTGAATTTGGGGAACTCAGCAGAAAGAAAAGCTTGAATTCTTAGCAGTGCAAACCTCCTTCCAGAGCCCTGTACTTGGTATTTTTAACTGTGGAAGAATTTGGAAATATTATGATGCAAATATATAGGGCAAGCTCAAACAAAACACAATTTAGAAATTATTAGGGCAGACAATAAAGGTGAGGGGGAGTTAAAAGCAGGCTGTCTCCACAGCAAGGCTCTCACACTAGCCTGTTTTTTGGGTTGCTAAAGACCCCTTTAATCAAAAAAGGCACGTTTTGGGAGGTCTCAGGGGTCGGTACTGGGACTGGTGTCGTTCAATATCTTCATCAATGACCTGGATGAGGGTACAGAATGTATCCTCAGCAAGTTTGCTGATGACACTAAACTGGGAGGAGAGGCTGACACACCAGAAGGTTGTGCTGCCATTCAAAGAGACCTTGATAGGCTGGAGAGTTGGGCGGGGAGAAACTTAATGAAATTCAACAAGGGCAAGTGCAGAGTTTTGCATCTGGGGAAGAACAACCCCATGCACCAGTACAGGCTGGGGGCTGACCTGCTGGAGAGCAGTGTAGGAGAAAGGGACCTGGGGGTCCTGGTGGACACGAGAATGACCATGAGCCAGCAATGTGCCCTTGTGGCCAAGAAGGCCAATGGCATCCTGGGGTGCATTAGAAAGGGGGTGGTNCTCTTTAGCTTGGAGAAAAGGAGACCGAGGGGTGACCTCATCCATGGTTACAAATATGGAAAGGGTGAGGGTCAGGACGATGGAGCCAAGCTTTTGTCAGTAATGACTAATGATAGGACAAGGGGCAATGGTTGTAAACTGCAGCATAGGAGGTTCCATGTAAATATCAGGAAAAACTTTTTCGCTGTGAGAGTGCCAGAGCACTGGAACAGGCTGCCCAGAGAGGTTGTGGAGTCTCCTTCACTGGAGACATTCAAACCCCGCCTGGATGCGTTCCTGTGTGATGGACTCTAGGTGACCCTGCTCTGGCAGGGGGGTTGGACTGGATGAGCTTTCGAGGTCCCTTCCAACCCCTAGGATTCTGTGATTCTCTGCTAACACTACTGGCTTCAAAACATTTTACATATTTCCAAAGTGGCTTAATGACTAATCATTAGACAAATCATTTTCTTCCTGCTATATAATAAGCTTTAGCTTGATCATGTTTCAGCATGCAAATCCAACAAAAGTTATTCTAGATCTTGTCAAACTGATAACGGAAACAGCGGTTTCTTTTCCTGATTACCTCAATCAGTCCAAGGTTCACTGAACTCTCCTCTCCCATCTTTTAGTACTTCAATGACACATGCAAGCAAAGGGGAGAAATGTTGGACAATTATACTTTTCAAAAGGAGACAGATTAAAAAAAGTGGATTTATTTAGACCACTACCAATTCTCCACACATTTGAGGCAGCTGTAACACTTTCAACATCATTTCTTCAGAGGTTCTCCCAACAGACGAGGAAACCACTTCCTTGGAGCATAACACCTCAGCTTGATGACAACATTTTCTGGAAGGGACGCTGTGCCTGGCATTTAAAGTCTACATGTAGCTTTTACCTCAGCAACAGGGGGAAAGCCCAATTGTGAGCAAGAAGAAAATTAAACCCTTCCTGCATTCTTTGATGTTTCGTGACGGTCCAGAGCTATAATGCAGTATTAGGTGACTGCAGTCTAACCCAGTAAACCTTTGGACCAGTTTCTGCAAAGAAGCTGTCCTTGAAGGCTGAGGGTCTGCTGAATAGGGAGGTGCTAACAAGACCTTGGGTGCAAGTCATTTCAAGCAAGTAATTCTGCAAAATGCCTCAGTTACTACCACAACAAATTACACTTCTCATTAATACCTATCCTCCAAGTCAATAAAGATTATTTACTACTCTGTGCTTAAGGGTGGTTGGTTCTCTCAAACCTGCTGCAGTTCAGTTCCCTCTTCATGGCACTCTAGTACACCCCTGTCCCCTGCACAGCTTGTGCAAGTGCAGCCTGTCACTTGCAAACTGGACAGAACAATGCTTTATTCAACATTTGCAAACCTTTCGTGTAAAATTCACAATTCACCTCAACCTATGCAAAAGTGACATTTCAGCTGCTTCACCACATATTTTATGAATAGTTGTGTGCTGGTGGTGAAGTAAGAACCTAAGTAACTAAGAATCTAAGTAAGCTCTTAGACTTTACCCTACCAAGTGCTGAGCACTCTGGCTGCAGTACAAGAAAGCACTAATAAAGAAGTCTTGTTTTAAGGTGGGGATACAGACAAAAGACATTGTTTTTTCCTCCTATTATGAAAGAAAAGCTCATGTTGAAGTGCTTGGCATGACAGGAACAGTGGGACTCATTACTGTTCACAGACGAAGAGGGATCACAGTATTTCTCAAGAACTTATTCATACTCAGAAAAGTATCACCATTTGCAACCTCACCTGTAGTCAACGCTTCCTTCATCTTGATAGCACAGAAAGGCTGTAGCTGATCCCCTTGACTCTGCACAGGTCCCAGCTCAAACGAGTTGAAAGATATCCGCAAGAAGGGGGCCATTGCTCACAATGATAAACAACCTAAGCAGAAAGAAGAAAATAAAAATCATAGAATAAAAGACCAGGTCTGAAACTCGTAAGAAAGTGATACACATTTATTAGGAGCCATCACAGCTAATAGAACCCAGCCTCTGAAGTTTACAAGTCTTGAATGTGGCTTTGAGACCACGAACGTCAAACTGGCATGTACCAAAACAAAAAAAAGTAACATGTACAATTAAAGACTCAATTTAAGAGATACTCTTTTCACCATATCCTGTTAAAAGTAAGTAGCAGTTATGCCTTTGACTTAGACCTTGCCCAATTTTTAAACGCAGCGACCCTATTAACACACAACTGTATAAACATTCTTATCAAATAAGTAGTTCACAAACTAACAGATGGATTGTTTGGGGTTTTTTAAAATATTTTTTCCTCACACCTGGAATGAAGGGTGGGTTAGGGAAAAAAAGGGAGGAGGAAGAGTTTTGTTTATCCCACATATTCCTTTCCCAGTATCTCTCACAATGGAAGGAGGGAGGACTAGAAGGAAAATGAATCATCTAAAGCTCACATTATTTTTTTTTTTTAATTGCCACACAGCCTCAAAAATTCCCAGACAGAATTCTAGGCACCTCAGTAAGCAATGATAAAAGGAACACCTTTGGTTAATTTTATTTTTAAAGATTATCAGAGAAACTACTGAACTTACATGCAATTTCTGGACATGACAGCAAAAACCACAGCCAGACGTACAGTAAGGGTAACGTGTCCTTAAGCACGATCAAGTAATTGCACTGCGTAAGAGCTCTTGATCAACATTAACAATGTGAGTAATTGGTTCATACATGAGTTCACACTTCCTTTCTCACTTGGATAAATGCAGTTACAGAAATTTCCAAAACCCAGATATTTCACTGGATAAGTGCATATTTTATTTTTTGTGCTTAATGTGGCAAACAGTGTACATTCCAAACACCACCACCAAACTGAAACAAGTGTGGTATCACCTGACTTCTATTCAAGCACTGCTTTCGGGTGGCAGTGTACTAATTCTAGGAAGCACCACAGAGCTCATGATTCAAACTGCGAGCCTCTGTACCTGCACGTACCAGGCAAAGGGAAGGAGAAGAGGTAGAACAAACTCCAGCACTACTGTGTCACTGTCAGGAATTACAAGAATCGAAACCACCTGTATTTTCTAAGTCAGCAAACTGGTGTTTCACTAAAGTCTTCCCTCATTTTCAAAAGCTCCCGAGCTTAGAGCAGATTGCAGCAGCACTATTTGCAGCACTTTCAGTGATGGATCTAAGCCCTGTAGCTTGTACGTCAACACTGGTTTGTGAAGCAAAAATTACTTATTCAAAGGGTAAGAGAAAACATTCATTGGACTGCAAAGGAATGCTAGTACAAACAGAGACTGAGGGATGCAGAGGAGGAGAGATTAGGAGAAAAGAGTTAACAAGGTAACAGGAAGAGACAATGGAAAAAAAACAAAACAGAATTGAAACTGGGCTGAGCTGGCCTTTTGACTGTAGATTGTTAACCAGCTCAGCCAAGCAGCACTAGCAAGAACATTTCAAGCAATCCTGCAAATGTTTGCATTTTTTTCATGTAAAGACATCGACCTGAGAAGCAATTAACATTCTTCTTATAACTCTTAAGGCCCAGAACAGTCATTTAGATAAAAGACTATGAAATCAGAGTCTTTCCAGCAAGAGAGCATGTGGCTCCTGACACCATTATTGCACATCACGCAACCTCCCTGTGCAGAGGCCATTCTCAGTAAATGGAAAAATTTTATGACTCTCTAACATTTATTGAGCTACTTTTTTATTAACTGACTGTTTCCCTACCTTCTTTTCTATAGAGTAAGGCAAAATTAGAAAGCAGGTTTAGGCACCATTGCTTATCCCACTGAAGAACTGAAAGCCACGAGTACAATTCACATTCACCAAGATGGCCATCCAGACTCGGAATGAAATAACAAACCTTCCCCACTAATCCATGGCTTTTGCGGCTTGGAGCACCATTTGATGAGACTGGAGATGGAGCTGACCTCACCAAGAAAGAAAAATAGACAGCTTTTGTAAAAATTCACAAGTATCACCCGATAGCTCACTTTCACAAATGCAATGTAAACATAATGCTCATCAAGAATCATAATGAGGAACACATTTGAGCTGCTGAAGAGCCCTTGTACTCGCTGTATTCAGAACTACCCTCAAGGGACTAGCTACATGACTTGCCAACACCAAATCACGTGTAGTTACTACTCAATGTGGGTGTAAAAGAAACCAGATTTCATCATCTTTCATATCTGGGGAAAGAGCTTTAAGACCCCACTAGGCCATCGGTAGAAACAAGCTGGGTAGGTCAGCATGTAGCTCCCACTGGAAAGTTTAATTGACCGGATCACAGGACTGCAGGATAATGCTGGCTGGAAGGGACAGCCCAGTTAGAAGTCACAATTTCCAGTAACTCTGGGACTACACTAACAAAAAATTGGAAAGCACTGACAAAGCTAAAGTAACAATTGCATGATTTCACTCAGACCATTTGACTCAAGCCAATGTTAATCCTGAAACAGAACACAAGGCTTTGACATTTACTTCGTTAACTCCAAATTAACAGATACAATAGACACAGGTACAATGCATATGCATTTTGAATGATCCCACAGTTTTCCACATTTCTGATGGCCAAATCATTTGAAGGCCACATTTTCAACTCTGCTTCTTGGTTTTGAATATAATTTTTAGCTTCATTGTGCTTGGCTTCAGTGCAATCTCAAATGCTCACTCAGAAATGTTACATGTAAGTTAGGAGAAAACACCAATACCCCAGAATTTCTGATGATGTTCAAATGTGCTCAGTCCGAGGTCACTGTGAAACTAGAAGATACCTTTTTGCTTTTCCATTTAACAACAATTTTTAAAAAAAATCTTCATAGCTTATTTTCACATTAAAAACTACCCGTTCCTGCCAAGTTTTTGTACCCCTATACATTATGCTTTTTCCACAAAAGTAGAGATTTTAAGTGGCTTCTTGTAAAATCTCTCTACATGTGATAGAGTGCCCTGTGATGCAGGGAGGTTAAGTGAGAAAGGAAGGTTTGAATTTGCTCCTCAGGTACATTTTCCAGTCCTTGTCTGTGCTAAGATACTGCAGTGAGACAGCCAACAAGTCTCAGCTAGACTGCTGTAACAAACCATACCCCACAAAACTGCTTTTGGCAGTGAAACTTGGTGAGAGATTCATTTTAATTCAACAAAGTTCCTCAAAATCCCCGTTGAATACACTCATCCAAAGTGTTGTCACATTCGAAAAGCAAACACAACCAAAGTAATACATGTTTTGCTTGTTGCATTTTAGACAAGAGTCTATAGAGTCCTTCTATAGTCTCCATAACTTCTTCAGAAGTGACAGAACAAGCATTGACTCTAGTTTTAAGTACTGTATCTGTCAAGAACTGGAACAGCTACAAAACACCAGCTACGAATTGAGGGAGATTTTACAGTCTACTTGTACAATCTGTATTGATGCTATAAAGTATTAAAGCCAAGCTGTTTTCCCTAAAGGGTGTCATTTTATCCAAACCAAATGGTGGAAAAACTGAGATGCCAAAAATACTGCAAGTCTAAATTACAGGTTCTGTATCTCAAACAGTTTCAAAGTCATGTGCAATCTGAAAAAAAGCTGGGGGGAAAAAATCTTCTAGTAACATTATTGTATATAAAGTACATGGTGATGGCCACACTGGTTCAGAGAACACCATGGGATGCTGTCCAGTACAACAGTCATTTTGCCAAGAGTTACAGATTTGCTCTGTTGCAAACTAAAACCACACTCTGTGCTATCTGGGACAGATTCTGAAAAATCAACAGTAATTTCCACAAAGCTTTAAAACTGAGAGCTTTTGACTATTTAATATGGAAAGAAAATCAGCCATCTTACTATCAACTATAATATGCATGGAGTGAGAATGAGAAAAATGAAAACATCTTCACATCATCGATGTCAACATCTGCTAAATGAACAGAAATTCAGTTTTCACGTGGAAGTGTTTGTAACAAGCCACCTTGAAGAAATCTTTAAAAGAAATTAAAATCTTAAATATTTCAAGGAGAATTTTCAGAAGGTTTGCTAGCAAAAAATTAATGTTAGATTAAAAATCTTCTCCACACAGACACAAAGGACGAAGGGTAAATTCTGTAGTTTCTCCCCTCCCAACAGTGCACAGCAGCCATCAGGGACTCACGCTGCAACTGCAGGCATTGCTTGTCAGGGTTCCTTTGTTGCTGTATTTCTGCCTTGTTCTAAGCAGCAAGGACAAGGCACCTCTAACACAACCCAGGAACAAAGACACAGTTGTGACTTTTATAAAAAAGTGGGAAGTAACATCAAAGCAGCGGATCATCTGGAGGAAATGCTGACACACGCCAACAACAGAGCACCGAGAGACTGAAGAACTAAGGGGCCCAAACAGAGCAGTGTTCCAGCCCCGATACAGGACTGTATATCCAAGAGAAACACAAATGACAAAACTCCCCTGCTGACTGAGCCTCTGATTTCCTTGTAATCTGTAAAATGTTTGCAAATGGATGTAAAGCTGCACACACAGGTCATGGCTTTTCTCTGCTGTCTCAGAAATGCTCTGGATGGCATGAAATGACTGCTTGCTGCTTAACTTTTTGCTGAGGCTGCTTTCAAGGCCACACAAATGCTTTGAGGAACACCAATGCTGGTAGCCAGCACCATGCATAGGTGACCAATTGGTGTTCTTCCCTGAAAAGGTGCAGCAGTAACTTTTTTCTTTTTGAAGATGCAAAAATATAGATGCTTTTCAACTTGCAGGTGTCTTTTTTTACACAAGGGTTTCCCATCCTCCATTCTGGCAGTGGACAAGGTGTTCAAGAAAGATACCAACAAATTATTGCCTAACTTATTGATCCCACATCACTTCCAAAAACATAAACAAGGGCCTCCTTCCTCTTTGTGTACATCCTACAAAGGCGATAATGCCACTTTCACAGTGATGATACAGGAAAGTCTACAAACAGAGGTGCTGGAAGCATGATTAGCATCCTTCTCCCATGCACACCATTAACATACACATTGTATAATTTTTTTTGTTCCCAGGTATGCTGCTTTACACTTACATTACAGAAAAACTCACACAAAGCAGACAAGTTGGCTCTGGTTCTTGAAGAACCCCCTTCACAAGAATTCTTGCAGCTGACAATAAATATAATCCCATTGGCAAGAGCAAAGGAAAAATACCTATATATGCTGTAGGATACTGAACCAAAGTGGTGATGCTGACCACTGTCTATATTGAACACCTACAATTAGTCTACAGAAAATTTTAGCAGGTTCAGTCTCTATTTGATGCTCTGTGGGAAGAAGTCAGTTTAAAAGGGGCTTATTGTATTTGCTGTTATCAACCTTGTCAAGAAGATACACTGCAGCATTCTTTATCAGCTGGACTTCCCAAAGCACTACTGCTACCCAGCTAAAGCCTGAAAAACATACTGACAACTAACATCAGATCACTATATATCATGATGCTGAATGCTCCCAGCTGCCAGTCGATAAAAAACATTATCTGCAGGCACTGCTTTGGAAGCTTAAAATCCACAGAGGGTTTGAAAAAGTGTTCTCCAAATACAAGAGCTAAAAAAGTCACACATTTCCATGTAAGTCTCTGCAGGAAAAGGAAAATTCTTCAAAAGTACTGCCCCTGCCACAGAATCACTCCAGTTTTTATTTAGGCTTAGCCATTTGTCATTTAGGTGAGAAAAGATGACATGAAATTTAACACCACAATTCAATTTACTTCCTGTTAAATTTATTGCCAAATTAATTTTTTTTCTGGTTCATAATTTCAAAATGAAATACACTGAATACTGTGTAAATGCTAAGAAATTTTGGAGTTTACTTTGGTTTTGTTTAAACAGTACATGTAGAGCAGTCCACAGAATCCCACAAACCTAGCTCTGAAAAACGTAGTTACCATTTCCTTCTTTTTCCTCCCCCCATACATTCTTTCAGATACTTCTGCTTTTGTTGGGCTAGGACAAGGCTAGAAACAGAAACAATGACATAATAAAATCTGTCACTGTTCGTGTTGCAGTATTCTGGAGAACATCCATGTAGATAAGCCATGTAGCAAGAGATGTTCCTTGGTTTCATCCCACTCGGCCAGAAGCACAGATAATTCTGAGTTTCCACGCCTTTTTTGCATGCTCAGCAGTTCCAAAACTGCCTGAATTTATGGCTGCCATATAAATTGTTGATATTTCCCCAACACTGTCAAGGCCAAGAGAAATTACTGCTGCTTTCCCTATCATTATTGTGAGATACTTTTCAAAATATGAGCATCAGAAACCTTTTTCTGAACAGGCTGACTCTTTCGATCTTGGCAGTGCAAACTCCTGAGAAGTTCCCTTGAGGGAAATGCAGATAGGCAAGCAAACACTAAAGCAGACCTGAGCTTATGGGTTTTTTGGAAGACATGCAGCCCAATTTATTTGAGCATATTATAACATATGATAAGCTCAGTAACAACAGTTGACTGTTCTTAAAGTGGTTTCAAGTGTGTTGAGTAAGATAGATCTGGGTTTTACACTAAAAGATAAGTTGAGGAAATTTTGGACTCTGAATCAGACAGCAGGACAGGCTGCTACACGGCATATGCTGCAAGAGGGGGAAAAAATTTACACTGAATGTCCTTTTTCAGAAAGGGAAAAAGGAACATTTGGAGCAACAAAGATGGCTTTTTTCGATATTCCACAACTATTACTTGTGGGGGAGAGGGGAGAAGTACTGCCAGCTGCTTTTTCTCTACGAGTGCATAAGAAACAGTCATTGAAATACTTTTTTTTTAAAAAAACTCCCAAGTTCTCCTTCCTCTTTGAACACGCAGGACTAAGGAGCAGATGAAAGCACTGCAGGCACATTATTTTTTATCATTACCAAAATCAAGACTGAAACAAAAGTGCAAATGAACCCTCTTCATTAACTTCAAACCCAAACATCAGACATTAAAAACATGCAAGAGGAGAAACACTGCCTGAAGCCCAAAGACTTTGTTCATTATTTCTGATAGTGCAAGCTGATATAATTTGATAAACAGCAACATGGAAGGATTAATACGATGAAGCTGGCCAGGTGAAGCTCTAGATGAGGGAACAATTCATTAATATCAAATCACATGAAATGGGAGCATGTCCAAAATACTAGATGGAAGGCAAACCACTTTTTTTCTCTATGCATGAATGACTTCAGACTAATTAGGAAATCTTTTTTTTTCTCTTACATGGAGAGTAAAGTAGAGCAGTTTTTTTTTCCCCTGCAATTAAATACCACAGTCCCCTCCATGCAAGAGGAAAAATCCTACAAGGCGAAAGAGATGAAGCTACACCTTCCTACAGCACTACACCAGTTCTGGCTGTATGTCACTGAACAGAGCCCTGGATGCCTTCTGCAAGTCTGAGCCCCTGACTAGCGCTTGCCTTCCACTTCCTCAACAATGGTCAAGGAATTTGTCAGTATTTAGTCAGCACAACTAGACTGCAAAACTGTATATTGAATTTAACATGTGAATAGGAGTTCTTCAAAGGCAGCATGATGTTCTGCAAGGGGGTTCATAGATGTGCTCATAACAACCAGCACACTGAGAAAGCCAAGCGAGTCGTACAGCTTTCTGAAGCACCAAACCAAAGGAAAATAGCCAAAGAAAATCCAATATTTTGTGCAGTATCCATTTAGGTATCATTGTAATCAAGCGGGCAGGGATCCACATTCAGGCACACTCCATCAGTGTTCTTTAACAGCAGAGTCATACACCAAGCCCATCCTCACTCTTGTCAAGTCAGTCTGGGATTCAGTATAACATTCGAGATTTACTTTCTGCTATATAATGATGCACACAATGCTGCTTGTTTTCTGCACCATTATGTTTCCTGGAAAATGAGATACATTTCCAGAGAGAATAACACAAAATGCCAACAACATATTTTCAAACCAAACAAAAGCAGCACTAAAACACTTTAGCTAAACTTTTACAATCCAATATACATCACCTTTCTCTCCAAAACACTGGAGTTTTTTTTTTGTTGGTTTGGTTTTTTGGTGTTTGGTTTTGTTGGTTTTTTGGGGTTTTTTTTTTTTGGTTTTTACTTTGCACTGAAGAGGAAAAACTCTCTTCTCTTAACACTGAAACAGCCAAATACCATAAAGACAGTATGTCATTTAGACTTTAAGAAAAAAAGGAAATTAGAAATTTGTCTTATTTCAAATGTAATGGGTTAATGTCTCTACATGAACAATGAAGAAGTAAAAAACAAAAATAGAGAAACTAGGCATTCAACAGAAATACAAAAAATGCCTTCTAAAACATTGTGATTAGAGAACAATTTTACTTTGCACTTTTTAAAACACCAGCAGATTATACACTTTAAGTGCCTCTTGCAGAGTACAGCCTCCAAGCCAGAAAATTATACTACTGCCAGCACTATGACCTTATCCTCCAAGTATCTGGAAAGCCAGAATATTCATTAGCTGAGAGAACTGCATTATCATTCATACACGCTGGAAAGCTGCTCAGATAACCTCATCAGAGGAAACACAACTGAGTTCACGGATGCATGATTTTGATCAAGGCTTTTAAAGTAAAAGGACACACGATTTGTGAACCAAAGTTTTGCTCATTAGCTGTGTACTGAGTTGTAGTAATGTAACCAGTCCTCCCTCCTGACTCTGGCATTACTGGGGTTGTTCTGTTTGTTTCTTTGAGGAGCTGTTTTTTCCCATGAGGGCCACAAACATACTTAGTCACTTCAGTCAGATATTAGACAGCAAAGATGGGCCGAATCTGCCTTGCTGAGCATACTGCTCCTCCTCCTTGCTATTTCCTGGGACATAAAGACTGCTCAGGGTAGGCAGGAATCATTCTTTTATCCTGGGTTTTTTTACTTAGAACACGAAGGCCAAAAAACACATAAGAAATACAAATAACCAATAATAGTCAACTTAATCAAGACTTTTTTTACGGTTTAATAACTCAAACCAGTGAAGCCATACATGGACACATGCATGACTACCCGTGAAAGCATCTCTCACTTTTGCAACGAGGAGGTGAAAAAAGCACAACCAAAGTGACGCTGAGAAATGTGTAGGATGATGCTAAATAATGAATGGCCACAGGGGTTGATAAGGAGAAACTGGAAAGAAGCAAACGTAACTGAAATTTATTTTTAATTAAAAGCATTTGCTCCTCCTATAATTTCAAAGTTCAGGCTTAGATTTCCAAAATCAGATAAGAAAATGGAACAACAACGGATTTCTACCTGTCCCCTTCATTCTGTATCACTTTCTAGAAGAAATGAACATTTAAAGCCCAACAGTAGACCTAGCATTCTCAAAAACATAGAAGAAATAGACACAGCTCATTAATAGCAAGTTGAATTAAAGCATAAAGGGATCTTAAGAGAGATTTGGGTTATTTAAAGGTAGCACAGAGTTTATAGTACGAGTTACAACGTAAACTCAGGGTGAGATGTACATTTAATGCCATTTTTAATTCCTTTCTTTTTAATCCTCCAGCTAAGAAGTTAACAGTAATACCTATTTTTTTTTACCTTTTCCTGAATTCTGTGATTTAAACATATAAATTCCACACTCTGTGATGACACAGATGCTGTCTTTGTCTGAACAGTATTATGAGTGTCCATAATAACCGATTTTCCATTAAATGAATAAGAACATAATATTTTAGTACCCTTGCTGGGGAAGAAAACCTTTATGCATTGACATGTCTGGGACGCAACACAGTAAACAAGAAATAGGTAAATAAAAATCCCTGGAGCAGAATCTTGTCTGTAGAGACAACCATGGCATGACATGCTCAACTATTTCTGGGTTTGAGAGGAAAAAGAAGTCCCGTGGACAGGGCACTGTCAAGAACATTCTTTGGCCACCTTCCAGAAATGCTATTGCTACTACTTGAAAGACCCAAATTTCTGGAGGATGAGTGCAGATCAAATTATTTGATGCATATTTTCTGTCATGGCTTTTCCCAGCTTCCACTCCAGCGCTCATCCTATTAAAAACCGGAGAATCATTTAAAAATGAGATGTTTGGTTTGCATATGCAAAATATTACACACAGAGAACAACACAAAACATAACTGAGAACTTCACTTAACAACACTGCAAGTCAGCATCTGCTCTGTTACTTTATTGGGTCATTGCACTAATGAACATAATGATAAACAAGATACAAACTTCATTACTTGTCTAAAAAAATACTTTCAGAAAGAAAAGACACATGCGACTGACTTGCAAGAGTACCTATAGATTACCCAAAAAAGTAACTGAACACAAACTTTTTTGATTACAGTCATGCTCTCATGTCCCAGTTAGCCCACAGAAGCAATGGAGTATTCAATGAGTTTCCTACAGACAAGGTTTCCTGGCTCATTATGGCCTATAATTTCCTCCATCACTAAAATGGATAAATGAGTTAATCTTGGTTACTTTCCCTGCATCTTCCAATATTTCTGACTTTTTCCTGTACGTGTTCTTTTACCATAGAAGTGCTTCTTTATGATAGTTTTTATAGCAACCTTTTGACAGAAAGTCACAAACTGCTATCACTAAATAGTACCTGCTGTACCATGCCATGGTTAGGGAGCATACCTTTAGGACATGTCGTTTCTATCAGAACATTAAGTTAAAAAGGATAGTGTATGGCTGCTACTGGCACAGAAAAACTCGTGAGAAAAACCAAACAGCTGTAAACCACAATGCTCCTAAAGCAATAGCATACATGGTGTGTATAACTCTCTCGGCAGTCTTTACAGGGCAATTGTACTTTTAAAAGGGACAGGCAGGTAACAACAGTAAGCAAGGGAGTGAAGCACACAAGCACACAGGGACCAAAATGTTCCTAGTAATTCCAAATGCAAATGTTCTCACAATTAGAAAAGATCCCTTTCTCAATTATCAGCATGGAAAGACTGCAAGTCCCCAGGCAGCTGAGTGGGAAATTCTCTTTCCACATGGTGTAATTTGTTTGAGCAGATCTTACCTTAATGGTCTGCCCAGTTCTGCCTCCAAATCTTTCCTCTGTGTATTAGCTCTATCCACACTGCCTTTATTCTTTCCCTCCTTGAATGCTAAGGAGCTATTTCATACTGTTTACTATGCAGCTTGCTTAATCACAGCTCATTTAATTACCCTAACATTTTGTGTATCTGAAATACCTTTCACTTCCACGCAGCAGTGGCTGTATCCTGTTTTACACATCAACATGGCTCAGCTGAGCGAGCAGTGGGTGATGGCAAGGAGTTCTCCTGTTATTTACAAGCAGCCACATCCCCAGCACAAGTCAGCCCCAAAGACTCCTTTCTGCCTTCTGTTTACAGCACTCAGCGTTCCGCAGGCCACAGGATGCTGGCTTTTCCCCACAGGTCTGGATATTTGCTTCCACTACAGCACTTTATGTACATAAATCCTGTTCTAATACGGCTTTTTCCATGTTAGCAATTACTGCCAAACCCATAGACACGTTATGTGACCAGGACTGAGAGGCAATTCACACAACCAAAAAGACTTAAGTAGATTCCCCTAACCCACTTCTTACAAAAAGTTTCTTCACATCAGGGATAATTTGAGAGTCCCCTGTATTGAGTAAACAAAAGTTAAATCAACTTTGGCCCACTGAATTTCAGCTCTGTGGGAAAGAGCTGCAGACAGCTGCATTTCCAGCCTTTAATGGGCAACCCCATTCTGCCTCTGTGGGACTATTAAAAAAAAAAGAAAGACTCGGGCCTGAAACACAGCTATATTAAAAATGTGTTTGCTTGTATTGTGAAAAGCCTTCATGAAAAAGTATTTTTGTAAATATCATTTTTATGCTCCTACAATATATCCCCCCCTTGTCCAAGAAGCAGTTTTTTAATTAAAGCATGAGGGTTTTCTTAGCTGTTCTAAAACTAAACCATCTCTAAAAATAAAGCTACGAAACCTGTTTCTGACAGAAAATGTCAGAATGATAAAAACAGCACTTAAAATTCATCTGAGGAAATGAAGGGAGAAAAGAACCTCACACGATTCTCTTGCAGCTGTCAGTGCCCTTTGCTCATCTAATATGTGTACTGAGAAACACTGTGTATTGCTAAGACACACAAATATATAGCATATGCACAAAGATCAGATATCTTGAGGAAGAAGAATAATTTTCATAATTATCTCCCTGCACTAACAATGTGTTCCACTGAAGGTCTAGGGTTTTTTCAGTTTTAAAAAGTTATGAGAAAAATACTTGCATAAAGCAATCATGATATTCAATATATATTCATTGAATATATTAAAAAATTGATATAACCTTGACTGCCAAACATATACAAATACATATAACCCTGGACAAAAGGCAAAATTGAACTTCCATATCTACTTGTGTAAGTGACACTAAGGAAAATGTTTCCAAAATTACTGATGGAAATACTGTATGTCAAGCAGTATTTGCTCAGTGGTTTTATGGAAGTATTTCCCTTATTTTTTAGGATTATGGATTATAGTCAGGTATAAAAAAATTGTATGTAATAACAACTTACACATCTTAAGTAAATGATACAGGCTGTTCAAGCTGCTTTCATTTCCTTTTCCAGGGGAACAGAGAAAAGTAAAAATGGAAAATAAATCCTGTGTTTCTGACTCCAGGCATTACCCACAAATACTATGCAGAAACCTCTAGAACAACAAAGCCTGCATTTGTCTTATAGGATAAAAGGTTACTTAGAAATTAAGACAAATGTTTCTCATGAAAGAAATTGGGAAAAAAAAATAGTGAATAGAGATTTTTTCCTGCTATTGCAAATAATCTTAACACATTTTTCTAGCAATAGCATTCATTTACAATGGAAGACAGACCAATACAAGACACCCAACTAGCATAAGCAAATTAAGAGAAATTGAAAAAAGTTTCTTTAAAAAAACCAGTTCTAATCATATTCTCATCAGCCCACATTAATGCATTGTATTAATCACACAGCAAACTGGATTTGTATATTGACCTTTCTCAAAATACTTAACATTAATGGAAAGGCTCAGTGCAGTGTAGATAAACATCAGTAGACTGGTATAAACTGGGGCATTAGGAGTTATGAGAGTTTAAATCCCTAGTTATTCCAGACTTTGCTAAAATTTCCCAAGGCTGTTACCTCTGAAAGACTCAGATACAACAAGTAACAAATACCCCAAGTATTTAATACTGTTACTGAGCAATAATGCATAGGGTAGGTACTAGCCAAGAAATATATTCTTCACCTACCTTGAAAGTAGACCTGAGCAGTTCTCAAGTTTTACTTTGAGTCCTTGAGCCAACAAAATTAAAGTAGAAACATTTTAAGCATTAATCTGTACTGTTGCAGAACACAAAAGCAGTTTAGGAGACTCAACCAGTACTAGGGTAGAGTTGTTTCTGCGGTTACTGTTTATAACTTCCAACCATGTTGAAATTTAGGAGAAGCAAGTACAATAAACTCTGCCTACAGAAGAGAAAACACTGTTCAGTTTGTTTTTTCTTGTCAGTAAATATTTTTGGGCTCTCGCTTAATTCAAAATAAACCTTCAGTATGCTATACAACAGAAACATTAATTTCTGCTCTCCAAATGGAAAATGGTGAGATTCTCTGAGCAATTTGCAGTAGCAAGTTTAAAAGATACAATTAAATTTCTTCTAGCATCATCTAGTGAAGTTACAACAGCTACGTAGCAGTTATACCAAAAACTTGTGCAGACTCAGAGCTCAGTGGAACACAGTATGACATTTATGATGTTGGCATGAGAGTTAAAAGAACAAGGTTCAGGCTTGAGATCCATTCCCATCTGACCTCCATGCCTCCATTCCCATTTCCTATCACCATTTACCTACTAGAAAACAAAGCTGACCAAATGGATAAAGGATTGCCCAGTAGTAGCAAGACCTCATCATATCTAAGGATTATACTCTACAAGTCTTAAAAGTCAGAGTTTTACTATTTCTTTCAAAAACAATCAAGAGGAAGAGTCAATATCATACTTTGAGCCAGGTGTCAGGATGGCCAGTTACAGGTTCCTAACAGCAATTCTACCCGCTTTTGAGGCAATGCATTACTAAACTCAGATTTTTTCACCCTGTCTCCTACAGGAAGGGGAATCAACAGTCTTTCTGTAATTTTGGGAAGATGCATTACGCACACAGGTTAATTAATTTGCTTTCATGATCAGACAGAGGAGAAGACTATTAGATCCTTGGTATGAGTCATTCTTGTGGAAACTCCCAGCTCCCTCACTTACTCATACCCCAAGGACCAAGAGTGCTGAGTAAGTATATAGCTCAGAATTGCAGGGGCAGCTAATCTGCCATTACAAATACTTATTTATAGTTCCAAAGTCCTCTTTCAAAGCTCCTTTTTAAATCTGAAACAAAATCAGCAAACTTAACTTGAGGTTTTTCAAGCAATTTGCAGACTGTCTACCCACCTTTGAGATACACATTTATAAAATTATTAGCAAGAACAACAGATGTTTAGTCAAAAGCTGTTCCTTTCGAAGGCCCTGAAAAAAGTTTGTTCCAAATGGCCTGAAAAACAAAAGTTATCTTCTGATTACAGCAAAAGTAAAAAAATCTTCCTACCAAGTCAAGAGCTATTTAAGCTATGTTCCATACTGTAAGGATTATTTAAAACTCTGTAGCAGCCAGCAAAATACAGCACAAATTATTGTAATACTATTTTTAATACGGTATCATACCAAATGCAAGTACAATTTAAATTCATAGATTTTAAATGCAAACCCATGAAAAGCACTTTGTAATAATGTTGTTGAGAACTACTACGGCTCCAAACATTTCCTAAGAAAGATCATGAACAAGCCTGTGAAGCCTACAGCAACGGTAAGGAGCTGGATATGGGCTGGTGAGCAGCTGGATGTTGGAACCCAAAGGACAATCTGTTGAAGAGCTGAAGGGCAGATGAACGTAGCTGCATGTTAGTTTTGGATATGAAGAATATAGGTGTGGCTTAGGCCAGGCTTGTGATGTAGATGTTAATAGCACCTTCACTGACAAGTTATCAGTCTGTATCTTACACACGGTGTTAAGTAAAATCTATTTATCCCACAAAATTGCTACCCCGCAAAACCCCAAGCTTCCCCTACCAGTACTTTCACAATAAATATTACTACGTAAAACCAGCTAAATATAAAGAATGATGGAGTATGGAAATACCCAGGAAAGCAGAAAATGAGAACTTAAAATATAAAGATGAATTTATTTTATGATATTCTCTTCCTGGTAGATTAACCAGCATTAGCAAAGTACATTTTTAGCAACAGTTTCTTATGTTACCTACTTCACTAGCTGGCTAGAAGGTATCTGAAGGCAGTCATAACTCAGAACAAATGGCAACACCAGACTTAAAACATGCTCATTCTTTTGTCCATTTCCTTACATACAAGACAGGAATTATTTTGATTGAAATTTCACAACAACTCATCCAGATCCTTTATCCTGAGGAACACTGCAGCAAAGATTCTTTGTATCTCATCCTGGTACAAATGCCTGGCTCACCTCAGTTTCAGCAGGCACCTCTCAAACAGGAAACAAGAAAGTGCAGCAGTCTTTCAGGTTTCAACGTTTGTTGGACTCACTACACACAACGATTGAAATCTCATTTTCATGTCCAAAAATAAACAAGAACAGGGAGAGATTAGATTACACAGCAGCAATCAGTAATTTCTGCTACAACAGGAAGAGGGGCTACTATCCAGAGAAGGTCCCAAGTTGAACAGTACTATTTTCCTTTGAATTTGACCTTGAATGCACCATGGCCTTGAGAAACCTTTAAACTTCTTTGTTCATTAGTTTGCTCTAATAAAACTAGATAGACATACTTGTCAAAGTGCTTTAATTATGAAGACTGGTGACAAAATTAATATTAAAAATAGTAAAATTTAATGTAATAATAAAAATGTCTCAGCTCAACTTGAAACATGGATCATATTTAGAGATGAAAGCAAAATTACTCGGGCTGAACCAATCCCCCAAACAACAGTTACATAGAATAGCTTTTATTTTAAAATCCAGATTGTCAAACACAACCATGTCTGCAGAAAAACTACCACAAGTCATCTAAATGGTGGAGGAATTGCAGCTAGAGAGCAGTAGCCACGGAAGGTTTTGTGGCATTAACCAGCTGTCAAAATACAGCTCAGCTCTATGGGAACACACCAAACATTCCCAGACACTCTGTCTGTAAGTTCACAAACACCCCATAAATAATGTTTAAGCATCTAGCAGGAGGAGAGAGATGCTAAAACATTACACTGAGGGCCAACAGTACATGCAATGCAAAATATGACTTGAGATCACCTAATAGAGATAACCAGAGCTCCTCAATGGCCTGGATTTTGGGATACAGGCAGCACATGTAAGATTTTTCCATCTTCAGCAAACTAGCAGGTTGCAGATGCAGAGTTCTGGATTATCAGTTTTTAGGCCACTTCTCTTTCCCTAGTGACAAACCCTAAGTTTTTCCTCTTATCACACCTCAGTTAGCTCCTATCACTTCTGGAGTAGTTTAACCACTCCTTTTGCCATAGCTTATAGACATAAATATTCCTGCTTGAGCAAGCTATGGGAATACAGGGGAACATACAGTATATATAAAAAAACATAGTAAAGAACAAGGAGCAACAACACTACAAGTAGACTGATATGATACTGAAATTTTTACCTCATAATTCCTAGTTTCAAGTCCTAGGAATTAAGTAGTCTGAAAAAAAAAATAGTTGTGTTACAACTTGAGAATCCAGCACTCCAAAATTTAAGGGAATAAATAGCTCAAGTGTGTTTGGACCTTAAGATATTGCCAATTTAATATCTCATGCTCCTTTGAGGTAGCAGCATCCCTGGATGTCACGTACCATGACTAGCTGTTTCAGTTGAGCTCCTAAATAAGTCCTTGTCTGCCTAGGAGGCAGATGCCAAAACAAATGCCAGAAACAGATACAATGGATGAAACAGCCCTGACTCCCACTCCTACCCCCCACTCCCGGCCCTTCAACTTTTTGTGAGAGTAGTTGGGGGCTTTTTGATTCAGAAGGAACAAAAAATTAAAAGCAGCAACCCAAATATTTACAGCAATTTTTAATCTTTCACTGGGTGCTGACCATTATTTGAGCTACAGAATTGCATTACATGGAGCACTGGCTCATATCCTAGCAGTACTCACTTTTGCCAAGCAGCTGAAGGACAGTGCCTTCTGAGAAAACACCGAGCAACTTCTGTGGAAGCTGACTGACACTTGATTGTATCTATCCCACATGCATTATCTGAATATCACACAAATATTTCAGTGTGGCATCAAAAAGACAAAGACCCATCTGAATACATGCAGTTTAACCTACATAAGCACATGCTACTTTCAGACTGCTCGTTTTCCTTTGAAAATACATTTTTGCATGATGAGACAGCAAACAGATATTACAACGCAGGATCAGTTAATAGGTAGTTCCCTGTTCTGTGTACTTATACATACAATTACAAATTAAGTTATAACCTCTGTAACCCAAATGATTCATTCAGAACAGCAATAATAGCCTCTGACAGGCATTGCGGGCATGACTGCTAGCAAACTCCACTGAAGTTGCTTCACATCTCTGATTAGTAGCTGTGTTTCAGTTACTTACAACTATGTCTACTTCTAATCACCGCATTGAAGTTCCACAGACTTGGCAGGTTTTCTGTGTCAAAGGGACAGGGGAGTTTTTAAGTTTCATCCAAAAAATTTCAACTCTTTATTAGAACATGGGAAGTCACCTGGAATGTATTTGGAGACAGGTATAGTTAAAACCAATATGAGATTAGCATCTTAAATAGATGAAAATCTTCTACATTTCCTATAACAATTTCTCTCCTTTAAAATGAGGATAATTCCATCTCTCATTGACACTGAAAATTCTCTGAAAAAAGTTGAGTTGCTCTAATCACAAACAAAATGCAAAAGACAAGAAAATTACAGACATTATCTTCAGAGCAGTTTAAGCAAACACACCAAAATATCAAAAATAAGATACAATTCCCACAGAATTAAAGGACAAGAACAACAAAAAAACCTTCCTGCACCTTTACACGTTTAAGGAAGCGACCACGTAACTACAGGCTGGCCCAGTTCCAGTTTGCATATTAATCTTCATTTGGGCATCTTCCAACATTTCATAAACCCATTTTCCTGGCGGGGAATGGCAGATATGATACACACACAGTGTCTGGAACTGACACGATTTCTGCCCAGTGGGTCCTTCCAGCATGGCATGAAATAAAACAACCTGTTCTACCAAAGGACAGAAGGACATAACTTCTATTTCACAGTATTACTT
Source organism: Aegotheles bennettii (assembly GCA_013398125.1). Classification (NCBI taxonomy): domain Eukaryota; kingdom Metazoa; phylum Chordata; class Aves; order Caprimulgiformes; family Aegothelidae; genus Aegotheles; species Aegotheles bennettii. The sequence continues at coordinate 15,839 of VZRW01006423.1, read as the reverse complement.
GTTCCCAGTGATTTTGTTAGGCAATAATCTTCCTTTACAAGTGGAAATTTGGAAGATTGCCACTGCAAATAGCTGCATAATAAATGAAATTGTCTGCCAAGAGTACTCACCTGTCATACCTGTCTTTCACATTTGGCAAGGATTTCATTCTGCCTTCTAAAACTTTTGGATATAGGCTGCATCTAACTATGCTTAGACAAGACAGAAACAGTTACATCATCAGCAGAGTATCTGGGATTTTTCCTTGAATACACCAGGTAGTAGATGAGTAATGTGCTAACCCAAAAAGTCACCAAGTTTGTCTTTCTCAAGAAGCCCAGTGCAACAATCTACGTTTCTTCCCTGTCCAGCCTAACCACAAAAATTTAACTTGATTGAGTTAAACTCTATTTAACCCAAATAATAAAGAACAAAAGAAATATTTTGCAGACTCACCATTTACCTGTTTTACTGATTTTTCTTCAGTAGTATCTTACCAAACATACGAGTTTTCTTTTAGATAGCCTACAACTTTCAAGACCCATGCTATGGCAAGCCACAGTGACACAGTCCTTCAGGGAGTAGATGCAGTGCTTGCACCTGCCAAGACATAATAGCTGACAACTAAGTGAAACTGAGGAGAATCCATCTAAATGAGCTTTGTAGCTTGAAAACTTTTCCTGTTTTTCCAGATAAGCTGGGCAGAACTGCAGAAGACAAGCTTTCCACATTGTAAATGGAGCAACAACCAAACTGAACCACATGATCCTTGCTCTCTTGAGCACTCACACTGAAGTCAAGAACAACTATTTGAAACAGTACATGTGGCTTTTGACAAGGAGGCACAAGCTTCTTGAAGCTGCTATAACTTTATCACACCTAAATATCCTGAACTTGGACAATAACTAGAAGATGAATGACAGAAAACAAGTTGGAGGGCAGACAAGAGAAGAACTCTTATGTTTCAGATGCAGGATCACCAGGAATCTTTTCCTTGTTCACAGACAAAGAGCCAGCTCAGAGGCAGAAAGCAAAATTATTAAAGCTGTGCCTTCATAGAGAAGAGTTAGGATTTAGCAATAAATATAACTTTGAAAAATGAAGTAAAGCATGTCTATGCTTGCACTAAGCTAGCAGAGACCTTTTTCAATTTGATTCCATAAAAAGTTATATTAGCCCCGGAGAGTAATCAAGACTTTGAATTTTCCACAGGTACTGGGGGGAAAACAAAACAAAAGTAGATCAAAGTATATAGTAAAGTTTAAGCCATCAAACTCTGGAGCCACAACAAAGACTTTATAATCTAAAAAAGATTAAATGGTTGCCATTTTAGAGTGTTTCTGTGAGTGAGAGATAAATGAGAACATGGTAAAGGTCCAAAATATACCAGCTGAATAAAACCCGATCTGTTACATTTTCCAAGATGATACTCTGCTCCATGAGCCTTATTAGAAAAAGCATGGTGAGTCTAGCCAATTTTTCCCTGAACAGGAAAACCCCAGCCCTGTACATCAACAGCAAAGAGTGTAACAAAGACCCTTTCAACCACAGGAAAATCTAACTAAGAAGAAAACAGGTACTGTGAAAGAACCAAGACTTCTATACCCTAAGCTATTTCCAAAGATGGAGTTTTACAGGAATACATGACTTTATTTGTATACCCTTACACCTCACACTAATGCCATATCACTTCTTTTAAAGTATTTCACTGAATAAAACAGGCTTTGACTGCAAAAGACTCGGAGTAAAGAACTGCACACACTTGCAGAGTTGTTTGATCACAGTACAGTTGCTCTGAGTTTTACACTGAGTATCCACAGCTCTGTTGACTTTACAAAGCACTTGGAAGGGATAAACCTCCAGCTACAGGCAACTTCTGAACATCAGCTCATGGCACTACCTCCTATATTGCTAGCCACTGAACAAACACCCATTGGGAAGGTTAATACAAAGCTTCAGTGATTAAAAGAAATATCTTTTAAGGGGCTCCTTTGAAGAAATTAAGACAAACAAACTAATTATTGTGACAGATCCTGGAAACACCTGATTGCAAACTGCAGTGGACTTGGCAATGGCACAATGAGTTCTGTTCAGAAGAAAAAAAGTGGGAAAAACCCCAAACCATCCACCCACTCAAACAGACCATCAATTTTTTTTTTCTCCAAAATTGAGGCATTTGTAAAACAGTTGTTCCTGCTATTGTAAAATAGCAGTTCCCACATAACAAATTAAGGATACAGAAATATGACTTAGTGATTGACTTCAGAAATTGATTGAATTGCAATGTACTGCTTCCTGCTAGTATTACCATGGAAATTGGTTATTTTTTTTAATAAGTGACTCTCTGTGGAAATGTTAAGTTTCCTAGGAGCACAAGTGAATTGCCATCAGTCTGGAAAGAATAAACCAAGAAACAGAATCAAAGTAACCCAGTAAAGTTTCTTAAAATCAGTGTTTGACTGTTTGCTACTTATGTATCTTATGTATCACAGAAACCTACGATCAAGGCAGAGGGAGCTGGGGGATTGAAAAAGCTTTTCAGAGTTCCCTGATTGAAAAGGTTTCACTGCAGACCTTCTCTGTATAAAATGTCTTTCAAAGACAAAAGTATTGAACTGCAGTTGGCTTTTCAGCAAAGCACAGAAACAAAAGGCATAGGATAAGAAAGCAGAGCACAGGAATACAAAGTGAAAAAGTGAAAGATGAGTTTGAAACAATTCTTTGAAATACGCTCTGTTGAGACTGATGTCCCCAGAATACATCATCTGAAAATCTGCTTTAAAGCACAGAATTAGAGGTCACAAATTAATTTATTCTTTGCTTAAAGCAATATCAAAATTATGTTTTGCTATTTTCTGACTTTAACAACAAAGGGGCTTTTTTGTTTGTTTGTTGTTGTTGGGTTTTTTTAGGGGGGTGGGGGGGGTGGGAGGGAGAACACGACACACACATTCCTTACCAGGTCCAGTGGCATTGGTTAAAACAACTGCAGCAGAAGGAAAAAAAAGTATTTCCTTCATTAACATTTAAATCAAACAGCCTGTCTGGCTAAAGTTAGGGAAATTTCATCCTTGAAACATAAGCTTGCAGCAAGAAGTATGAATGTGAGAGTTTACTTATTTCTGTCAGTGATGGTGCTACTGTGCCAGCTTAATTATGACCACATTGAGATCTTCGTGAGCACACCTACAGCAACAGAAAAACTGGTTTAACTGCTTTCAATCTCTTTTACTCAAATATTGTTCTAAGTCTCGTGAGCTCAAGTAACTCAAGTCACTGATTCCTTCCTGATATGATGGGCTGTACAGTATTTGAGTATGTTTAGGCAAACAAAAGTGCAAACAAAAGTCCAACAGCAACAGATAGACTTGGCTGTCTGCAATAGGAAAAGGCTCTAGGCCAAGTGAAGTACAGAGGTTTCTGGCTTTTGGTTGGGCTAGGAAGTAAAACAGCATTTTGCTTTCCCTGCTGGGTTACTTCTAGCACTGTTAGCACTGGATGTAACTAACAGGATAAAGTTCATCTGCGATCTCTTCTCAGGCCCCTTGACATCTCTCATGGGTGCAGCTGCAAGCCCCTAATGCTGCTGTGAGATCCCTCGTGCCGGCCACCTCACTGCCATCGCATCAGCCCTTTCTACTGACCTGTAGGGAAAGCAGTGTTTTGATTTGCACAGTTGGAACACACAACCAAACATCTTAAAAGCTTAGATGATTTTTATTTTTTTTTCTTTTTAGTATTTAGCACCTCAAAACTCAGAGTCTGCCCAGAGCACCAGTGTTGTGCTCCAAAAGGCCAATTGAGAACTTAGACAGGTTCAACACATAAATGATGTGGGAACCACCTTAGAAATACTTTTATGGAATGCACAGTCAGAGCCAACCAGCCTCTGGATTCCAGGATGTACACTAAAGGAACAGAAGTAACCAGCCTACTCCCTTTTAATGTATTACTTGCTAGGGTCATTATAACTTACTTGTAGCTGTTATTACTGTTCAGCTTTAAGAACAAACATTTTCACTCCAGATTATTTATGACCATCATAGGCATCTGATGTCATATGGCACCACACTTTTGCAAACAAAAAAAGCAATTGTATCTTTGTGTTTGTGGGGAAATGCATCTAATGGACACATGGTGCAAAGGTTCTTTAGCCAACCCCCTCCACCTCCAGCTATCCAACTCAGGTTGAACATAAATCACAAGGGTGCTGATTCTGTATAGCACAGGAATATTGAGAAAAGTTTAAGGAAAAAATGCTGCAACAGCTGAAGTCCTTGTGTTGCATATAAAGGCTCAGAGGCTAAGAGGACAGGCCTACATGTCCCATTCTTTCATCTACAACTTGTGACTCCAACTTGTGGCTGCACCAAACACGCAACAGGGGCTCCTCATAGCTTCTGCCTTCCCTGTTCCCATGTTTCTTCCCCAGCAGGAAAGGGTTCTGCTAACCAGAATATGCCTCTGGCAGTTTATCAGATCAAACATTCAGAAGATTCAAAATGAGAAATTCTCTTTAGTTGAGTGTGAACATTTGCAGGCTCTGCCAACAACCACCTCAGGTAAACACGAGGACAACATGATGCTTCTATTCTGGTTTCCTGTAATTGCTTCCAGAGAGAAGCAGTCAGAATCAGAACACACCTCCAAGCGAGAGTCTAACTGGAATTTGTGGAAAGATGAAATGAACTAAAAAAAAAGCTTTTCCAGCTTCTTTTCCCAGATGACAAAACCCTCTCTACTACCCCACTCATTTTCTCCACGTCTTATCAACACAGCTGCATAAGCACAGGAGATTTGAATCCTTCATGTCAAACCTAACTTCCAGGAAATGAAATCTCTCAGAAACTTTACAATGCATCATAAAGTTTCAAAGAATGCACGAGAAAACTGATTAAGTCTCAAGACTATTTGCTTTTCCTTAAATGCTGGCAGAAACATTTACCTCATCTTTGTTCCAGCCTTGATGCAATATTGTATGCTGTCAATTACATGGAAATTTCTCCAGTTTCCAACAGAGAAGAGCTCAGGCTGTGCAAGGTTAGAAGTGGGTGTTGATTTGAAGCACACCCAGCTGAGCTCAGTGTAGTCAGTCCTAGGATGCTGGATGAGAGCTAAGGGAAGTAACCCAGCCAGACAGCTCAGCACCTGTCCTGCATGAGATGGGGCTGCCAGCAAAGCACGTAAGATGACAGCCCACAGTGGGGTCTCCCCCAGTCAGCCACCTGCACTCAGGCTACTGCAGCAGGAAAAACAAGCAAAGAACTGAAGAAAACATGATGCATTATCCATATTCCTCTGGGCAAGCAACAAGCAAGCGATTTACTCAAACTACACAACACATGAGGGGTCAAGCAGAAGCAGAACAATTCTGCTCTCCAGTACAAATGCATTCTCACTGTCATATCACTTCAGAGTCCCACATCCAGCTCAAATCACAGAATCACTTGAACTGGAAGGGCCCTTAAAGGTCATATAGTCCAACTGCCCTGCCATGGGCAGAGACTTTCCCCCACTAAACCAGGTTGCTCAGGGCCCTATCCAACCTGGCCTTGAACGTTTCCAGAGATGGGCATCCACCACCTCTCTGGGCAACCTGTGCCAGTGTTTCACCACCCTCATGGTAGAAATCATCCCCCTCCCCACTTCCCTCCATTGCTTCAGGCACTGAGCACAGCTGGCAGATAGAGCTACATGGTATTTAGACACAGGCTTTGAAAGACAAAATATAGAAACTGATGCACTGCAAAGTGTATCTTTTTTTGTAGCTTTGAAAATTACCTGACAAATTACTTTGGGAGATTGAATGGTTTAGCAATTCAGTAGGGATATTAAGTGGACTTTGGAAAATAAGACCCTGATCAGGGTTGAAAGTATGCTCTTCTTCATTCACTTACTGCAACTTCATCCACTAGAACCCCAAGAGCTAAATAATAATACCAAAAGCACAGAGGCACAAGCAGGCATGTTTTTAAGTGGCCTTTAACTCTCACTGATTAGGCAGCAGGGTGCTCTTAGTAACCAAAGCAAAACTAAACGCAGCAGAACCAGGATACATCCTTCCCTCTTGGTCTGCCTGGGACACCTTGCCTACAGCACACGTTTTCAATTACATCAGTCCAGCATCCTTTTTTTTGTGCTTTTAAGAAGATAAAACACTAGATATGGCTGTGTTTCCTTTGAAGTATCTGAATGCCCATACTACTGCCTCACCACAGTGTCTGAGACACGTTAAGTGTACAGCCTAGCTGGGAGAGCTGTTAATTCAAAACAGAGCTGTGTAACTCTCACGGTTTAAAGCAAACAAAGAAAACATCTCTCTGTTGAGACTCACTCAACATTTTTTTCAGTATTAGGATCAGTTTACTCACTGGAAAGCAGCATGAAGCAGTAGTAAGAATGTCAGATTTATTGGGGGAAAAAAAAGAAAGAAAAAGATCAAAACTATAATACAAGTAGATAATTTTAAAATCTAGACTAGAAATAATGCTAAAATCCTTTCACAGCCCTCCAAATAAGATTTGTTTGTCAATGGGATGAAGTCTTCAAGAAAGTGAAAGAAACCCTCAAGAATTCAAGTGTACCATCACTATGTGTGTGTGTGTATCCAATCATTTAAAATATTTTGAGTCTTTTCCTCACCATCTATAGGAGTGTACAGCAATTTTCCCAGCAAATGACAATCCAGTAACTGACAGTTAAATTTAAGGAACTGAAAAGAAATTATTTCTTTTTCTACTGACTGACATTACAATCACCACAGATGTTATTATAAAGTCTTGTAACAAAAAAGAAAAAAAAAAGAAAAAAGTAATTTTCTGTTTGACTGTGTCCCTTTGTCAAAACTGAATACATGCTATGTCATGGCTTTCGGAGTATTTTTAGCTTAAAAAAAGACTTCCATTTTAGGTAATTACAGCCAAAGAGTATTGCTGATAAGTAAAATCAGTTTTGCTATCAATCAGACAAAGCTCAGCTCCTTGCTGCTCTGGTAATTAATTTCTCATTATTTATTTATTTCATGTAGCCAGAAGGGGTAGGAAGTTTTCTTCCTGGACATGTTTCCATTTAGAGTCCTAAATCATTTTACAAGTTTCATCTATGATTCAAGTTGAACTTTGTTCTAACAGCAGCAGCAGAACTTGTATCCACACAAGTGGCAAATCAGTTTAGAAATGTTTAGAATGATTGTGTTTGCGTGAGCTTTTGTATACCACTGCATCAATATTGAGGACAGTCTTAGAGTGGCATGCCACATATGCTTAGAAACAAAATATATTTTGGCCTAGCTACATTAAATACCTATATAAGATCTCATTTTCTTCTGGGAGAAGATGGAGACTAATTGGTAAGTTAGCTATAATCACATATTATAGAAGATGAACAGCTGGTTCATCCCTAGGAAAAGAAAAATCATGGAAATAAAAGACTTCTCCAGCTTTTTACGCAGCATTAAGTATTTACCCATAACATAAAGCACTGGAAAGTGCTGGAAAAGCCCTATCACTGTTTTAACAGTTTGGAAAGAGAAAAAAGTGAAATTAAGTTCTTAAAGTACATCAAATTATGCTCCATGATCCAAAACCAATTCCCAACCTGACTTTTGGTGTCAGCACTGATATACATACTTTTTACATTTTTAAAAAACATATTCAACCTAATCTCTACTACATTTAGAAGGGCAGTAATTTACACATTAAAAAATATGTTTGTATTCCCATAAATACATACTGCACTTGTGTTTTATTTATATAATTATATATTCACTAAATGCACTAACATATACTTGGAATCTAACATGCTATTTTAATAATATATGCTTGAAACTCAGCTGTGAATAAGTTCTACACTAACTCCACACAATAAATGTGTATGAAAGTATTCTTCAGTAAAAATTTCACCCTTCAAGAAAATACATATTAGGGTCATAATATATATTAAATTTATAAGAATCAGCATTGAAGACTTTCTGTCAAGATTTGATTTTTAAAAGGAGAAAGGAACGCTACTACATGTTACATTCAAAATTAAAATACAGATCTGAGAAGCTGAACACACTGCTGCAAGAAATTAGCAGCTCTCTGCTTCAAAGTTTTGAAATGAGGCTTACACAATGCAAAGTCCTGGTGATGGAAAGATTGGGCTCACAGTTACTAACTAGTAAGACAATAAGGAAACAAGCAAGAGAACAATACACAAAAAGGAGAGGAGATTGAAACTAAAAGTGGATTCTGGTCACAAGAGGTCCTCTGATTTGTCCTTTAATCCAGCTAGGAGATGCAATAAAAAAAGGTAAGAACTCAACTTAAGGAGAGACAATAAAGGACTGGCCTGTTTTGGCTTCTCTCCTCTTTCCTTAAATACATATACATAAACTTCCAAGCAAACAAACACTTCTCTTTGCTTCAACTGCCACCCACTGGAAAAGAAAAGCAGTATTAATTCCAAATTGCAATACCCTATATAGGTCAGAAAACAAGAAAGCATGCTTGCAAATTAACTGAAACAGAAAATGGAATAAAGCAACAAAAGAGAGCTCAGCTCCACTTCCTCTCCCTGCCACAGCCCCAGCCAGCAGCCTTTTGGACTATTTTGCCAAAGTTCTGGAGAGGAGCTGGAGTTTGTGAGGATGAAGTAAGAGTAATGGGTCTGGCAGCACCCCTCTGACAAGCACAGTGCAACAGGGGTGAGCAGCATCACACAGCCTGGCAGTCCTCATCGCTCCACGCTGCGCTGCTCAGCTGCACTCCAGGTCCATCTCTAACTGACATTGCTCCTCACTCTCCCCCTTGCTCTCGCCTTACAACAATAATCCATCAATTTCCTTGCCTAAGTGGCAGCTTCAGCATTCCAGCTTTCCCTCATGGGCAACTGCCATATACCCTTCAATGGGTACATGGGGTGTCCGTGGGGCAGGAAGCTGGGGGTGCAGATCCCATAACTTCATCTTTTAAGTAGCAGAGTAATGTGGAAAGGCTTGCTGAGAAAACAGTGTAGGCTGCAACAGAGCATCTGAAACTTACTCTAACTTCAGATAAAATCAACATCTACTTACACCAAAAGTACTTACCTAGGATAGCAATGAGGTATCTGCATGCAAAAGCATGCATGTCAAATGCAATGACAGCAGTATAACATTGCACAAACACAACCAGACTCACCCTTAACGAGAACAGACTGTTCTGTAGACATGTAGTTCTGGTGAACCTGCACCGAGGTTGTGATGGCTCAATCAGAGAAGTCAGCAATCACTGCTGACACCAGACCAAACCTGAATGATGCAGACATGCCCTGACTTCCCAGATGAAAAACTTGACCTCTGTTAAAATGAAAATAAATACATGGGGAGAATTAGATCCCTGAGAACCTTCCATATTTAAGATGTTCTCAAGTGTATATGTGATGAAGCAAGTTTTGCCAACAGAATAGCTACTCTGCAATTCTGGATGAGCTGATGTATAAATTGATTGCAGATTCCCTCCCTGTGAGGGTCTAAGGAAACTGGAAGAAGGGGAAAAAAAGCTTAAGAACCTAATACAATGCTGTTTCTTAAATAAACTTGTCAAACAGAAATCATAAGTATCAGGTCCTGTCAGTTATTGAGGAACACAAGCAAATGTAACATGAGAGAGCTCACATGATTTCCTGACAGACAAATCTGCCCTGGATATTTGGCAATCATCATCCCCAAGTCATTAGTAAGAATATTTATGTTCAGTGAAGGTCACAGTCATCGGCCAACAGACACATAAAGAAACAGCTAAACTCTTGTTGAGCAATTCACAGCTCAGCATGAACACAGCATTAATGGACCAGCAAACTGGATGTCCAGAAATGTAATCATCATGGATCAGTGAGTGCAAGAACCAGACTACCCAAAAAAAGTTTCTTTAAAAAAGCCAAAACCAGGTATCTATCAATACTGAAAGCATTTATAATCAAATCTACTCCTCATGTGCAGAGACACTTGTATGACTGACGGTTTCAGATACAGTTTTTTTTTGTTTAATCTATAAAAGGAAGAGAGTTCGTTACCAAAATGAAAGATCCTGGCAGAACCTACTTGATATGAGACAGCCATCTGTGCTCTCTTACAGAAATATACATTAAATACATTTTTTAAAATAAGCAAGAATAGATTTTACTTTCACAAGAGTTTTCCCACAGAATATTCTGATGCACAACTGTGTTCTTTAGCAATTATTTTCCCCAGTTCAACAGGCACTAACAAAATCAGTAAGGTACAAAATACTCATTTGGGCTCATAGTCATGCCAGCAAAATGCAGTCACCCAGAGGCATGACAAAACATCATAAGAACCTTGAGATAAAATGTACAGGGCAGTCAGTGCCATATTTCAAACATGACAGTCTTTCAAAGTTACTGCACTATGTTTATTCATCTTAATTTTCCTCAAGAGTACAAGTTAAGAATATAATGGGCCCTACTTACTACTAACTGGACCATATCTTCCTACCAAGTTTTCACACAGAAGGCCTTTTTTGAGAAGGAGAGACTGTTTCTTTTCAGAAAGAAATACAAGATTCTTCTTGCTTGAACGAAAGAGTCAAATACAGTCTCTTCCTAGAAAAGCACAGTTCAGCCATTGAACAATGTGTTAGCAATAGCTTACCTACACTGCCTGGGTACTCACTGGGGAATTTCCCACAAAAAGGCAGAGTGCAGAAGCCAACTTAACCTTGAGTTTGGCTGCTAGACATTTTTTATCATCTTTTCAATTCTCCATCAAGTTCATGCATCTAAATCTTAAAAAAAATGGCTATAAGTTAAAAAAAAGCTTTATCGTCAGAAAGACAAACCTGGTATCACAATTAAAAATCCTTCTTCCCTTAAGCTGTTCCTGTATTGAATATTGATACATTCCATGAACTGAAGTCAATCAGACATCATTGGTATGATGAGGAACAAGGTGGTACTGACTAAACACTCAGATTTTATGAGTTCCTTAGGTAGAAAAAACATGGCAAAACTTAAACAGCACTTCCTCAAGGAATCAGAGGATATGATAAACAATCAAATACATAAACAAGGATTTTACTAGATCTCTAATAAATAGGTCTTGATGGCAGAGAAAAAATATTTCAAACACTCAGAAAGTAACTTGACACTTGAGTGCTAAAAAAACCCATGCAGTTTTCTCTCATTGTCATCTCATCATTAAAAGTTTGTCACACAACAAAGAGCTAGGCTAAACCAACACAGGTCTAGACTTTCAGCTCCAAATCAGTAGCACGCATGACTTCATAGCTCAGTGGTAGGGAAAAAAAGCTGAGGCTGAACTTTAAATTTTACTGCATGTGTTTCCAGATAACTGTATTTATAGTGGGCAGTCAGGATTAAACCAAGTCTATAAATACTTATATCACTTACGAGACTGCAAAAGACTAAACATAATGCAAATTGAAGCCACTCATGCACAAACAGGCATCCCATTTTAGAGGTTTTCAACCACTCGGGAGATGAGAAACAAGATGTTAATTCACACAACTCCTCTGAGCCCAGCGAGGTGGAAAGGACTGCAGCCCACACGTACCTCTTCAGAAAAGCAGGGCACCCTTACTAAACTGTTTGGGAAGAACTTGTTTATTAAGGTCTCTGCCACAGACACACACAATACCCAGTGCAATGATACCTTGACCTGTTAACCCATCTCCTGTGAGCTATCCCAACTCCACTGTCACTACCAATAGGTAAAAGTGAAACCACATGGTTACATTTCAACCAAGCAAGACCCTAGTTTGCTCATAGCTCTAAGGGAAAGCACCAGGAATAGCAGGATAGGAATGGTGCATATCTGTTTTGTTCTCAAAGTGGGTAGCACCTTGGAATTCAAAATTACCTTGTTCTGGGGCATACCAAGTGGTACCTTTTTTTTTTTTTTGTAAGTTTGATGGTTGGCTGATCAAATGGGAGGAGCAGTCAGGCAAGTATCATACAAGACTTAAAAGCTCAATGTGCCTTAGCTTCATGAGTTATCTGTGATGGTCACTCCCAGACTTAATTGATCGTGATTATTATCATGTGCTTAAATATCCTTAAATAAGCTTTTCCAGATAGAACAATTACACTCAATAGCAAAGAAATTACCAGGAAACACATTAATTTCAGTAACAGGATACCGTGAAAAGTATCCTGTGGTTTTATGCACTTTCTCAGCTTGAGAAATATTTTTAAAGAATTGATTTTACAGTCTGCCTCTTTGTTTTGCAGCTATTGATACACATCTGTGCTGCACCACTTCCATCTTTTAGTCAGAAACTGTCAAATCTATCACCAACCAGAAAAGAGCAACAGCTAATTTAATAGGTTCAAAAAAATAACTTGCTTCATGGATGTCAGGGCACCTTTCTGTCACTAAAAGGTAGACAGTGTCCCACTTGCATAAATAATGAAAAAAAAAGCCAACAGAAAATAATCTGAAACACGCAGGTGTATCCATCAAATTTCCATTCTCTGTATCAGTGTTACTTGTAATAACAGACCCTGGTCTAGATCAGACCAGAAATAAATCTTGGCCACTCTTGCCAAGGACAGATTTGCGAGGTCACCAGTACTCCTGCACCAGATCTCTCATTTCTCTGCCTTTCCTAATGTCTCTGGTAACCGCAGAAGCACACTGGTGCAGCTTCCAGTCATAAAAGCAGTATGTATGATCTAGGTTGCCCTGTAGAGCTAGAACCAGTACACTGCTTCCTACAGAGCAGTAATGTGCAAAATTACTCGAGTATCATGAAAAGCTAATGAGGTAGCTCTCCTTTAGAGAGTGTAAAAACTTTCTTACAGACAGAAACAGCTGCCTTTTAAATGAGAACATAACACGAGCCATTTCAGCATTATTTTACCCAGGCTGTAAAGAGCTCTCCCAGGCCCATCTCTGTTAATTGCATCTTTGCAAAGCACAGCCAAGCGGATGCAGAATTACTTTTAATGTGCTACCCAAATAGCTCTGAATGGGCACAGATAGCTTTCCCCATTTCCCTATTGCTGCCAGTTGTCCTTTGGCTCCACATAGAGCTCTACAGAACCAAATTCTGCACTCAGATTATGCAGGTAAAGGAAGATTCAGAGAAAAATGACAAGTTTTGTCATGAAGCAAGGAAAACAGTTAAAAAACCCACTGGAACACAAACTGTTCTGGTGCTTTTGGACAGAACCTGGTAACTACGATAGAGAAGCTGCATTTTATGTAAAGATTGCATAATCTTTCTCATCAGCAGATGATTAACAGAGGAATTCAGTTCTTAATTAAGTAAGCCAGCCCCCAGACTCCACTGGTAAATCCCTTCTTGTCATCTTTCACATTCATCTCTGACTCATCTGTAACAACCATTTCAATCCTTATAACCCATTCCTTTTTTCCTCCATTCTTTTTACAGTAGGTTAAGTACATACTTCATAAACTCACAAATGAAGGGGATGGTGGACTACAGGTACACAACACATTTGGACTGCACCATGAAGAGACACACCTGAGTTAGCTTTAGGGAACTTAAATACCAGCATCAATGAACTCAGCACAGGCACATACCTCAGTGCTGGCTAACACCCACAAAGTATTTACATTGTACAGTCCACAGCTGAGGCTTGTGCTGCTGCAGCTTCACTGCTGATCAGCTAGACTGGAGTGAACTTTGATACATCCACGGGTGCTACAGCCCCACCTCCAGTTGCAGTGCAACTGCGGAGCGAGAGGTGATGAAGGGGCTCCTGGTTTTGGGAGCAGCAGCCAGAGCTGCAGCTACTGATGGGCAAAGCATCCACAGGGCAGAGGATCTGTGCCTCTGCACAGAGGCAGGGTGACAGTGAAGTCCTTCAAATGCAGACAAAGAGGGATGGTTAATTGAAACTATTAGGCCCTGAAGTACTCAACCCTAATGACAGTGGCTTTTAGACATCAAAATAGACTCAGAGGGCTGAAAGCTTCTATGCTTTTCCCAGGAAATCTGTTATTTTATTAAAAAATGCCAGTCATCTTTCCAGGTTTTATTGTCACTTCCTTCATCTAAATAGTGTCAAATAATGAAGTTCTCTTTGAGAAATTCTTCTAGAGATTTCTCCTTAACAAAGCAGCTACATAATTTCCTAAGTTCTCTAGTTTAGAAATAGTTTGTTTTAAATATAATTCCTTCTTTACAGAGTATCTTTTCAACTATGCTGTATAATCAAAAAGTGAAAACTGTTGAGCTATTTCACTGTTCCATTCAATTTGAAAATTATGACCCTACTGTGTAATTCTGCCTAATTAAAAGATGGGTTATAATTCATAAAGTACAAAATGGAAAAAAAAAATTGAGAATGAGCTTGTCCAGTGAGCACACAAGCACCTTCCTGATGAGTTATGTCACACACATTCACTGAACAGAATTGCCTTATGACAGTCATTAACCACACATCCATCCTAGCCGTGTAACAGAATATAGCTTTCTATACATTTGTATCAGCCACTGAGTGGCAGCAACTCCTTCGTATCTAAATCTGAATTATGAGATGTAGGATGAAAATTTCAAAGTATTGCTAACAATTAATTCTTTTATGCTCTAAATTCTTTAACACATTACATACAACCACACACATAATGCCTAGTGAAATACCTTACAATGCGTTTCAGTTCTTAAACTTTCAAAGTTCCAAAAGTTATGTAACTTTATTCTGATAATCAATACTTCCTTAGAAGTTTGTTATATTCAATTTTACTAAAAGGTAACTTTGAGTAAAAATATGTGGATCAAGTAAATTGAAAATGCCAGCATTTAATAATTCCTTAAACTAAACCACAGACCTGTATTTTATTATGAAACCCAAGGTGAGGATGAGAATTTTTTTAAAAAATAAATCTAAATATATATGTTTTGCAGCCTTATGTTTGCTTCTTTCCTCAGTATATGCACATTCCCATAGTGGTGTCTTGGGGTGACTGAAATCTATCACTCCAAATTTTTTACTACAGCCATTTTCAGGAACTAAAACAAACAGGAAACACTGCATGGACACTTTTGAGAAAAGATGTTTGTGAATTATTGCTTAACCACTTAATAGCACTTCATAGTCTTTTGTTCATAAAGCTATAGTGGTATACTTGGTTATGGCTTCCTATTTGGACAGCACAATGCTGCACAGCATTATTTGATTGATGGAAAGCCAAGGCTTATTACACTGTTAATGTACTAATGACTGTACGAGGCCAAGGCCCAAATGAGATTTAAAAGAAACTACACACACAAGTGCATGCAGGGTTTTGACACAGCCTATTTGCAGAGATGTTAAAAGTTGTAATTCAGGTTTTAAGCAATCTATACAAGAAGGAAAAGATGCAGCATGAGAACCGATCACCCCACACCTGCCTGCTCTGCAGACTCAGTCCTGTCCTCAGGAGCTCTCAGGAGGTGGGGTACAGGGCAAGGCCACCCCTGCACACAGTGTCCAGGTGGCTCTGGACTGACACTGCTCTGTGCCACCTCAGCGATCGAGGAGCGAAGCGGTGCAGCAGCCTGAGCCCACAGCGAGCAGATGTCAGACAGAACCCTGGAATGCCACAACGGAGCTATTTGCACATTTCACACTCCAATGCGAACGGGGAATTCTCTCGCGCCGAACCGAGCCCTGGTTTGTGCGAGGCGTTCGCCCGGCCCGCACGCAGCGGGCACCCCCGCTCCTTCTCCCATTGTCTGTCGGCACCCAGCTGGAAACGCGGCCACCTGAGACACCCGCACTGTGCCTGCTCCGAGCGTGCGGGACACAGACCCAGAGCCTCAGCGCGGCCGGGTGCAAGGGGATTAAATAAAAAGAACTTGGCGCTGCCAGACTTGGAGTTTCTGGTGCGAGGAAGCTCCGCGTTCACA
>VZRW01006422.1:1442-15654 GCA_013398125.1 Aegotheles bennettii | reverse complement strand
GGGGACCGGCGCGGGTCCCGCGGGGAGCGGTGCCCGGTGCCCGGGTAGGGAGCGGTGCCGGCGGGAGCATCCGTACGGCGGAGGGAATGGTGCTGAGCTCCGGGAGAGCATCACGGCTCCGTGCAGCTCCAGGCCCGGCTCCTCCGGGCTCTCCTCCCGCCGCAGGGGCGGCTCACTCGGTGAGCCCGGCTGCTGCTTCCCGGTGCCTCGGGCTCTCGTAGCAGCGGCTGCGGGGGGGTTGAGCGGCGTTTGGGGACGCGGTGGCACCCACGGGGACAGCAGGGTACGGTGTTTTGTTGTAGCTGCTCAGCTGCCGAGGTGGGAGCAGAAACTCCAGGAGCCCCAGAGCCCGTCGGGGCTCCTGAGGGGGGAGCCCAGAGGAAGGGGGTGGCTTCATCCACTGGAAATGGGTCCTGGTGGGGCAGTGACTGTTCCGCGGTGACAAACCCAGCCCCTGTGCCCCCAGGGGGCCTTTGGGGAGCAAAATATCTGTTGCTGCCCCAGAGCCCAGGGTGGCTTCATCCATGGGAGATGGGTCCTGGCAGGATGGTGACTGTTCCATGGTGACAAACACAACCTCTGTCCCCCCAAGTTCTTGGTTAACTGCAAAACATCCATTGCTGCCACATCTTGAAGGACTGTGAGGAAGTTTTGTGCCTTATCTGGGAAGGACCCCAGGTGTGCTTGGATGGATGCGACGCCACCCTGGGGTCTGTGTGGTCCTGGGGGGGGGGAGCTGAGAGCGCAGGCGTTGCTGTGAGCAACAGGTTTGTGGTGCTGAGTCCCATGCCATCCACTCCAACCTCTCTCCTGTCAATGCTGGGGGTGCTGCTGGGGCTCCACAGGAGCCGTGGCAGTCACAGCAGCTCCCTGCTCACTGCCAGTGGCTCGCTGCACGCCACTCTGCCAGCAGGACTAAATACAGCACTGCCCCCATCCCCGCTGGCCTTTGGCTTGCTGCTCTTGTGTGTGGCTGCTGGAGGGCCTGACCTTGGCTGCGTGCAGGCTCGTAAGGAAATCGGAGGGCAGGGAGCACCCTGAGGTGCTATTTTAAGTCTGATGTTGAACAACTTGCATCTATCTACTATTCTTAGCTTTTTGTGTGATGGGTCAACATATATTTGGGCTGCTCTGCTTGCAGTGGGACATGGATCCTGCTCTGGGGCTCCTGAGCCTGCTCCAAGCCTTGGTTCAGACCAAAAAAAGATGATTCTGATTCCTGATGGCTTGATGTGCCATGTTGAGTCCTGGAATGTCCCGTTAATATCCGATACTGCCTTGACTCTCAAAATCTTTCACCTTTTTTTTCAGCTTAATTGTTTAAAAGGTGAAGGAGCTGTGGCTGGAGGGTGTGGAGGATCCGGAGCAGCGTAGTGTGCAGGCAGCTCCAGGACAGTGTTGGTTTCCATGTGCCTTTGGAGTGTGGGGAGCAGGTAAAGCACAGCCTATGAGCACCTACAGGGCTCCAGTGACTCCTCTCCATGCTGGAATCATCTCGGACTCCTCTCAATTCTCAACAGCTGAGCACTCAGCTACTTCCATAGCAAAAGCCAACCTCTAGAGGCAATCTTTCCTTCCATGATACCATGGGCTGGCTCAGGGACATTTGTTTTAAGATAGTGCCAGGCAGTGCAGGTCCTTGAGGCTGTTTAGGTAGGTGCTGGTACCCTGTCAGTGAGGGAGCACCATGAAACAGGGCTCCTGGGGAAGGATTTCAGTTACAAGATGGCAGTGAAGGGGAGGCTGGCTTGATGTGTGGGGAGGAACGAAGTAAAATGAACCATTTGTCTGGTTTTGCTGGGGACAGAGCTGGTTTGGGTCCATGTGGATTGGGCAGTGTCTTAAATAAAACCATCAGTGATGTGTTCATCCTTTGTGAGCTCGGCCAGCCTTCATTGTTGTGATGCTAGGTGATGAGGAGTGGAATTATCTCCATTGCAGCAAAGCTCTCCTGCATCTCAGGAGGGATCAGCTCTAGAACTGCTCTGCACCCTGGCAGTCATCAGCTCTCCTTCCTAGCCCCCAAAACCACTATGTGTGTGTGTAGCAGAGAGGTGGTCATGGCATCTGCTGGGAAGGGGAAGGAATGCCAAGTGCTTTCTGACACAGGAAATGAAATGGCAAAGCTTCTGATGAAGTGGGTGTAGCCCAAAGTGTTTCGGTCAGCGTGCTTGAAAGAGGGTAGCGTGCAGAAATGGTGGAGTCAGCTGTTTTCTCCCCTTGGGGTATGGAGTTTGAAGTCCTCTTATGCAAGTTCTGTGAAGTTGGAGCAGTGCTGTGAAAACACTCCCAAGTGCTAGGCAGAAGCCAGAGACCTTTCCTGACAGTGACAGCATTGGGGGAGAATAAAGCTTCATCCAAACCCTGGAAAGGAGAACTTCCCTCCCCTGGAGCGCGGGAACGAAGGGCTGGAGCAGTTCTACATAAACAGATAAGAAAACACTGGTTTTCATGTTTGCTTTTGTTTGGTAGAGCTCCAGATAAGGAGCTGCTAGAGGCGAGTGATCCTTGTGCAGTCTGGAAAAGATATTGTGAAGGTCACTGACTCTTCTGCAGCAGGGATGGCAGTTCTGTGCTTCACGGTCTTGCCTTGTTCACAGTGTGGTTGGGGCTATCTATGGGCTCATGTTCCTGGGCTCCAGGTCAAAGTTAAGCCCTGTGTTCCGAGGGCATGTGGAGCAGTGGGCAATGGCATGAATGAATTTGAAGACCCTTGCCTGCAGAATTAAGAACTTGATGCTTTTGTTCTGTTCGCAGTCGGTCCGGGCTGCACTCGTGTGTTGCTCCTTCAGCCTGGCTCTGCCTCCTCTCCTGTGAAACAGGGCTGAGTTCTTGCAGTGACCCCTCCAGGAGAGGGAATTTAGGGACAGGGAGTGTGGAAGCTTTGCTCCCTACAGCTAGTGAGAAGCTCATGTGGAACAAAGGTGGTGCAGAATTCTTCCACAAGGTCTTCTGCTGCAACTCGTGCCTTGACAGCACTTGCTAGGAAGCTGCCATTTCTCATCCCCCTCTTTCTAGAGCAACCTTCAAGTGTATGGTCTCCATGGTTTAGCTAAGTAGAACTTGGCCAAAGCAGTGCTCCAAGCTTGTGTCCATGGGTGAGTTCACTCACTAAGGTGCCAACACAACAGGGGGCTTGGTGGTCCTGGGTACAACAGAATTTCTGGTGTGATCCTGGCATGGGGCAGAAGCACCACAGCTCAGCCTGCCCTCACCCCACGTTCCTCTGTTCTGCTGCAGGGATCTAATAGGGCACTAAGTGCAGTTTTAAAAGCAATTAGTCACGTTGTTCTGCAGAATTAAGGATTAGGCATGGAACTTCCTGGTGCTCCCAGCGTGGTGATGGCTCTTGTTGCTGATATGGAGTCAACCAAGTGTTAAAACCCATGGCTCCGGGGCAGTGTCAGTGACTGTGATGTCTTGTTACTCATGAGGCATTTTCAAGGATTCCTGGAAAGGAGAACCACCCTAAACCTAGGAACCCTTGTGAGGGGAGGCGTGTGGGTTACACGGGCTAGAGGAAGGCTTGAAGGAGCTTGGTGGGTTCTTTGGGTAAGGTGTGCTCCTTGGCTGGTGCAGCTATGATCTTTGCGTCCTCTTCCAGAGAGCTGGATCAGCTTCGTCGGGTGCATGAGTGCTTCTGGCTTTGGGGTCTCCTAACAGCAGTCTCGGAGCTGTGTGTATAGGTTGTGTAGCTGTGTTTGGGGTTGGTCTGAACTCAGATGGTCCCATCCCAGAGCGGTGCTGCCTGCTCTGATCACATCTTGGCATCGGCCGCTTGTGCTCGGCGCTGGGCAGCAGCAGCCTCTTAGCAGGGCCCTGAGAAGCAGCAGAACTTGGCCTTGATAAGCTGGTTTAGAGGTGACTGGGGGAAGATGGCTCCATTTCACTGGAGCTGGGCCTCAGCTAGCCTTGTGGAGCGGTGGAAAGCCCTCTCCTGCCCTGCCTGGTTGGGGGCAGTTGCACTTCGTACCATCCTGCTTGCCCAGTGTCTGCGTGGGACTGAGCTGTCACAGCAGGGCAGTGGCCTTGAAATCTCTGATAGAATTGTTTTGGAGAAGCTGCTTTGGAAAACAGCCGGCTGCTGGGGCTGCTTCAGAGGCTCTGCAGATGTCAGGAGCAGATGTGTGTATTGGAGGCATGAAAAGGAGCTGGTGTGAGAGGTCCTGCTGCACTTGTCCACGGCTGTAGCTGCCAACAAAAGGTAACTGAGCTTTCTGCCAGTGTAAATCCCATTTACCTCTCCATTAAAACCTGTGTGTGAGTCTTTAGGAGGTTTGGGCATGAGGCTGTGGAGAAGTTGTGACTTTCACAACCATTGGAGTGCTCCTGAACCTGCACAAGTCAGCTTTTCACTCGGGCTGTAACACAGCTCCTGACAATGGCAGTGACCAGTTCCCCAGTTAGGAGTCATTCCAGAGCTCCAGTCTGCAACTGGGCTGACTGGGAGGCTGACAGCTCTTTGTGGAGGGCAGTGCATGTTGTCTGTGGGAAGACGGGGTATTAGAGCTGCTCAAGCTTCATGGGGCAGAGGGTTTGTGCCCCTGGTCCATCTCATGGGTAAGCACTGGGTCTGTTCCTCCTTCCTCTGCAGCGTGGACCCTGCTGTGGCCAGGCTTCTGGAGTTCTCATTAATCATATTAATGAGTTGGAGAACCAGATTGGTGCTGTGCTCTGCTGGTCTGGGCTCATGGAGTCTGGTGGGTCCCACACCCACTGCTGGTCCTGCTCGTGGGAGTTGCTGGTGAATTTGGGTCCCAAAGCTGCCTGGTCTGGGTGGGAGAAGGTAGCACAAGCTTCCTGCTAGCAGTGGCTCGCTGCCCATCCAGTGTTAGGTGAAGCAAAACCACTCGGTAACTTCAGGGGTTGCTTTGCCAAGAAATTCGTGTAATGCTGTCAGCTATTTAACAAGATAAATACTTCACTGGGGCTTTTGTCTTGAGTATTTTTGATTTGAAGCCAACAAATCCCCAGTGAAATGGTTTCTTGCATAGCTGAGAGCAGAAGCAGCCCTCTTGGGTAACTGGATTCTTCAGGGTTGGGTGTCTTAAGTACCACCAGCTTTCAGAGGAGCCACTGGGTGAGCACAGGGCAAAAATATCAGGTTCTGTAACTTCTGACACCTTAAACTGGCAGTGTCCCTGTGGCAGGTGCCTGGTGAAGGGGTTAACAGGGGGACCTGACAGGAACTGCCCTGCGGAGATTGGGTCCTGGGCTGGTTTGTTTGAAATGAGCTCCTGTGCTGTCCTCCAGTGTCCTGCCAGCTCTGGGAGCTGCCTTGCTCTGGGGTGGACCAGGAGTGGGTCCTGGGCAATGTGAGGTGCTGAGAGGAGCTGCAGGAGTGGTAGATGTGGAGCTGTTGGACAGCATCGGGCACTGAAACTCGTCTTTGATCTCAAAGCAGATGAGATCTTGGAAGCTCTTGGAAGAAGCAGGCTTGTGGTTGCTCCTGGTGGTTTCTGTCTTCCCTGCTAGTGTCAGTGAACGGTCCTGGCTTAACAGCAGGTTTCTGCCTTGCCTCCTGGTCAGAACAATTTGAGGGTGGATGCCTCTGTGGGTCAGAGCATGCTCAAGTGCTGCTGTATTTCAAAAGCTGGGTTCTCCAGCCGGTGATGCTGATGGGCTCTGGGTCAAACCCTGGGACTGAGCTTAAGCTGGAGACGTGGTTTATGCTGGATGGGGCAAGTGTTTGAAACCCTTGGGTAAGCCCTGCTCACAGGACACTGCTCCAGCTCAGACCCAGTTTAATTTGCTTTAAGCTTCTTATTGGTAGGATTCTGGTGTTTGCTGGGTAAGTGCTGGGTGTACTCAGCACACCCAGGGTTTCCTCGGTGGCACACGAAGAGATCAGCTTTGGGTTTTCTTTGCAGTTGACTGTGCCAGCAAGAAGCTCGGTGATGAGAGTGGAAGGGAAAGTGGTGATACTGAGCAGATGCAATCAGTTGTAGCATTTATCACTGACGGGAAGTGGGAGTTGTGATGGGAACAGGAGATGTGTCTAAATCTGTAGAACCGTGCTCTGAAAGAGCTCCTGTTCTGCTGTGTGCAGCTGGGGAAAGGGAAAAGCACTGAGGCTTCACTTGTGGTTGGCTATGGGTGTCTGGCAGCTTGTCCTGCTGCTCTCACCATGGTTTGGTGCCTCTGCACAGCCCTGGGGGTTTGGTGCTGGAGGTGGGATGGTGATTCTGGTGGTGCTGGATTCGAACAGTCTGCTTGTGAAGAATGTGGGCAGCAGCTGGATGACCTGGGATGGTGTGGGGTGAGGGCAATGGGATGGGGTGTGGGAAGTGGTGGGCGTTGGGTGTTACCTCTGTGTTTGGATCAAACTGTGTTGGGTGGTGAGTGCCTTCAGCCTGAGCCTGGGGAGCAGCCATTCCTGGTGACTCCCCCGTGGCAGGCTGCTGACACAGTGGCTCGGTGGCCTTCAGGGTTGCTCTGAGGTTCAGCATTTAATGGCTCATGTGAGCACCTCTAAGTTAACAGACTGAACAGAGCAACTCCCTTTGTCTGAAGGGCTGCTCCAGGAATGGCCTGTGGACACTTCTGTGTTGTGTTGGTTGTCTGGAGGTGCTGTGCTGGGAGCCTGGGAGAGGAGGAAGGAGCTAAAGTTCAACCTCAGTTACCTCCATGAACCGAGTAATTGTTGTTTAATAGACAAAGCTCTAATAACACCCCTCGGTGTGCTGGCTGCTCTTTGCTTGCCTCACCCTAGCAAGGTGTGTGTGACACGTACACCCAGTGCGAGTGCTCCACGACCCATGGGGGGATGTTGTGTTACCCTGAAGAGGCTCAGCCCCTGCCCAAGGAGCTGCTGCCTGGCAGAAGCTGCCGTGTGGTGCTGTGGTGGGTGCAGCTGGTGACTTCCCCACGTGGGAAGCAGTCCCCACCTGCCTGTGCTGATGGTGGCTGCAGATCAATCCCACCCTCTGGAACTGGTACGGCTGGTCCATGCCTGTGTCACTTAACTCTGACCTCCTCTTCCAGTTGCAACCTGCCTCCAGGTGGATCCCAGAGCAGAACCTGCAGCATCCTTAACCCTCGGCACTCCTGCACTTAGGCCACAATGGCAGGTCGAGGTGGAGCTGCTCGACCGAATGGACCAGCTGCTGGAAACAAAATCTGCCAGTTCAAACTTGTTCTCTTGGGCGAGTCGGCGGTGGGGAAGTCCAGCCTTGTCCTGCGCTTCGTGAAGGGGCAGTTCCACGAGTACCAGGAGAGCACGATCGGAGGTGGGTGCCAACTGGGAATGCCTGTGGCTGGGAGGTGCTGGTATCACTGGGGCAGGCCGGGGGGTGTCAGAATCATTAATGGCCATTCCGAGCCATTCTCTGGGGGTTCTGCCCTAAACAGCCAAGCAGCAAATGCTTTAAGTCCTGGTTCACAACTCCTTTGGTGTGAAGATCAACGCAGCAGAGAACAATGCTATGGCAACCGTGAGCACTGCCTCTAAGGTGTCTTCACTCCCAGCTCTTGGATTCCTGCTTCTAATTAGAACAGAGGCTGTCAGCTTGGTTTATAGCCCTTAATTATCTTTTCAGACCATGACCTGGGATTTTGGGGCTGTTTCCAGCCTGATATGGTTAACTGCTCCCACAGTTCTTTCAGGTCCAGTAGTTCTTTAGCTTGAAATCATTAGCACAGGGTCACCAGGCAAAGGTCAGTGCCTGGCTCTGGACACTGATACTGGGAGGTGTGGTGCTGGGAAGAGGCTCGGCTGGTCCCTGTAGTAACCCCTGCAGGGAGGGAGTGTAGCTCTGAGTGCAGTGTGTGGGCAGGCAGGGCTCGATGCTCTGCAGCAGAGCTCTGTGGGTGCTGCTCGCTGTCCAGCTGTGGTCTGCCCAAGGCTGGTGGCCTTCATCCCACCTGGTGTTACACTGGCTGGAGCAAGAACATAACCAGGTGCTGAACTGGGGGGAGAGTGGTGTAGCTGGGCTGTAACTGGGCTGACTCCTGTGCTCTGGCACAGAGATGCTCCCGAGAGCTGGTCCTGGCAGTCATGATCTGGGGAAGGGATGGGCAGTGCTGCTGCTCCGGTGGCCGTCCTCTGCTTGGGCTCTCGGGGCCACCTTCCTGTGTGGTGGCACTCACATTCCTGTGTGTGAGGAGCTCTGATACAACAGAGCCACAATCCCACAGCGAGTGGCACCCCACCAGCCTCCATCCAGGGCTTCTGCTCCCTCCAGTGCAAAGCGGCGCTGAGCCAGGGCTGGCACTGCAGGGGCTCCCAGCTGGAGGTGAGGCAAACCCACGCCTTCTCTTCCAGCTGCCTTCCTCACACAGACAGTCTGTCTGGATGACACAACAGTGAAGTTTGAAATCTGGGACACGGCGGGGCAGGAGCGGTACCACAGCCTGGCACCAATGTATTACCGCGGGGCTCAGGCAGCCATCGTGGTCTACGACATCACCAACACAGTGAGTGGTCCTGGGGCTGCGTGGGCTCGGTGGGAGGAGGCTTCTGTGGCTGCCCCTGGTGCTTCACAGCTCCCCGGGAGTGTGTCTGGGTTCCCAGCCCCTCAGGGTTTCTCATGGCCTCTTCCCAAGGCTGGCTGAGCTGATAAAGGATCCTGCTACAAAATGCTGTAGAGGCATTACACTCCTTACAGGAAAGGCTTCTAATCATATCTTTGCTGTGGATTCGTGAGGGGCTGCCCTTCCTGACTGCTGCCTCCTGTTTGCTTCCAGGATACATTTGTACGAGCCAAGAACTGGGTGAAAGAGTTGCAGAGGCAGGCTAGCCCCAATATTGTAATTGCACTAGCAGGAAACAAGGCAGACCTTGCTACCAAGAGAGCTGTGGACTTCCAGGTGAGTGGGACTCCAGGTCGGTTCTTACCTGAGCAGGTCAGAGCAGCTTTTTGCTTAAGTGGGGGAGGTGGTGGCTGTGTGGGAGAGTGGAAGTCCAGATTTATGTGCTGAGGACCCTGGGATGTCACACGGAGGAGGTTGCAGCCTGCTTTTCCCATATGCTCCTTCCACAGCTCTTGTAGCTCCCGTGGGTGACAGTTGTGACAACCACAGAGGATAAGGCCCCGAGGGCACAAGCTGCTGTCTCTGCTCTTTTCTGGTGCCTTACTCACCTGGGGCTGTCTTCAGCAGGGTACAAACAGCATCTTTTAGATACAAGACACGTGAAGGATCATTCCCAGCTTGTTCTCTGCTCTTTACAGCTCTCACCTTGTCTAAGGCAGATTTCCAAGGAGAAGCTCTTATCTCAGGCCTGGGCACGGGATTGCTTGCAGTGCATTTACAGTGTGCACTGCTCTCCCAGCTCACCCATGCACGAGGTGTTGTGCTGCTCAGGATGTGCTGTGTCTGCATTTGGTTTGGTGATGCTGTCCCAGCTCAGCTGCTGGGCCACCAGCTGTGGGGTGCTGTGGATGGTGAACGTCTCCCAGCTGTCCTGGCAGGGGGCTGGGGATGTCTGGTCTGGGGTAGGACAGGGTTTCTTTTGGCTGCCTAGTTTGCCAAGTGAAGCGTGTGTAGCCTGCTGAGGGCTCCCTTTGGCAGGATGCCTTCACCACTCTGATGTGGTTGTTTGTAGGATGCACAAACATATGCAGATGACAACAGCTTGCTGTTCATGGAGACGTCAGCGAAGACAGCGATGAATGTGAATGAAATCTTCATGGCAATAGGTAACAGCTTGTGTGCAGGGGGGGGTGGGAGCAGCTCTGAGCACCGACACTGCAGTCTACTGGAGGACTCTGGGAGCTCCTGTGTCAGCTGGGTCTCCAGGCTGTTGCTGGAGCAGATGCCCAGTGTGCTCTGGCAGCCAGTCCTGGAGCATCAGGAGCTGTTGCTCTGCAAACCCTGTTCCCCTTTATCTGGGGTGGTGAGGAAGGAGCGGGATTGATAGCCAGAACTGGGAGTGGGTTTGTTTGCACTTGTGCTGCTGCAGTGTCCTCATCCCAAACACCTCCAGAGGTGAGGGCTTGGCTGGAGCAGGGCTGAGCCCAGCCCGTGCTCTGCAGTGGGCAGGAGGTTGCCCTCTGCAGAGGAGCCACTAACATCTCCTTTCTTTCTAGCCAAGAAACTGCCAAAAAATGAACCCCAGAACGCTCCGGGTGGCCCAGGTAGGAATCGGGTGGTTGACCTTCAGGAGAGCAGTCAGCCCAGCAGGAGCCAGTGCTGCAGCAATTGAGCAGCCATTGCCACCCGACGGAGCCCTCGGATGACGAGACTGGAATCCACGCTAACAATCGCACTTACCGTAGAGCGGCTGCTGCCAGTGGCTGCTGTGATTTCTCCATCCCTTTCTGATCATAGGCTGGAGGGAGTTCTTCCACCTGCACCTTTCTGTACAAATACTAATTCAATTCTAAGTCTTAAGTCACTTTTTTAATATATGAACTTCTGCTCTTCCCTCTTCCTGGTGGTGGTGGATGCATGACCCGGTGTCTGCCCGGCCAGCTCACCCTGTCCCACTGGGGGGGAGCTGGTGGCACCCAGGTCCCACAGTACTGTAGTTCACTATTGGAAACAAAGGGATATTGAGACTAGACAACCGTGTTTAAAATCTCCCGTTTGTAAAAGCTGAGGCTAATACCAGTACGATATGCTTAGAACAACCACTAAACTGTAGCATTATGGTGACAAACTCTGGCTTTTCGGCCACTTATTGACCAAATCAATTATGAGTATTCTAGGGTGGGGCAGAGGGAAGCAAAACTGGTTTCTTCTGTATTTTGTATTGTATGTTTCTCCATGTAACCAATCAGTATCTTGTCAATATAGTACATACAACTAGCTGCCTGTTGTCTTCATTTGTGTTGGACTCTAGCATGCCAACTCTTTTTTTTTCTATCTCCAGTTCTGTCGTAATGCACTAATCCTGTTGCAACTTTTTGCAAAGATCTTGTATAGAAAATTGTCCTTTTTTTGATGGTTGTGATGCCACTAATGTTGTTAACCCTGCTCCGGTGTGAATACACATGGTTTACTGATGTACAGAGGTGGGGTGGGAGAAACCTTGGGTAACTTGTCAGTGCAAACTGTGTGTTACAAAAGCCTGTAATCCCACGCAGTGTGAAGGGAGGCATTAAAATGGCTTCTGTTGCCAGACTCTGGCTGATGTTGGCTGCTGCCTAGTGCCTAATGCAATGTCTTCTGCATCCTGGTATTTAAGAGGAACTGTCAACTTTAGTCTTCATCACAAACTTCAGTTTTGTGTGATTAAAAAAGAAATAATTTTTATAAACCTATCATAACTACCGATGCTCATGTTTGTTCATCAGCTCAAACCCGAAGGGGAGGGGACCAGAGGTGACAGTTGTGCCTGTGGTGTGTACAGCCCCTGGACATGGCCACTGGGCTGTGCCAGAGCTCCTGCAGCAGCCACTTCCCACCTCCCTCCAGAGGCAGCAGCTCCTTGCAGGGAGGCCACAGGGGGCTGAGCTCCTGGTGCTGTACAGGGGGTGGGTGAGGAAGCTTGAGGTGAGCAGTGGGAATTCATTGCCTAACACTTCTAGGGAAGCTTGGGTGTGAGCTGAGGGGAGCAGTATGGAGAGGAGCCCAGTGTGAGGACTGGGCAGGCTTGGGAATGCTGTGCTTGAGTATTAATGAACAAAATGCCTGGAGGATCATGGCCTTGGAAGCTGCTGCTCTCTTGTCACTGCTGCATGGACTTGGAGATCCTTCAACCCATGGGTGAGACCTGGAGTCAAGGTGGAAAACAGCATCCCCTTGCAGCTCTGCTGCTCCCCTGTGTGCTGCTGGGCCAGCACCTTGCATGCATCATGGGAGAGCCTGGAGATCGATGTGCTGGTGTTTGAACCCACTGCCTCTCCCCAGTTGCTGCTGGGGCCCTGCGAGAGGTGCAGCTTCAGGACACACTGTGGGCCTGTCCTTGGCTTGCAGTGCTGGAGCTCTGAAACCTCTGCTGTGAATAAACTCTTCTGTGAACAGCCTTGGCTCGTGTGGGCTTCATCCTCCATCTGAGGTCTTGGTGCCTTTTGCTTGTGCTGAATTTCCTTAAACTCCTGGAAGCAGGAAGGGTTGGAGTGACAGTGACAGAGTCCCTGACACCTGCGGGGTGTGGACTCCAGCACCCTCACATCCGCTTTGCTCACTGGGTGCTGCTCCTTTCCATCCCCTGTGAGGGAGCCTGGCTGCTCATCTGTGAAAGGAGCTCAGGAGGTCCAAGGTCTCATCGCTTCCACTGTGGTTTGAACTGGTGCTGCTGGTTTCCCCAGGCAGCAAGAGAGACTTGTTGGAGAAGGGCTTCCCCAGTCCCAACTGAACAATGTTGTGAGCACAAGGTGAGGTGCTGTTGCCATCTGCTGGCTCCTGGTACTTAGTTCCTGGTGGATGGGGCTTCATTTCTGGCTCCTTGCAGGACCCTGGGTCTCCATCTCGGTGAAGGAGCCTGGAGTGCCCTCAGGGGTGCTTTGTGCTGCTACAGCATCTGCTGTTCAGTGTCAGGGCTGGGGGCCTGTTCCTGGCTGGGGGTGGGCAGCAGTGCCCTGCAGAGCTGAGCCTCTGTGCTGCGTGGAGAAAGGTTGTCCCAGCTCAGGGCAGCTCCAGCACAAGTGGGTGTTGCTGTCTGCCTGGGCCTGAGCAGGGGGGTTCAGGGGTGTTACATGCAGCACCTGGAGGTGGGCTTCCCCCTCCCTGCTACAGGGGTCTCAGAGGGAGCTTCCACAGCCCCTTCCCAAGCTGTGGGGGGAAAAACTGGGGCTTCAAGAGGGGCACCCTGTGCCCAACCAGGCCCTCCAGCATGGTCATCTTCCTGGTTGGTGGCATTGACCAGGGAGTGAGGGGCCGTGGAGCAGGCAGAGGGGTGAGGAGGGGGCAGGTGAGTGGGGCTGCCCCTCCTGCCTGGGACCTTCCTGTCTCGCCCTGCCCTCACAGATCCCTTCCCTCCCTCTGGTTCCACTGTTGGCCCCGTGTTGTGTTGCCCTGACATCCCAGGAGAGGTTCCTCCCTCTCTGTGCATGCAGCTCCTCTGGCACCAAGAGCTGAGATCAGGGCCCAGTCCTCCCTGTCAATCAACACCAAGACAGCACAGGTTGGTTCAATGCAAAAGAATTTTTATTGGATACAAAAACATTCCAGTATAGTGAAAAAACTGATAGAATTGTTGATGGAGCTTGTCTGGGCTAGAACCCAAGACTTGCTCCTGTCTCCTCCGGTCCTGCCGTGGGCCATTGGTCCCCTCCGGTTACGCCTGGGTTTTGTTGGTGGCTCCGTCCTCGACGGCTGGTCCGGGCTGTGGGGCTGCAGGGCTGACCTGGATGGGCACGTTCCTCTCCGGGGCACCCGGCAGGGCCAGGCGGGGGGCCTCGATACGGAGCTGCCCCTCCTTGGTCAGGGAGCAGGTCAGCGCCTCGGCGTCCACCTCCTCGGGCACATCCCACTCCCGCTTCAGCACCTCGTACTTGTAGGAGAAGGAGCCCTTCTCATCGACGTTCTGGGTTTCCTTCTGCCCCACCAGCACCACCTTCCTGCCCACCACCTTCACCGACAGCTGCTCGGGGGCAAAGTTCTTGACATCCTGGCAGACGGAGAAGCCCTCCCCAGAGCCCAGGGTCGGGGCTGCGCTGGTACCGGGGGCTCGTTCCATGGTGGTGGCCGCTTGGTTGGTCAGGAGCTGCTCGAAGCTGCTCATGAACTCCCGAGCTTTCTCCATCTCCTGCTGCAGCTCGGTGAAGATGGTCTCTGCGTGCGGCCAGAGGGTCCTCACGGTGCCCAGCCGGGTGGCCAGGGAGCTGGAGGCGAATGGTGCGAGGTGCATGCGGCAAAGCATCGCTGCTGGTGCTGGTGCTGCTGGTGCTGCTGCTGCTGGTGATGCTGCTGCTGCTGGTGCTGCTGCTGCTGCTGGTGGCTCTCCGGCTGTCCCCTTTCCAGTGGACTGTGAGCGCTCTGTCCCGCTGCTGCCGCCCGTGGCTTTTATTGCCCTTGCCGGGGAGGAGTGGCCTCATCCTGCACATCACGTCATCCCTGGAGAAGAGCTCAGCTCTTTCCAGCCCGTTCCAGCTCATTCTTCTTACTCACCCATGAGGTGAGGCACCTCTTACGTCGTGCCCAGCATACCTTCGCTCTTAGTCTTGCCGCTCTGCTCTCCTGGCTTATAATTAGCAGCATCACCTCATCCTCCAAACGGGACGCCTGAGCCGCCCCTGCCAAAAATCTGTGTCCTTTCTACTTCCCAGGCTGGGAGCGGGGCTGGGCTCCCTTCCTTCCCCCCCTTGCCTGTGGCCCATCCCACCCC
>VZRW01006421.1:446444-475983 GCA_013398125.1 Aegotheles bennettii | reverse complement strand
AAATAGATAAATAAATAAATATTATTAGTTACTAGCATATATAATTAATTTTTAAAACATTAAAATAATAAAAACTGAGGAAGAAAAAGAAAATTTTTATCTATTTGGTGATTGTGATAGAATTATATGATAAAAAACAAAGATCAACTCTTAAAGACTTTGTAATGCTTTAGATATACTTTCCTTTCTGTTTATATTTAGATCAACCTCGTGTGACAGAGGTAAAATCATTTTGGTTAATTTTAGAAGCCCCTTAATTTCTTCATTACTTTGCTAGCACTTCTTACCAGCCCCACGGCCTTCAAGCCCAAGACAGTTGACTAAAGGCAAATTAGAGCCCGTGCTTCCTTTGTCTGCTCTAATGAGTGGCTGCCATTGCCCTGGAGATGCTTCCAGGACTGTGAGCTCTTAAATGCCTGTTTTCCATAAGAAAGATATAATTTTAGTTTTTACTGTTTAAAGATTAATTACACAGTAGCCCCTCTGCAGATCCTCGGCTTCCTTCCCCTTGTTTGCAATTCCATGTTTTAAAATAGTTGAGGCGGGGGGAGCCTGGCCCCATCCCCACGAGGCGTCCCGGGGTCCCCCCAGGCAGTCATGGTCCAGCTGGGGAAGGCTCAGGAGAAGGTTTCTGGCCAGGGGGGTCTCTGAGCCGCGGGCTCCAGGACCCTCTCAGGGCTTTATCCTCCCTTGTGAGTTTCAAACCATCTGAATGCACAATGTCCCCCGCCCAACCTCCCCTCTGACCCCAACTGCAGAGCAAAGCCCCAGCAGCTCCAGCCTCAGGCTCGTGCAGTGTCACAAGGCAAACAATCCCTGTTAGAATACATCAACGAGATGTGTGTTAATAGAAGCCATTTTAATGCTTAAAATGGTGCATTTTTAACAGTTATTTCAAAAATAATAATGCTTTGCGTTGGCAACCTTCAGATCACTCCTGGACACCCACATCTGCCACTGGTTGGTTGCTTTCAGCCATTTCACTGTGACAGCAAACCCAGGGCATTTCCATCATATTCCTTGCGTGTTTCTGGCATGAAAAAGCAACTCCAATATAGAAAATAATGTTAAGCGTTCCCTCATGAGCGACCAGCTGTGAAGAACTAATTCAAATCAAAATAATGAGGTTTCTACAGGTGGGTCCTCGTTCCCCTGCGTGCGGTGGGAAGCGATGGGGGTGTCGTCCCTGGGGTCCCTCTCCCTGCGGTCACCTCCGGGCTCTTGGCCGAACACAAACCCCGAAGCCGGTGGTTGCTGGGACGCCGGCGGGAGCAGCTCCATCCCCGGCTCCAGGCTGCGGAGGACAAGGGGGGTGCCCAGCCCGCACCCCCCTCTGCTCCCTCCCAGGCTGCTGAAGGCCGTTTGGTACCCGCAGCAGGATGAGGATCAGTGACACGGTGTGCTGACCAAAGGACCCCTCAGGTTTTGATGCTCGGGCTCGATGCAAACAGCGTTCTATTAGTTTTGTTCAGGGGAAAATGTTCCTATTCCGTCTGAGGGAACGCGGGCACCTGGAAGGAAGGACTGTGGGTTCTGTAGAAATTTAAGTCAGTCTTCAGGAGTTTCACACGTCGCCTTCTGCCTTTTCCCTCCCTGCGGGAACAGCTCCTGCTCCAGCACACGGGGATGGCATCACAAACACAAGCTGCCTGTGGTGGGAACTGGCCCCGCTGCTGGCAGCTGGGTTTGTCGGGCAGCAGAACCTCCCCGGCAGAGCTGTCCCAGCAGGAGCTCTGGGTGTCCCTGGGGTGACCGCAGCCCTGGCTGCCTGGCCTGGCACCAGAGCAGGAGCTGTTGTGACAGCCTCGTACAGGGGGAAATACTACACAGTGTAAGAAGCTAAAAATAAGCACCATTCCTCCATCTGTTCTGCTCTCCTTAGGAGCACGGGAAGCAAACGAGGCGTAAACTGCTCTGTCTGCGGCGGTGGGCGGTAGGGCAGGAGGGAAGGGGAAGGAGCCGAGTGCCCTCCTGGGATACCTGAGCTGGAGTGGGCTGAGGTGCTGAGCAGGGTGTGCAGCCGGCCCAGCAAACCATTCCAGGGCATCATTTCAACACCTTGACCCTGAGGTCTCACGAATGAAACGGGCCAGGGGCTGGTGCTGAGCCAGCTGCACCGAAGGCCCCTGTGATAGCTGTGCTCTCTGGTCTTTTAAAGTCCTCTCCGGAGGGGGTGGACAGGGCGAGACATACAAATACCTGGAGCCGTGGGAGAAGCAGGGTAATAGATGTGATTATTTTTATGAATGATAGGCAGGAGTCTTGATTTCCATGGGTGAAACTGTACAATATGCCAACTCCTCGCAAACCCACCAAATAAATCTACGTTGTGTATACAACTTAATTTCAACTTCATAGCCCAAATGTATGTGTTTATTCCTGGGAGTAAGCACTATTTGTAGTTTCCAGTACAATGCAGCTCATAATTTTTTCACACCTCTCCGAGCAGGTGACAGCTTGCTGGCGAAGTCTAATTCATTCTCATACTGCACAAAGCTGTGTTTCTAATGCATGCACAAATAACACATCAAAAGAAGCCTGCAGGTCTGTCCCTGTCCCCAAAACAGCATCTTCTGTGCCCAGTGCTAAGAGCAGGACGCTGTGCAGCAGCCCCACACTCCAATGGAGAGCCCTGGCTCTGTAATTTCCTCTTGGACAGAGCCTCTCTTCACTTAATTGCAGGAAGGATTGTTATGCTAACTGCTATTTGCACCGCGTTAATTCTGCCGTGTTGGACGTCCGAATGAAGCACCCTGCGCCCAGGGGCTGGTGCCTGAGCCGGGCGGTGCTGCCGATGCCGTGGGGACCCCGTCCACCCCCTGGTCCCCCCCGGCCGCTGTCACTGGGCATTGCCCAGCGCCTGCCCGCCGGCCGCGCTGCCCCCTCTCGCTGTGGGGATGGGGATGGCTGCTCGCTCCGGCCGGGTGCAGGGAGCCAAGGCCTGGGATTCAGATCCTCGCTGAGCAGTG
This sequence comes from Aegotheles bennettii, assembly GCA_013398125.1. Lineage (NCBI taxonomy): Eukaryota > Metazoa > Chordata > Aves > Caprimulgiformes > Aegothelidae > Aegotheles > Aegotheles bennettii. The sequence continues at coordinate 473,014 of VZRW01006421.1, read as the reverse complement.
TTTGAAGCCCCTGGAGCTGTTCTGTTCTTTGATGTGCCGTAATTGCCTTTAGTTAAGTTTTCGGTGTATTTTAATGGTATTGATTGTTAATAACAAAGCTGTGGCTGCTTAATGCCGAGAGATGATTCATTGTCAGTGGGAGCAGAAAGTCTGGGGGCAAAGGATTATTTTTGACACACAGTAATTTCTCTTAGCAGGATTTTTTTTGTTTTTCTTACCAGCCCTGTGTTTCAGAGGTGATGAGAGGGTGGTTCCTGGGAGCATTGGGCTGTGTGTGCCCACAGCAGCGCAGCAGCTGTGGAGCCCCATGGCCTCCCCCAAAGGCAGTGGGCAGTGCGGGGGCTGTGCCGTGGGCAAGGCTGGGACATTGAGTGCTGGGGAAATTGTGGGGCCACTGAGCAGCTTTCAGCTCTGACATGAACTTGGGACCACTCTGATAATATAGATGTAGGTGCATCCCATGTCTGCAGCCAGGTGCGATGAGTGAGGCCTCGTGGGGACTTGTCACATAAATAATAGCAATGGAAAACCAGCAGTTCCCTCATCCCGCATTGCCCTATATGTGTTGCCTTTATTGGTTAATCCTCACAGTTAACAAGATAGATATTTCTGATCAGATTTTAGCTTGCGGACTACTTAAGTGCAATGCAAAGCTTATTAAAATGTAGTATACTTTTTAAAATTAGATTTTTTTGTGTGATAAGCCATTCAGCTGTAAATGCATTTCAGTCACACCAAGAAGATGAAAGAGCCTGAGCCACTGTATTACTTTAAGTAATCAGGCTTGAGGCTAGAGGTAACTTTCTTTTGAGCTGACAAATAGAAGGAATAAATAACCTGGACACTAAAAGTTGCATTAGGCAAATAAACATTTCCACAAGAATTATGTGTGACATTCAAGGGAAGGCAAATAAACCTTGACTTATGGAAAGCTATCAAACCTCTTGGAGAATTAAATAACGGAAAATCATTATGTAGCATTTGCTACAGCTATTAAAGACTGTCTGTACTTTTAGGCACTACTGTAAATAAGGTGTGCTTGCAGCCCAGCGTACCCCATGTTCATCCGGTACCTGGTTCTGAGCATGATGAGCAATTAGATTTAATTTGAAATGCCTTTTAATTGTGAGAAAAGAGGTTTCTTTGCCTGCCCTGTGAATGCCTGTGTGCGGTGGGGGAACCTCAAAACTGGGGTGTTGGGGGGCTAAAACCCACAAGGTCCTGTATCAGCTGCCAGAGGGGAGGAGGCAGTGGTGTTGAGCTCCATGTGATGGACACAACCTCTCTGATTTTAATTTAACTCTTGAAGGATTAGGTGCAGTGACAGCTCTGTGCCTTCAAGGTGGGGTCTGTGGCTTCCCACCAGGGTCTGGGTTTACTACTTTTTCCTGTGGCTTTGGTTTTTTAGTGAAACAACTCATTTCTTGATTCTGATTATAAGAAGCTCATCAAATAAGGAGAAGACGATGGCAGCGTTCAGCTCAGTGCACGCCCGGGGTGCAGAGCCCGTGGCCATGGTTGGTTCCAGCAGCAAACATTAGGTTTTCAATTTAGCAGATGATGCTCGTGGTTGGTTATGTATGGCGTGTGCTGTACCGCGCGCTCTGGGTGGTTTCTCTCATCAGCAACAACAGTATTTTGCTGGTTATAAAAAAGGCCATTTTTCTCTGAGAGCACTTTCTATTCACTGATGCAGTGAAGCAGCATTGGGATCAAAATCATGTTCTGAAAAGTAATTGATATAATCAGCTACACACAGCTCTGTGTTCATGAGTAAAGTTTCCTCCAGCTGCCCGCAGGAAGGGCAGCGAGATGGCATCTGAGTGAGGGGAGTTTAGCCCCTGAGCAGAGGAGTGCCAGGAGGAATTCCCTCTTCCTTGTCTTCTCTGCGAGTGACGTTTCCTCTAGCATCTCCAGGTAGTGTCAGTGCCCTCCTGCCTGTGCTCCTGCTGCCTGTCAGTGATGAGAGAAGCCATCATCTGACCACACAGCAGCCGCCCCGCAGCACCCCAGCCCCTGGGGAAGTGGGTGTCCCCGGGAAGCCACAGCCTGCCATGTGTGCCAGCACCTTCTGTGACTTGGCAGTAAGGAAAGGACAAGATGCTAGTTAAAAATGTCATGAAGGGAGCTATAGAGGTGCAAATACTGCAGGGAGCTGCTGCAGAGTTAAACAGGCTGGGGCTGTCACCTTCACCTTCTCTTTGCTTCAGCCTGAGCTCAGAGTCTGGCTCTGCTGTGCCTGCAAGCAAGGAGCCATTGCTCTTCAAAGCATGCTGTGAAAGGGCAGAGGTGGGCAGCAAGGGTAGTCCATGGGCTCCTTCTGCTCTGAAAAGCTGCAGGAGAAGCTGGGGCAGGAGCAGAGCTGCAGGATGGAAGCAGGCACCTGCTGCTCCCAGCTGTCCCCATGTGCCGCTGGCTCCAGCGCGGGTGAGGGCTCCTCAAAGCCTGTTCTTGACTCCACACAAGCTGTGCTTGTGCTCTGCTCCGCCAGCACTCGAGGGACGTGCTCTGGTTGCTAGCTGATAGCTATTTATTTTCCCCGTGTGTGGGGTGAAAAGGTTCCATGCCACAAAACTCCCCTCCAGAGATCGCTTTAAATTAATCAATTAGGAAAAATGAGCTGCATGATGTAAAATGTCCTTGCTCCATACAAGTCTTTTGAACTATTAGTTCTCTTGAGGAGATTAATTATGAGCATACAGAGCTAATGCCCTTTTAATGGAATTAGTTACTCAGTTTTAAGGAGTCCCGGGTACCGAGTGTGCTGGCATTAGATATTCATTGTGTAAGTTCCTGATCAAACAAGAGAGGATAAAGCTGATCAAGGAAGGGCTCTTTATTCTTGGAGAGCTGTGCTACACGTACTGATCTGATGCATGTTGCAGGCTGGGACTTGCTTTAATTGTCTCCTCTGTATGTGATTCCAGAAACTGGCTTTTAACCCACAGTAAGAAGGGTTGTTTACAAAGTGCATACATTTGCATCTCAACTAACTCTCCTTGGCTTAATGAAACTTGGAGATGAGCAGCACTTGGCTTCTCCTTGCTGCTGGGTTGCAGACAAATTCCTGCCTGGATCCTGCACAGCTTTCTCCTTCTCTGCCTTCTCATTCTTGGAGTCATCTCTTTTCAGTGTTCATGTTTTTAGGTGCCCATTTTAAGGTAGCAAAGGCCTGAGGTCAGGCAGCCCCCACCAGCCTCACTAGCAATTGGGACAAATAAGGATGTGTTGTGCAGATACTCCAAAACTGAAGCACTGAGAGCAAATCCACTAATGCAGCAGGACATTGCAAGTGGGGAGTTGAAGGAAACAATCTCTGAGACAATTCTGACAGGGAAGAAAAGGATGTTTCCAGAATATCTGAAGTCCCTCTAGGCACAGAGATGGGCTAGGGTGGTGATGTGAGGGGGAGTTAGCTGGGGAGTCTGATTAAAGTACCACCTTTCTCCAATGGATTCAACCCAGAGAGCTAGTTTGCAGTCTGGCCCAAAGCACGGACTTCCTCACGAGTCAATACATACTGTTTTTGCAGACCAGTCTACTCAGACTTCTCAATTATGGATCTAACTGGTAGCACAGCTTTCTCGGTATGGCAGCCAGATCTATCTCCAATGTTATTCTTTTTCCATGGTAGAAACAAAACATTTGCTAAACTGAAGAACATTCATTAGCACACGATGGAAATGACCCAGTATTTTGGTTTCCCACTTGCCTAATTAGTTTTTGTAGATTAGCAAGTAGAACAGCTGAACAATCAATTGGACATATTAATCAGGCCTATTTTGGAAGCTTTAAATAGAGAATATGTTTCGGCTCTTCTTTCATTTAGGATATAATGGCTCGTAAATGGACACACACAACATAAATTACATCCTTTAACAAGATGAGAGGCAAAACTGGTGACGTCTAAATAAGGAAAGCTGGAGCATTTATTGGCAATTCACTGGGCTCCAGTCTCTCGAAGTCGTGAGCGAGGGATGCAGAGCCCCAGCCTCATCGCACGGCTCAGCACAAGCATTGCCCTGACACCATCCTCCCTCTTACTCCCTTGGACCCACCAATGAGGTCTGTACAGATGGGCCATCCAAGAGCTTCATCTCCCTATCAGGGAATGCAACAAGTGGTAGGGAAGAGACCCAGTGGGGGAACAAGAGAGACCCTCTGGAGTGGGATGGGACAGGAGGGTTGGATAACCGTGACGTGAACAGATCCCTGCAGAAATGTCCAGGTCTGCAGCTCTAGCATGAAAACCTCAAGCTCTGCACAGGAGTGAATTTCCATGAGGGGATCCCAGCTAAATCTGCTCCCACCTGCTTTGATGGATGCTGAGGAATAGGCAGGCATGGCTTACATTTCTCTGATGCACATCTTAGAAAAACCAATAGCCAGGTTCATTGGCAGCTGCAAGTGGGGAGGAGGTTTGGGATGCTTTGTTCTATGTGTGGCCATGGCACCAGCAGAGTCTTCTTTAAATGGCAGAATGGATGAGCAGGATGGCCTGATGGTCATTGTGCAACTCAAAGTCAAACTAAAGAGTGAGCTCCATGGCTTAGGTGGGAGGGAGGAGAAGCAGATGGTGGCTGTGTGCCTGCAGCCACCAGGAGAGCTCTGGCAATCAAAGCAGCAAGGTCAGATGAGAGAGAGAGAGATCTTTTGTAGCTGAAAACCTCTTTTATCTGATCCTGAACATTGCAGCCTACTAATATCTGAGCAGTGATGCTATATGTAGGTGTGAGGCAGACGTATAGGTACATTTGATACATTATTCCTATTTGCAAAGATTCAATAAAGAATGTGTGGGTTGTTGCAAATTATTTCTACCATCCTTCTTGCAATGAAGTTAACAGCTGACTGCGTTCAAATGCATCAGTTGTATAAATTCATAGGGCATTTTCATGTTTCAATCTAGTTATGTATTTCTAGTTGACCAAACATGTTCAAATTACCATTAACTGCAATCCTATCACTTGGTTCACTGAGCAGAAAGGCAATATCTGTGTTTTAACCATTGCAGCACTGGAGCTGGAGGCAGAGGGAGTCGGTGCAGGGGAAGGTGGAGGGAGAGGGAAGGGGGGCACAGATCTGAGCTCTCTCCCGGCACGGTGAAAATGCCACTGCATTTTGAGACCTGGTCTCGCTGGGGCCGTGCTGCTTTGTCCTGTGCCAGTGGTGACCTGCATGCCTGCGATGCTCAGCCCGCAGCTCATCCCCTCTCCTGGCCCCACAAGGACTTTGATCCCACCAGACTGGCTTGCAGCAGATTTCATCCCTCCGTCCCTGGTGAGGCAGGGGAGATCCCTGGGCACCCTGTACTGCAGGGGCTGCACCCCTGCCCCACCACCCACGGGCTCCCGTCCCAGCCATCGCACCCTCTGCACCCGCAGGAGCTGCAGCACCGAGCGGGGTCACGGCATCCTCTCACATCGCCTGCTTTGGTGTGAGGACTGAGCCTGCTCACGCCTCGTCCAGCCTCTGGGAACAGCAGCCTCCCTTCCCAGCTGGAGCCCTGGGCTCTGGGCCATGGTGGCAGAGGGCTCCAGTAGCTCTCCCCATGGCAGGACCCGGCTCTGCCGCTTTCTCTCTCTCCTTTCTCGGCCAGAAAGCTCCTCACAAGCTGTACACAAGGACACACCAGGTTTTCTCCCGGCTGCTGTGATGCTCATGGCAGATCTTGCTTTGCCAAACGCTGCTTGGGTGTAAATGTACAAATGGGCTGGAAAACAGCTTTTCCTGGAGAAATTAACATAATCAGGAATGAGCCCCAAAAGCCAATTAAGAAGAGAACAAGGGTCTGTTAGCCAAGACCTATTAAATAGGAGGTAGCACAGAGGGCATCAAAGGCAGCCCCCCTGTTGGTGGGTGATGGGGGGGTGGGTCTCTGCTTGGCACTGCTGGCCCTGGGCAGAGCAGACCTTCGGAGGCCCAAGCAATGCAGGGACACGGCTCCCTGTGTTGATCCCTGCTTGGCTGGTGAAGGGCTGTAAATGCTTTTATGAACTGCTCTTTTTCCCAGCATCCTTCTGAGGGGTCCCACCATGCTGCCAGGTGAATTATTTAATATGCCACTTAGGTTTTTAAAGCTGCTGCTTCTTGCACCAGCAGAGCTTAAGTGAGCCTCCCCTGTGGATAAAGCCAAGGCTGACCCTCAGACCTGACTCTGCTTTCCAGAAAGTCGTTTCTTTTCTTTACACTCGTGGGAGCTGGTTTAACCCTTGCCCTGTGCTGCCCTGCCAGCTTCATGTGCATCACCAGAGCGATAAATCTCTTACTGATGCAAAATGTTTTATCTGTCACAAGTCGGGCTCCTCGTGGAGCACATCCCTCACTGGGGTGACCCCGGGGCAGTGCCCATGGGCAGGAGCAGCCACACTGCAGAGGAGCATGTCCCGGGGCACCGTGCTGGCACCTGCGGAGAGGCAGGAGGGAGGTGGCCAGGTTGCTGGGGGATGTGCAGGTGGATGTGTGGATGTGGATGCTGATGACAGCGGAGGTGAGCCAAGGCGTCTCAGACCGACTCGTGTGTTTGTGGTTGCCACATAAAGGAGGTTCCATGTGAATATCAGGAAAAACTTTTTCACTGTGAGAGTGCCAGAGCACTGGACCAGGCTGCCCAGAGAGGTTGTGGAGTCTCCTTGGCTGGAGACATTCAAAACCCGCCTGGATGTGTTCCTGTGTGATGTACTCTAGGTGACCCTGCTCTGGCAGGGGGGTTGGACTAGATGATCCTTCGAGGTCCCTTCCAACCCTAGAATTCTGTGATTCTGTGAAAGGCTGGTGGTGTAAAAAACATAGGCAGGGGACAGGCAGCAGTAACAGCCCTGACTACCGTACGTGTCAGCTAGGGCTCTCAAAAAGCTGGAATATTAAAAAATATAAAGAAAACATTGCAGACTGCTGCAAGCTCCCCAGATTGCACTCCTGACTTGTAACCCCTGTCTGCCAGCTGGTGCTAAAAAATTAATTTAGTGCAGCTGATGGCAAAACATGTCTGGGGCGCAGCGGCTGCTGGACGTGCCTGGGGCAGGCAGCACGGGGAGGGCATGGCAGAGCCATACGGATGGGGCAGGTTGGAGCTGCAATCAGGGCAGCCCCATGGCTTGTTCCAGGTGGTTTGGGAGAGCAGCAGCAAGCTGTTGAGCTGTGGAACAAAAGCACACATTTTGATGCAAGATTGAACTGCAGGTCAGCTGGAAGGCTTTCTAGCACCTGGCTGAGGCTCCGCAGCATAAAAGACACTCATCACAAACTATTTCACCTCGATAATATTCTCTTGTATCTTTCTGGCAAGTGGCTAAGATGCACCATTATAGTTATTTTGGGAAATCAATTTAATACAGGCTTTTCTCTCATTTGATGGCAAGTGGAATATCCCTCCCAAGAGACTGCTTCCTTTCATTGCAGGGACCATAATCAGATTCTTCATACATTAGTAATTACCTAGGAAGAAGCTATAAATATAATGAAAATGCCAATGCTTCCTAAAGGTACTAGTAGTTACTTTCAGAGAAATTAATTATCTAAGAAAATCAGCTCAAATAAATAATATTATTCTGAAATATCTGGTACAATTTGTGATTTCAGAGGGTTTCAGACTAGGGAAGACCACTAGATCAGCCACCCTCTCCTCATTTCTGATGTGGGCCATCAGACTTCTCCCAGCTGTGTGTCTGCAGAGCCCTGTCCCTTGTGTGGGTGACTAAAGCCCAACGGGTGTTTGGGTTGGGCTCCTCCTGCAGCCATGGAGAGCAAACCCCTTCCCTGGGCAGAGCATGCCTGGGGCGTAAGGACACCCACCTCTTTTCTGCCAAATATGAACGTTCCCCCTAATCCTCCTTCCATCTGCCACCTTGTTTTGCAAACACTGCCCAGGAGTGGAGCAGAGCTGCCAAATCCATCTGCAGGTGAGTCAAAACCCAGAGATCCAATGGGAAAAGCTGCTGGGCGGATGGGGTTCACTGGGGTTCTTGCTCCTGAGTCTCACCTTCCAAGGAAGGGAAGAAAGGACCTGGCTGCTCTCGTTTTAATTAGTGTCTAGTCTGTGTTGCAACTTGACATCTTCATTTAATTTTGTTTGCAATATACATGTAGAGGAGAATGATAATGTGATATAGTACTGATCATTCCTGAGACAGTCACTTACTCAAAATATTGCTCCTGTTTAATCAGTGCACTCGGGTGATTTATTGACTTGCACAACCAATCTTGCCTGGTGTTTCACTGTAATTAAAACAACTGCATTCCCAGAGTCCATCTGCATATAATAAATTGTAAAAAACCATGGCAGGGCACTATTAATACTGGCGTTTTGTAGTCGTGACAGTCGAGTCCCTCCAAGCTGGGGCTCATCCTCTTCCAATTGTCCCGACCCACCGTGTCTGATTGTCCTGGACCCACTGATAATTTCATTTTTATTATCGGAGGGTTTGTGAAAATCAGTTTCTTTTTCTTGAGTCAAATTTCAACCACCAAAACTTAGAAGTATTCTAAAGAAAATGTAGTGGAAGATGTCAGCTTGTCGTTGAGAAAAGAATAACTGTCAAAACCCAAAGATTTTCTGCCAAAACCCACTGAAAAATGTTGGCTGAAAACTGCAGAGAAAGAGAAGCTGGTCCAAAAGAGTCAGTTTGGGTGTTGTCAGCCTTTTTTTTGACAAAAATTCTAAATATTTTGAAGAAAGGGGACAGTTTCCAGGAATTTCTGTTTTCAGCAGCACCATTTTTGGTGGGTTCTGACCCAGAATTCCTCACGAGGAGCCGTGCCGGTGCCCCTGTCTTACCGAAGTGCCACCACTCGGACCTGTGCAGAAGACCCTTCCTGGTTTTGGTGGAGCTCAGCTGCTCCTCGCTGCCAGGATGCTGCTACAGGACCCCCCCTGAGAAGGGGCAGGTTAGGCAAGAGGGTCTTCATTTCTGCTTCTCTTTTTGGTTTTTTTGCTGGTATGATGATTTTTCCTCTAATTTACCCAGTGCTGAATTTCAAGCTTTGTGGAAAAATGAAGCCCTGAGCCTGGTTTTGGCCCGAGTCGCTCTTCGCTGAGCGCTGGCGATGCCAAGTGCTGTGCAGGGCCCACATGCATGGATTAGCACGAGGTTAGACACGAGCGGAGGCAGCACCGTGCCAGCGCGAAGGGAACGATCCGGGCAGCTCCCGGCATGGGCTCAGCCTGCAGGGATGCTCGGAGCTGCTGCCCGGCATCGGCCACAGCCAGCACCTCGCTCCCGGCCAGGGCAGAGAGGTGCAGGGGGAGGGGAATGGAAAGCAGAAGGCAGCCGCCTGCAGTGAAACCAGCAGCCCCCGGCCGCGGAGCCCCTTCCCCAGCTCGCTGCCCTCGGGCAGAGCCAGCAGCCGCGCACCCCTCCCGCTCTCCCTGCGGCTCGCAAGATGCGATTGCCACCTACAGTCCCCGCTCCCGCACTTCTGCTCGGCAGCGGGAGGCTCCCCGCAGCTCGGCGCCGGCCGGGCCGTAGCTCGCTCGTGTGCGCTTGCTGCAGCATCGCAGCGGTTTCGGCAATATTGGCTCTTCCCTCAGAGGAACCCCCTGCTGCTACCCAGGGCTGGGACGGGGTGGGATGAGCTAAATGCAGCAGGAGCAAGCTAAGCCCAGTGGGTTCGTTCTTCCCAGCCTCAGAAGAGAGCTGGGACCAGTGGGCGAGAGGAGCTGGGGAGCACAGGCACCCACGCTGTGTCCCTGTCACCTGTGGGATCCCGGGACGCCTCAGCATCCCAACACCCCGTCCCGACAGCAGCACCGGGGTGCCAGCCCCATCCTGCGGTCCTGGAGACCCCCTGGGTCGTGCACTGGGTGGATGTTTGTGAGCAACACAGTGGTGCGAGGGGGTAACTCCGTGCGAGAGGGGACTGCTGGGGTCCCTGGGCAGCACTGAGCCCTGGGGTGACCCCAGCCCTTTGCACAGTCCCCGCAGACACGGGTGTTTTCCTCCTGGCACACTCCCCCACTCCTGCCTCCCGCCTGCGACGTGTGCGGTGCCTGGTGCTCCTCCTACAGCCTATTTACGCTGCCTCGGAAACACAGCCCTGGCCCATCTGTGATTACAAATTAGCAGCCTAATCCTAAGTATCTTTCTTGCCTGAAAACGCTTGTTTAAATCTGATTTTTAATCTGTCTTTACCAGCTGCTCCTGCTGCTGCCCTTTGCAATTTATTTTGCATGTGACTTACACTGGATAAAAAAATATCTCATTTTCTCCAATGTCAAACATCCTTTTAGCTGGAGGTGGTGTTTTATGTGTTCTACAATATGAGGGGAGCTCTGCCAGCGTAGTGGTCTCTTCTTTTCCTTGGGATTTACTGACTACAGTGAGGTCCTGCTCTAATCTTCTCCTCTCACACCCCGTTTTTTTCCCTAAGAACCACTAAGCTCCTTGAGCCTCCTCTATCATCTCCGTTCTGGGCAGAGCTCTTCACTGGCTTATACCCTGTTCAATCCCATTGAAGTGCAGGGCAGGGCTCTGCATCCGAATCAGCACACATTTTTTGCCTTGAATAGCCTATTTTATGCATGTTCTGGGGAAGAGAACCAGCCTTGCTAAAGACTAAAATCCTTCCAAAAGGGATTTTAAATATTTCGAATAAATCTTACTAATGGTAAATCTAGCTATTCACTCCCAGCTCTTCATACAGAGGATTTGCCCCTTTATTATGTTAATGCAGGCGTTCAGTGGAGTCTGTTCACAATCCGTTTGGCTGTGCCCTTGGGAGCTGCTGTGATGGTGAGTGCCGAGGGGAGCCAGGCTGCTAGGGCCGGCCCAGGGTACCAGCAGCACCCGCTCCCTGGGCACAGGTTTCTTCTGGCTGAAGGGGAGAGAGGAGGGAGACATTTGCTCCTTCATCTGGGGCACTGCAGGTGGGGGCTGGTTTCTGCATGCTGCAGCTCTCTCCGCCGCGGTGGGTGCCAGGCTTGCCGTGGCCCCGGGGCAGCCGGTGCTGTGTGGTTTCTCGTGCACTCCTCCACAGCTCTGTTTGCACACACGAGGCTGTACCCCGAGTTGTGTGCAGACACACGCCTCAGCCTCTGCAGCAAGAGCAGATCACTCTGGGTACACGTTTCTGCTCTGCGTTACGAGTCAGCGCTGCTGTGCAGACAGCGAGATCCCTGGGATCCAAGCTAGGAGATGAGCAAAAAATTACATCAGGGTCTTACTAAAGAAAGAAAAGCAAGAACATAAGAAGCCCCAGAAAATGTTCTGGAGAAATTTATGTTTTGGCATTCCTACCTCCTGCCTGTCTGGGGCTTGTCAGCAGCTGACAAGCAGTAAATGAAATGGGCAGACGTTGTCAGCTGCTAGTGGGAGCGCCGGTCTCGTTCTTCCTCTGTCACTCAGCTCCGCCAGCCTGAATGGAAGGTGCAAAGCAAAAATCACTGAGCTGCTCCCTTCCCTGCCCGCCACTGTGGTGGGAAGCCCAAGGGAGCACCCGGCCAGCAATTTTCTCATCAGCCACCTCTGTATCTTATTTCTCTGGAGGCAGCTGTGAGCTGTGAGTGCTCTCGCCCTGGGGATGGCCCAAGAGCTGAGCATCCTCAAGCGACTTTATCCTCCGGCTTAGCAGAGTCCACGGGGCTTCACATTGCTCGCAGGTTTCTCAGGGGGTCTTTGGGGTACCAAAACCTTGAGGTTTCTGAGGACATTCCTGCCTCCCCGTAGGAAGCATGTTCCCACTCTTGCTGGAGCTGTGCACGCCATGTGTGGATGCTGCCTGGGAGTGCGGATGCAGGCATTGGTGGGAGCAGATCTGGACCCCAGATGAGCCCCAGTGAAAAGCAGCTGTGGGAGGCTCAGCAGTGAGCAGCGTGTTTGCAGGTAAGCCCCTTGGAGCCGGAGGGAGACCTTGCAGTCTCAGCCCCAGCCATCCACCGGCTGTTAGCTGCTTGCTCTGGAGCAGGGTTGCCTTCCCTGATTGCTAATTTAGATTTTCCTGCCATCCCACACAGTGGAATCAGGGGAAATAAAATTACAGACTTATTCACTCTTTTTGTACAACTGATGTGCTGATTACCTGTCAATCACAGAATTGCATTAACATCTGACAGTGTGTGCATAACAATTACCCCCATCAAATTAAGGAAACCTTTCCACTCAGAGACAGCGAGAGGGAGGAAATTCAATCAGCATAATTAGTTCAATCAGAAAAGAACTTCTTTTCATCAAGAAGGGGGAAAACGTACAGCAAAGGCAGGGTGGGAGACAGGTATCTCTCGGGCTGGGAGGTTGGCTGATGTACACACGGCAGCGGTGCCTGGCACAGTGTGGCCAAGGGCTCCCCATGCTCTGTGCTTCCTCCCCACCCAGGTCCTCCTCTCCTTTTCTGTCGTTTCTGAGTGAGCTCCTTCCCGGAGCTCTGCTGCCCTGGCTTTCCCTGCCCACCTCCGGGGAGGTGAAGCGGGCAGAGGTGGGTTCCCAGCACCCCTCCAGCAGTTCCTCCGCTCTGCACCCCAAACAGCAGCCCGAGGAGGTGGATGTGCAGGGATGCGGAGGCTGCCTCGGCTCTGTGGGACCGGTGTGGGGGCGGCGTGCCCTCGCGGGAGGATTTGTTTCATATTCTCCGTGGAGGGGAGGGGGATTATTAATGCTAATTACTAACAGCAAAAACAAGAGAGAGGAAGAAAAGCTCAATTAGCAACAATGCATCTGGAATGAATCTGGACTTGCACTGCTGAGCGATGGCGAGCATGCTCCTGCCCTTTCCCTGCCGCGTGGGGATGTCCCTGATGCCAGGGCTGGGCTGGGCATCACTGCCCTCCTCCCTGGGCTGCTACGAGAGGGATGGGGCAGAGGGGCCAGGGAAGCTTGGGGTGCTGGATCTGTCCCATCTGCCATCTCCCCCCGTTAGACTCAGTGACTAAAGGCATCAGGTTGGTGGCTGCTGAGGCTGGAGGTGGCTGAACCCGAGATCAGACTGGAGGAGTTTTTGTCCAGCGATCTGTCTGAGAAGTGTAATGCAGCTGGAAGGAGAGAGGGGAGGGACATGGAGCACTGTGGCTTCCCAGCATGGCTAGCGTAAGTGAAGTGGCAAGGGGAAGCTCTTGCAGTAGAGTACAAGACAGGCACATGTGCCAAATGACTCCTGAAGTTTTGCTGAGTTAATTATTTTGTAATTAAATTTAAGTTGAAAGGCAGAACTGTTCCTGCCACTGAGGCAGCAGGTCTGGGGGAGCAAGCTGCAGCTTGGTCAGGTACTTGTGGTGGTTTTACTCCAGCATCAGCTCTGTGTGCTGAGGTTTTCCCCAGAAGAGACCCTTCCCACAGGCGGATCTGTGGTGAGCAGCTCTGGGTACCACCAGGGTTAATTGCCCTGAGAGCACCATGGGGCTGCGTGGGATTTATCATGTCTGGGCTCACTCTGCTCTCCTGCTGTTTTAGGAAGACTCCAGTGTTGGAGGTGAGGTCTAAAGCAGGTTTCCTGCATTGGGGATGTTCTTGAGGCATTGCAGAATGTGAGTTATTGCAGAATGAGGTGAATGGGTCTCACACGGTGACACAAGCAGAGCACTGCTCAGATCTGGGAGAGGGCAGGATCCTAGCAATCCTCACTGTGAGCACTTGGAACAAAAGGGATTTCCAACTTTAAGGGTAATTAGCATGAGAACAAGTTGCTGGAGAGGATGTGGGATTCTTGATTTCTAAGAATAAGGTAAATGAGCATCTCTAGGAGTGGCGTAGGGGAGCTGCTCTTCCCTGAGGCAGGCAAGCAGCCCCTCACACTGTGATTTTTCTGTAGTTCTGGGCTGTGTTGGTTATGAGTTTTCCCATCCCAGCCCCACTCTAGGATCAGGCCCAGTTTGCAGAATTGTGCAGAAGACTGGAAGGACCCAATCCCTGTCCACCCAGCCCTGTAAACAGCAGATAGCTATGAGAGAGGAGGAATGGGGAGAGGCAAAGGTAGCTGTGGCTCATGCCTGTGCCTCTTCTGAGTGCAGGTGGGTGGTACAAAGTCAGGTTCATTTTCTTTTCATAAAATATGGTCTGCAAATGAATATGCAAGTAAATAAACCAGTCCTCTCTCAGCAGTCTTCCTGCCATCTGCTTACTATTACCAGCTGGCACCCACCCATTAGTTTATCTCCCTCTCATTCCAGAGGATCCAAAGCATCCTGCAAACTTTGGGCAATGTTTGGCTCTTGCTTGCACCTGCATATGTCCAGAATAACTCAGAGATTACTTTGTCCTCTAAAAAGCTGATGCTGAAGGTTATTAGCTGTCCGCTGAAATGCAGACATCCCTGGCAAGGCACACAGCAGCTCCCCAGTGGTCCAGGGTAGGTGGTGAGGGTCAGGCTGCTGTGGAGACCTGCTCTTGCCTCCCACCCCACCAGCCTGGCCCTGAGAAGGGCAGTGCTGCAGAGATTCACCTTCCGAGAGCAACAGCTTCTCCCCTGCCAGGCACGAGGTGGGGGAGCAGAAGGTTTTTCACCAAGCTGCGGGTGCCTGAGGTCTGCAGGAAAAGTTTATCTCAACTCTACAGCCAGAGTCAGACAAGGAGGAGCAGACTGAGAAACAAATTGTGAACAGATGTCAGGCAGAATAATGAGAAGTGTATGGAAGGCCCACTAGGATGGATTGATGAGGCAAAAAAAGCACTGGGCTCGCTGAAGCAACAGCTGCCGTCCTGGAGGGGAAGGTGTGGGGAGGAGGATCAAGCCTGCGCAGGATCAGTACCATCCGTGGAGAAACTTCTCTTCTGAAGTTCCCCTCCTTGGGGATGCCACTCGCCGGCTGCTTGGCTGTGGTTGCGCAGCAACATCGCATTAGGATGCATGATTTAAACATCTTGGCTCCAGTGCTTCCACTCCCTTATCCTGCAAACCGGGGAGATGGAGACAGGTTTCTCTCTCCTTCCACCCTGTCTGTGGCTGCAGAGAAACCGGGAGGAGGGGAAGGTCTCTGAACAGGTCAGCCCATAAAAAGGACAAGAATTCCTTGCATAGTGATCACAGCAGTGATGTGTGCTCTCCTAACCTTGGTTGGGGTGGAAACTTCATTGCATGAGCAGCCTGGGTGAGTCTTGCTGGTGGCTGTGTAGGAACTTGAAGCCCTTTTGTAAAGAAGAGCTGTATCAGTCCCACCCCACCAACTCCCCTGCTAGGAAAGGTGATCCTACAACAGCCACTGCTGCAGAGGATGGTGCTTCCCCAGCGTGCTGGGGGCTGTCCTGCTCTTGCCCACCTCAGGCTTTGCTGTCCCAGGTTTTGTGGGTTGAGTGGACACAGGAGCCCTTGGCCCAGCATCGCAGCTGCTCACCCAGGAGAGGCAGCTGGGGTTCACCTATGGGGCAAGGAGGTTTCCTCCACAAAGGGAGCCCCAGTGCCCTGCACAGTGAGCAGGGCATCACATCCTGGGGCCCACAGACATGGGGTGGGAGAGGCAAAAGCCTTTTTAAGTACCCCAAAGGTGAGTTTCTTTTACTCATAAGAGTAAAGATCAAAACGTGTTTTTTGTCATCAACACCATTTAAAATAGCTTCTAATGGGTGAGCTGGGGAGGAGGTGCTGAGGGAGGGAGCTGAGCGTGTCATTCAGCATAGGAAAGGCTGAAAAATGTCTTTGTCTGACTTACAAATTAAAGTATAAAGAGTGGAGATTACGGGCTGCAGATAACAATGGAGCAGATACAAACGTGGAGCAGTGGTAGGATGTGCTCTTGGCTGCTTCCCTCTGGGCCTGAAACAGTAAAGCTCTGCTTTTCCAGCTGCTCAGTGAGCGTGCGAGCTGGGGAGCTGTGTTAGGGCCCATCCCGGGGTGTGTGCCCGGGCAGGCAGCTCTGCTGGGGCTGGGGGGCAGAGACTCTGTCCTGGCACGCCATCCCTGCTGCAAACATGCAGTATTTTTTCTAGGAAATACTTCTTGTGATAGTGTTGGTATTAAGAGTGTTTCCTTTTAAAGGTATCTTTAAGCAAAATCAAGCTTTAGCTGTGATTCATTCCCACTTGACAATCAAGCAGGCACACGCATAGGCGCCGATATTTCTACATATATATATATTGCACACAGACATACATATCTGTTCGAAATTGGAAAGCAATCAGTTCTGAGATTTATTTAATGCTGCATTGCACAAGTTTGATAGCTGGGTTGGTAATTGCCGTGCTAATAACACCCTTCGTCAAAGAGATTCGCAGGCAAAAATAAAAAAAGCTTAAAAAATTAAAATGGCAATAAATACAAACTCCCGCTGTGTATCGCCTACCATTTTTTAAAGCCAGCCTCTAAATAGCAAATGAGCTGACACTGAGGGGAACCTTGTTTCCAATTCCCTATTCTAGCAGTTTTTAAAATTCAACAACGTTTGACTGTTAAGAAACTTTCCCAGTTAAACAACAAGCGCCTCACGCACCCGCCCGCGTCCCGGCAGCACCGGGAGGGACGGAGCTCCCTGCGTGCTTTACAGTGAGGGCTGGGGCTGCGCATCCCTGGGGCTGAGCGTTGCTGCAGGTAGGAGGGGGGAGCCCGGAGCCCGCCCATCCCTGCGCTCTGCCCATCCCCGCTGCTAATGGGTTCATTAACGTGTCCTCGCCGAGCGGAGCAGGACACGGGCTCGTTCCCCTCTGCCGCCGGCAAGGTCGCGGGCAGCAGACCTGGGGCTGCAATTCACAGCACCGCTGAGAGCCCAGGCGAGACCTATCGGAACGTAGGTAATTTGATTAGAAATTAATTGGCCTACATCAGAGCCTTAAAAATCTAACAGATTTGCTGCTGATAACATTAAAATTAGATCCGAAATTGATTAGCCGGTGCCAGCAAAGGAACCAAAATGTCAGAGGCAGCAGCTGCACATTTGCATTTGGTACTTCACAAAGTTCTTACAAAGCGAGCGAGAGATGTTTGACATTTCCATGATTTCTGCAATTCTAATATATCTTTTATTGATATTAAGTACAAAATGCAGGGGAATAGTGAAGTGATTAACGGCAGGAGGGAGTTTGGCCGTCCCGGCTCGGCAGCGTTAGAGCGTGGTGTGCGGTCCCCATTCTGCTCTGCAGGCGGTGGGTGCCGGGGCCGGGGTCAGCAGCGCCTGGACTCGGGTGCTCCCCGGCAGGAGCCCCCAACGCCAGCGGTTTCCGAGCTCTCTGCCTGCTCGGTAGCCGGGCTGTGGGATGGGGTGACAGCATCCCTGGGGAGCTGAGCCCCCTGAGCCGGGGCTGCTGGCTCACCCCTCCCCTCCCCAGCTCACTGCCTGTCGTGGTTTGCTCCATGTCTGTTCCTACAGGCTAAAATTATAAATATGTCAGATGAAAAGCTTAGTTCCCTAAGAGTGAAGGTGAAGGAAAGCCTATAAATTTTGCAGCCTGCTTCTTAAAATACGGACAACTTAAAATTCCCTTTAAAAAAAAGTCTCTCCTGCTTTATAAATATTAATTGCAAGTATGTGGTAACGAGAGAGCTGAGGAGCCTCTGGCTCTTAGCTGTGATTGTTTGACTAACATTAGCAACAGTTTAAACACGACAGTTATTATTTGATACGACGCTAAATTAGAAGGTTTACACCTTGTATTAAAAGCTCGGCTTATTGAGGGTAGGGAAATTTGATTCTGCAGGTCAGAATTATTCTCAGCAGATCTGTTGATTAAGTTACATGATGCCACGCTGTTCATTATGATGCCACATGGACAAGGTCCCTGGGCTGTCCCTGGGGATGGGTGGGAAGGGCTGGAGGGCAGGAGCAGGGAGGGGAGCACAGAAATCAGTAGTCATTTTCATGATCCAGGCAGAGCTGGGTTTTATCCTGCAGAACATTGACTGGGTATCACTTTCACACGGTTGTATTAGAGGCTTTGGGAAATATGAGGCATTATTTCTTTTTAATACTAATAAGTGAATTGGCTGCTGGTTGTGAGGCTTGTTGGGTGACAGCAAAAGGTGCCAGTCCCAAAACCTGCTTGAGACTGAGCGGAGTCGTGTGGGTTCACTCGTGGGGCTTTAAGCCTTGGGAACAGACTTGCTAAGAATAAGCTAACGATAATCAGAGAAACCTCAGCCCAGCACTGCCCATTTGAAGTCTGTGCTATAATGCTTCTAAAATTACCAAACTGCACTGTACTTAGGAAATAGCCATTATCAGAAGCTACTTTTATTACCATAGAAACTGAAAGATAACAGGGAAAAGTCCAGCCACATCTCTTGCTGGAGGAGGCAGACATGTATTATGGATGTGTCATGTTTATGTATGAGGCAGCAGTGATCACCGCTGGCCCTGGGGTGAGACTGCGAGCGGCCAGGAGGTTGAGGGGTTCATCTATACACATATGGATGTACGTGTGTGTGTGTGAATTCACCTATACAAATGTATGTGGGAACCTCTGAAAAGATGTGATTTTGTATAAAGCCACCACAAAGATCTATTTGTGGCCAAACACTAAATTCCATTTTTCTGGATTGCAGATGGTGTAAGACCGAAGCGTTCACTCTGGGTGCAGAGAGGGGTGGGATGGAGGAGGTTTGGTGCCCCTTCAGTGCTTAGGGCTGTGGTCAGCAGGGCTGTGGCCAGGGAGATGCTTGTCTGCTGGCAGAGGCGAGCAACTGGCACCTGAATATCAAACGTGACTCATTTCCCCCTGCATGTTTCCTGTAAGTCTTGTGCTCTGACGGCTGCTTTTATTCCAGCTGGTTGTTCCTTCTTGCTCGACATTAAATCTTCATCTCATCAGCACTTGACTGAATTTGTAGAAATAAAACAGAAGAGGGGAGCTCGGGCATGAATTAGCAGTTTAAGATCAGGAAAGAGTTCATATAAATCCCTGCTCTGCCCATCCATCAAAATGCACTAATGCACAGAAGCCACATGGCTGGTGGCTCGCTGGCTGCCCCAGCCACCCCTCCAGGGCCATTCCTCCTGCAGGCACGTGCTCCTGCTCTGGAGCTCCTGGAACACACTCAGGACATGAAGGACAAAGGAAATGGTATTTTTATTGTGGCTGCAGAGCTGGAGATTGGGGGAATTAAATTGTGTCAGCTATTCTCTCCTTTTTGCTGCTTTTTTTTTTTTTCCCAAACAGCACAGTTTCTGGCCATGGCCATGAGAGAGCAATTGCCTCTTGGGGCAGGCTGCTGGTGTTTTTTAAATAATTTGTTAATCTTGGAGAGTGGGAAGAGGAGTCAGGTTAAAGGTGCAGGAAGCACAACCATATGGCAAGGCCACTGGCTGTGGAGCAGATTCATTATGAAGCTCAACGATCTCAAGGGTCTTTTGCAGCCTCAATGATTGTGTGGTTCTAAGCCATCTAATCTTAAATATGCCATTCCCTCCCCTGAGAAAGCAGGACCAGGAGCCATGAGAGAAGCCAGGATCTCTAGAGATGCTCAGGCTCGCTCATCCCTTGCGTTGCCTGTTGAAACGGATTACATTTACTGATGAGCTGAAGAAGATTTCAAATGCAGCTGAAGCAACAAATCCCCTCTAGGATGCCGAAACCACATTAGGATAAAGCTTTATCCCAGGTTTGTCCTCAGAGCCTGCCTCTGACGTGTGCTGCTGTGGGACATTGGCACCGCTGTCACCCACTCAGCCCCAGCCCTCCTGCCTTGCCTGCACCCCGGGCTGCTCCTCGTCTCCGATTCAGGCTGCAAAATTCCAAGGCAAGGATGTGGAGCACAGCTTGGAGGGGCTGTGAGTCCTGGGGATGCGGGAGCAGCTGCTCTTCCCCTGCTCCGGAGGCAGGAGCGGTGCCATCCGGCAGAGCATCCTGCAGAGCTCTTCTCTGCACGAGGAAGAGGTAATGAAATTTTAATCAGAACTTCCACAAAGTGTACAGAGCTGTAAATAAGGGCCTCGGCGTGCTGCTCCACCTCCACCTTCATCCTTTTCTAATCTTGTGTGTGATCGTCTGCAGATCCATCTCGGGAGTGTTCCATGGTCTGACTTTCCCCGGGATTTTGAGTCGCCCAATTTACGCTCTTTTGAAGCCAGAGACCTGCTCAATCTCTAATTTATATTTTTTAATCAGGGCACCAAAGTGTGAGCAGGCTCCAGGGAAACACATCCCTTTTAAAAACAAAGTTATTGCTTTAATAAACACGGGAAGCAGACGGTAATGGACTAGCGAGCTCCCCTGGTTAAAAATTCAGTAATCAAGCCCTGCTCTAATGAAACTGAAGCTTGGTCCCATGGAACAGAAACCTGTGTCTTGTCAAGGCAGTCAGGACTGGTGGTGTGAGGGTGGGGAGAGGCAGGTGGCACAGCACAGTCCCCCTGGCCTGGGGGGCTCTGCCTGGGGGGAAGCTGCTCTGCTCCCTCAGGACAATCCCCTGGGCTGGGGGGAGCTGTGCCCGGGAGCAGCCCCAGTCCTGGCCATGCTCCCTGTGACTGCTCTGCGGCGGTGGCACTGGGCTAGGCTGGTCAGAGTGCTTTGTCACCAGTAACTAATTAATTAGCTGTTATGTGGCGTTAACTGCAGGCTCCATAGGGAGGGCAGGCACGCTAGGCTACGGTACAGCACGGCGCGGGTTCGTGGAGAGGCACCACGTACCTCCTCCCCTGGGACGGGCTGCGGCTCCTCTCCGGGTGTATTGACACGGGATTTGGGTGGAAGTTTGCAATCAGCTGCAATTCAAACAGGAGTGTGCTCGTTAATAATTAAGGAGTGATCCAACCACAGTGAGCAGTAAGAGTACGAGCTGAAAGGAAGAGGAGCAGTCCTGTGTTTAACTCGGGCTTTGGCAAAGCCACGTCGTGAACTATTTCTGATATTTAGGCTTAGCCTGAGTGTGCTCTCCCCACTGCTCCCCATCAAGAGGGAGAATCACTCCCTGCCAGCCGGGTTTGAGGTGCGACTGGAGTTAAATCATTCATGATGTTCTTTCCCGGGGACTTTAGCTCTGCAGCAATGTGATAATTTCATTTTGGCTCTAGGCGGCTGCCGGAGCGCCGTGCTGGGGGCGGGGGGGAGCCAGAGACACAGTGGCTTATCAAAGGTTGCCAAGGACGTGTTTCAAACCCACCAAACACCCGCTTTGGGTGGGGGATTGATGGAGACGGCCCCACCGCTCCTGCAGTGGAGCCTCCGAGGAGAGGAGGTTTGACAAAGCTCGCCCATTTCCTTACTAACAATGTAAGTTACAGCGCAGAGCCAGTTCTTGAGAGCAATAGAGGTGTTTGCTCAAGCCTCTTCTACTCACTGTAATTTAATTTGAAAATAACTTTAGAGCTTCATTTGCTCTACGTTCTCCTTCGGTTCTTGGTTGGAGCAAGGTCTCTGTGTGGAGGCACCCGGCTGCCGTAGGGTGGCAGAACACCGAAGGATGTGGTCGTTGCAGGATGCTCTGGTCCTTTCCCCTGCCGGTGTCCCCTGGCCCGGGGTGCTCTGCAGTGGCACCCCCAGGGTGGCCGGGCTGTGTCCCCAGCCACGGCACAGCTGGGTGGGCACCGTGGTGAGCTGGGAGAGCAGGACACGGGGTGCGGTGCCGAGCTGCCGGTTGTTCCTCAAGGTCACTGGGGCCGTGTCCATCGCTCGTAGCCGTGCGGGAGGACTCGGCCCCTTGGTGCCCAGCGCTGGCTGTCGGCAGCGGGAGATGCTGGAGCAGCCATACCGGTGGGCAGCGGGTGCCTGGCCGTGGTCCAGCCAGGCCTGGGGACTGGCAGGCTCGCAGAGGGGACTTTAATTGCTGCCATTTGCCTCTCAGTCATGAATTATTGCTCTCTGTCTTTTCCCAGTTGGAACAGGAACTGGGGATTTGGGAAGGCTTTTCAGTGGAGTCTGAGAGTAACCTTGGGGGATTTTAAAGTTGCATTTATATTTTCCTTTCTCTTGCTGTTGAGTAAAATATAAAACATGGTTGGAAGCCTTTCCTTGGCTTTCTCAAATGATGCTCCTCTCCTGTAACTCGGAGAAACAACAGCAGCTGGCAAAATGCAGCAATTTCTATTGTGAATTTGGGGGGTGAGGTGCACTGAGATCCTGGTTCCTGGGGTTTAAATTGATTTACAGTGTATTCATGGCAGCTGTCCTGCTCCTCCACCGCCCGCCCTCCTCTCCCATGCACACAGCTGTATGTGCTGGAGATCCCTATGGTTATTTCTCATTTTTTAGTTGTGGTGTAATTTGCCCCCAGGACAGACAGACCTGCCTTGTCACACCCTGGCACAGCTTCTCCCATCCCTCTGAGCCACTCGCGTGTCCTGTGACAATCCTTGAGGCCAGGCTGGGGTGAAGGGACCAAAGGGGCTTCTCAGCCACTCTGAATTTCTGGCAGCAGCTCCCCAGTGAGTGCAGTTCCTGGGTCCCGGTGTCCCCAGCAGCAGAGCCCGGGGCACGGATGAGTTCTGCTCTCCGCTCCTATGGCTGATTTCTGTGTCCTGTCTAACTTTGATCTAGGTAATGACTCTGATCTCTCGTTAAATCTCATTTCGTGTTGTGCCTTTCATGCTTCCTTGTCATCTTGTTTATTCTGCTGCATGCTTTGAAGTGGCTCGGCCGGACGCGTGCACGTGGTGCCCACGGTGTGGGGGCTGCAGCGCTGTGGATTAGAGCCATTATTTTGTAAGAGCACATTTGCAGAACTTCAGTAAGTCTGTCCAAGAACAAAGGGGCCCTGAAACACCCTGGGAAGCGCGAGGGCAGTAGTGGGAGCTGGAGGTGGCAGCGGGAGCCTCGGTGCCCGTGCAGCCCCACTGGTGACAGCGCATGCCTGGGGACACGCAGCCCACGATGCTCAATGCAGCTACAGGAAAGCTCATGCTTGGTGTCTGGAGTTCTAAAAAAGAGCAATAGTAGCTTTCTGGGAGCAGAACCAGAGATACCAGCACCTCCATTTCTCCTGCTTCTCTCTGCACTCGGGTTGGCGAATGCAGCCGTCGTGTCGCTGGGAGCAGCCTCCTCTCAGGCAGTAGCAGTGCAGTGCCCCTTTTATTCTGCTTTTCAGCTCCTCACTCCTCTGTTCGTGTTTAAAGGCGTAATTCTCTGTCATCTCTTGGTTGGCAGAATGTCAGGAGCCTGTGCCAGGCAAAGTGGGAAGTGAGACTAAAGGATTTCCTTTACACATTCACTTCTATTTAAAATATTCTCGGTAATCACCAGATTGTTTTGCATTTGCCCTTGAAAATGCTCCTGGTGCCAAAATCCCGCACCCATCCCTGCCCACCCAGCCTGAATCTCCCCGAGAGCAGTCACAAGGTCCGGCTGTTCTCTGAGCAGCTCCAGCTCTGTGTTCATGGGGCAGGTGAAGACCAAGGCAGCATCCCAGGGATGCACCCGGCGACAAGTGCAGTGGGAAGGGGATTTTTGCAAGACGAGTTGTCCTGGTCCCTGAGTGCAGCACAGGGTGTGATTCAGCATTATCCTGCCGGGAAGCCCGACCTGCCCAGTGCCAGCATTCGGGTCAGCTCTGCTGGGCAACTGCACACCCATTCAGCATCTGTGCTGTGAAACATCCCACTGATACCTTGTGCTTACTGCTATGGTGTTCTGCTTTAATGCCTGTGCACAATGTATATATATATATATATATATTAGTACTGCTTTAAGCAGCTTAATGAATCCGGGCCTTTAGGGAGAATTAAGAGTGTATTAACACTGCATCTGAAAAATTAAAGGAATAGTCAAGCAAATTTCTTTTTATTGACTTTTAGTGAGCCATTTAATCCAAACATCTCGTTAACTGCAATATAACTATACTATATAATGGGTTTTGCAATAAGAACAATTAGCTTTGCAATTAGCATAAGAGTGAGAGCTCTGCAACTGCCTGCAATTGGCAATGGGCCTATTAAAAACAAGTCCTGTGGAGAAAAAATCATAGCGTTTCAGATGGGGAGATTGAAACCGTTTGACTTCAAGCACCAATAATATTTCTTCTATTGATCCGGTGTCCCGGATGATCTAGGGGTGGGGAGGCAAGGTTAGCTGCTCGCAGCGAACTGATTTCTCCTCTGTCATCGGCACGGCATCGACCCTCTTGATTTGTGGGACAAACCATGGAGCCCCACAGGAATTGGCTCATCCCATTAGTGTCGGCCTCTCTGAGCTCCCATGGTGGGTCCACGTGCGCAGGGCCGGGGGTGCAGGGGCTGGTGAGCGCGGCCGCTCTGGCAGGGATGGAGCACCCATCACTGGCACCCCAGGGGCTGCTCCAGGGGGTCCAGCCAGTGCAGGACCAGGCAGGCTGCACAATGCAGGCATGGCTCGACATTCCTGCTCTGTGCCAAAAGGAAGAGTGTCCCTGTGGCTGCCCGCAGGCCCCTTCCAGGGAGAACATCCACCTGGGAGTGTGCTGGAGCCTCCTGTAAGGATCACTGCTTGGAGCTTCTGCTGCTTAGAAAACTGACAACAACCAGGTTTGACATCTTAGGCTATTGAATAAATAATAACCATCAAAAATGTCAGCATTTAGGTTTTATTTAAATCTCCTAGCCAACAACACTAACTTAAATTTTATGATGCACCATTAGAGCCTCCGAGAGCATTCTGCCTGCCAAACAGTATGTTCCGTGGAAACTGATACAATCTGCTTGTTATCTGCAGCACCACCTCGCAGCGCTGCTTTATTGATTTTCTGCACAATCACAGTAAAAAGTCTTTTTTTTCCCCCTCTGGTATCTTTTTATGATTCTGGAGGATTTGTTTCCGCTCATCCGTCATTTTTCACCCACTCATATCTTGGCTGTTTTATAATGGTAAAAAAACCCAACAACCCACTGTTTATTTGCTCAACCACATTAACAAACACAAAGCTGAGGAGGAGTGGAGAGGGTGATAACCACCATGAGCTACGTGGACAGACAGACAGACAGACAGACAGCCCCATGGCTGGGCTCCCCGGAGCAGGGGATGGGCACTCACAGGAGCTCTGCCAGGCAATCCCGGGGTAGGCAGCACAGGCTCAGCCCCTCACTGCCAGGGGGAGGGAGCCCAAAGGTCTCCTCAGTTTCCAGGACCACACGAAGCCATGAAAGCCCCAGTGGAGGCTGGGGCTGGTGGCTGGGTCTCTGCCTCCCCTGCATGGCCCTGGGAGGGCTGCAGCTCTCCTGGGAGGGAACGGGGTGCGTGGGGAGCCGGTGAGTGACAGGGGGTTGGCACAGTGGTGGCTCCCACTTGGCTGTCAGGTCTTTTATCCCATTTCCCACACAGGTGGTGTCCTCTCTGCTCAGGGAGCGGGAGCCCAGGCCCCATCCACAGCCCTCCATCCTCACCACACGCTCAATCTCCAGCAATAATCTAAAGTCAATTTGCTATAACAATGGAGAATATTCCCTTTGATGAATGCCTGTTTGCCTTTAATTTGCGACAAGATGATGAGACTTCAAGGAAATGTTCAGCTGTCGGGAAAGTGCTCTCTTAGCACACCCAGGTGTGACCTTTGCTATCATTCACTAAGCCATTTTCCAGGCACTCTCTTCTATCTCCCAGCATTGTCAGAGCTGGGTTGTCTGTCTCTCACGTTTTCTAATGCAGCCAGCTGAATATTTTACGTTTAGGGAGCCTACCTGTGCCGTGGTGAGGGTTCGATGCTTCGAAATGTCACTTGCCATATGTTGCCATTATTATTACAAATGGCATTCAAACGCAGAGCTTATCTCCCGGATCTGCAGCACCAGACCTCTGCAGTGCACAGGATGCCAGCAGAGCCCCTCGCTCAAATGCCAGTAATAATCCCATCCCTGCTCAACGAGGCACCTGCTTCATTTGCAGAATCCAAGCTGGTCCCGTTTGAGATGGGTCCGTGGATTCGGCCGGGGCTGACCGTGCATCTCCAGCAGCACCCGCTGTGACACATCCCAACGCAGCCCGTGGTCCCCAGCTCTGGGCTTGGTCATCACCCAGCGTTGGGGCACTGAGGCAGCACCAACGTGCAGCAGCCTGAGAGCATCAGCAAGGGGCTGCTACTGGGGGGGAAGCTGGAGCACAATGCCAGGTCCCAAAACTGGGATGGTTTTTCAGCTCTTCTCCCACAACTTTTCTTCTATTTTCTTTTAATGAAGGCAAGGATACAGAGGGGGAAAAAAATCTCTTTGCATTTCTGAGATCTATGAAATAATCATGCAGTGTTTCCCTTCATCGCTACGAATCACCAGAGCGAGCTCTCACAAAGAATTAGTTTGCACTAAACCTTTTGTAAATCTCTGAAGCTGCGGATGAGAGATCGCAGAACTGGAGATTGTGCCTTTTAAGTTCAATTCATTACCTCAAATTAGCATCAAACTACACAGCCTTGTAAGCAGAGCCCTCACACCCAGAGCAGCCCTGACCTGAGCAGGTGCTCAAACCAAGTGCCGGGATTGGATCAGGCAGAGCAGCTCTGGGGGAGAGCAAGGCTGGAGAGGAGCGGTTGGTGTTGGCTCACATTCAGAACATCTCTGCTGCCAGAAGGCATCACTGCATTGTCAGGCACAACAGATTTTGGGAAGGACGTTCTGCTGTGTTGTTTGGTTCACGCTGAGCTCACCAGCCCCTGCACGGGAGCTGCATCGCTCCAGCACGGCCGTGCTGTGTGCGCCTGGCGAGGGAGGAAGGGAACCTGCTGCCAGTGCTCCTGTGCTGCACATCCTTGTCCCCCCAACAGGAGCAGGAGAGGGGTGGGCAGGTTCTGGGTAGTGTTGTTGTTATTATTATTATTATTATTATTAT